>CM060694.1:112737075-113222075 GCA_030686995.1 Artemisia argyi
TTGTTAGAGTCAATTGCTTGTATCGAGTCATAATGATGTTTTGCAGGATTTTCCAGGAAGTAGGACATAAGTTTTTTCAGAAATTTTCTTGAAACTTAACGTAAAGATTTCTGCAGGTCACTTCTGACGGCGTCCGGAATTAATTCCTGACGGCGTCATGTGTAAAATTCTGGAAATTTTGCGACTTTTGTTTATCTAACGGAGTGTTAAAGTTTTTGTTAATTCTTTAGTTTTATAAACTCCAGAAAATCTGCAAACATTCATTCCACAAGCAGTATATCTTAATTTGCTTTCTAGGATTTGTTAGTATATATAGATTGCCGCCAATTTTACGTGAGGTTGCCTTGATTGTTTTCTCAGGTTTAATTAGTTATATATGACAAGAAGATGATTTATTTTTCTGGAAGGGAAGCTTTGAATGTTCATTTTCTTGGAGGAAGATCTAACCTTGTTGCCACACTATCCACACCTCTGGTGAGTATTTGTTTTCATTCTTTTACCTGTTTTACTTTTACATCCTTTAATTGAACATTGGGGATAATGTTCATCCTAAGTGTAAGGGGAGGGTAAATGATGATACCTTATAGGATATAATTGCACTTGAGTTTGTTGGTTTGATAGTAGGTGTGTAATAAAACTAAGAGAAGTACTTGTTAGTGTAATTTTAGCGCCAAATTTAAATTTTTTACAACATTTAGGAGTGGAACTTTAGCCTTAGCAAGCGTCTCATGGATAGGAGTTGTATGAATAGCACAAAACCGTACCATTCAGAAAAATTTTCCACCCAAATATGTGATGTTCGCCTTTAGATTTGATAGGAAAAGCATTCATTATTAGTGCTTATGAGTGTACCGGTAGCATTTAGATTCTAGAACTTGAGTTAGTGATGCATCCCGAGACAGCTAGTGAGACTACATTCGTGTAGTAGGATTTACTACATGATAAGATGTCACAACTCGTAATTTCAGGTCCTTTTTCTCTCGAAAAGTTACTATTCATCATTTACTATTCACCGATCACTATTCATCCTTTACTATTCATCATTTTTTAGGCCAGTTTGATATTCCGAGAAGCGTTCAAAATTTTCACTATTCATATGACACTATTCATTCCCGAAAGGAAATCACTATTCACGATTGTCGTTCATCATTTCGTAAATCTAGTTTACGGGTATTCAAATTCGCGTAACCTGGACAAACTTCAGCTGCGAATTCATGCATCATCTATAGGGACATTTCATACGGACTAGAAATAGTTCGCATATCATCATTTTAGCATTTACGTACTATTCCACTCGTAGGATATTCAAAATAATATTTTTAGTATAATTAATGATTTACGTATATTTATTTTAAATAAAGCTAACACGCGATCAATAAATGTGATTAACACATCCGACACTCCCCACAATGGTCCCGATATATTTTTACATCTCTTACAACATCACAAATATTATATTATTAATTTACCCGGTGTTTTCAAATTAATTGCTACGTTTTCTGGTCGGGGCTTATAACTCCGTCGGTTTACGTTATTTCAACCCGATAATTATTTTAACACCCAATTCTCATCAGGAATGTAGATTTATAATTTTTACAACGTTATCACATTTTATTTGGTACAGTTAAACTTTATTTCTAGCAAACCCGGTACCCGGTATCTCCTAAAACTCAAAATATGTAACCTAAATATTACAAAAGTCTTGCAAATCTTTTCCTCCCATTTAATTTCCGCCTAAAATGTGGATCTTGCCCGCTAGGTCTTAAATATTGTTTACTTGACCAAGACTAATATACATCAAGACTTTAGATATTTTTCCATTCATTTTTCACATCTTTCTTAACAAGTAAACTAGTCAAATGCTCTCATCTTTTTCCTTCTCTCTACCATTTTCGGCCAACAACAAGAAAACATCAAGGATCCATTAATTTTTCAAGATCAAGTCATAAACAAGCTCCATTAGTGATCCTTGTTAGGGTTTTGAAATATAAACTCAAGGTTTTATAGGTTTTCATCTTCAAAACTCACCAATCCTTCAAAGTTGCGGCTAGTGTTCGCCCCTTGTTGTCCCGATCATTTCACCGCATTGTACCATCACTTCAGGTGAGTCATAGCCCCTACTTTTTCAATTGTTTTGGTAAACTCTTTGTGGGAAGTACATGCTCATTTTTATCTAAATGTATACTTGATTTAATTGATTATGCTACATGTTTAGTCAAACATTTATTTGCTCCAGTTATGAATTTGTTGCTTAATCGAATGTAGTGTATATTCATTTACATCACACTTAATTCTTTTTACCTTTGGAACCAAGCCTTTTCCATTATTATACATACTTAACCGAATGAACCGGCTCCACCACTATGTACATACATGACTGAATGAACGGGTCACATCACCGAATGAACGGGTCACATCACCGAATGTACGGGTCACATAACCGAATATACGGGTCACATAACCGAATGTACGGGTAACATAACCGAATGAATTGGTCCTGTAACCAAATGAATTGGTCGAACTACACTTATCTTTGAATGCTGGTCCACATATTACTTTTGTTTACATAAACCAAATCATATTTGGCAGTGGGTCGTAAACACACAGGTTACAAGTCTCTTATGGCGGGACTTGGAACTGAGAGGATTTACGATGCCTTTGCTGGGAAATCTTCATTTGAATGCAATGTATTTCATTTTACACAAGACTCTATGAACTCACCAACCTCGTGTTGACACTTTAGCATGTATTTTCAGGTATTAAGCAATGGCACGCTACATGAGGTTTTGGCAGGGCATGGCATGGTCATAGAAGACTCTGATTATTCATTTGGGGACCGTTTTAAACTATTTTGAGGGCCTACTTCCGCACTACTTTTAACAATGTAAATTCAACACTTTTGGTTAAATGATTTTATTCTAAATGATTAAAGTGAAAACCATTTTTGAACTTGTGTTGTAATACCAATTGAGTTACACCCCAGCTACATGTATACTTCCGCTGGACCCGATTCTGGGTATAAACCAAATCATATTTAGCAGTGGGTCGTAAACACACAGGTTACAAGTCTCTTATGGCGGGACTTGGAACTGAGTGGATTTACGATGCCTTTGCTGGGAAATCTTCATTTGAATGCAATGTATTTCATTTTACACAAGACTCTATGAACTCACCAACCTCGTGTTGACACTTTAGCATGTATTTTCAGGTATTAAGCAATGGCACGCTACAGGAGGTTTTGGCAGGGCATGGCATGGTCATAGAAGACTCTGATTATTCATTTGGGGACCGTTTTAAACTATTTTATGGGCCTACTTCCGTACTACTTTTAACAATGTAAATTCAACACTTTTGGTTAAATTATTTTATTCTAAATGATTAAAGTGAAAACCATTTTTGAACTTGTGTTGTTATACCAATTGAGTTACACCCCAGCTACATGTATGCTTCCGCTGGACCCGATTCTGGGGGTGTGACAGATTGGCATAAGAGCTTTGGCTATAGCGAACTAAGTGTTTTTAAAACCTAGACTATTGCTACTTTCACGAAAACTTAACCGTATGACCGTCACGTGCCTGCCTGCCAAGCTGAAGCCTCATTTGTGGTTAGTTGCTGACATAGGTGATGAGATTTGTATCTCATTATCTGGTATATTATATTCACTTATTCTAGTTGATTAGTATAATTTTCGTTCATATAAGCATGTTCACGTATCATATATGTCACCGCGTTATGTTTTTCCTTGCATAGTTTCATCACTCGACCTCGAGTTGGTCACCTGCCTTAGTCTTTCAGAACGTCTTGGTATTTGTGAAGGACATAGTCTTAGTATAATTGAGCTGAGTATTTCAAAATTCATGGAACCTCGGTGGAATATAGACTGGTCATTTATATTCAACCCGGGATAGTAGGACATAGGCTGACCACCTATATCCGACTCAGAAATGAATTTTGCAACACCGAGAATGGTTATAATAAAATTTTGTCTGGATTAAATTCTCTACTCAATTTCCAAATGTTTCATTTATGTGTGTGTATACCCTCGTTGTCAGAACATTCATACTTTTTATCACTTCGTGAATCACCGATTGGAAGCACGTCAACTGGTCATTTCATCTCATGAATCTTCACATTTATGCACAATACACTTACATCACAGTATTTCCTTTTACCACAATATCATTATGTCACAGTTGTCACAGTCTTTTCCCTTATCACTCACTATTCCCAATATTGATAAGTGGATATTATCAATGACCCCCCAGGAAAGACTTTCCATACCATTTATAAGGAGAATCTCTCGGTACATTATGACCATTTAAAACTCAACAGAAATCTCAGGATACCACAAAACCACTCGAACCACGCTAACTAATCATGACGACCTCAAACCTTTCATTCTATGACAATCCACTCTCGAACATCTACTACTAGGAAACGTCTTATTTATGTTTCACCCTTCTTTTCTTGTTTTGAAAAGCTATGCCGCCAAGGAAACTTAAAGCTACTCCAACTATGACACCAGCTGCTATTCGGAAACTTGTTAAGGATAGTATAGCCGAAGCTCTAGAGATCGAGAGAGCTGAGGTAGCTGCAAGGGCTGCTGAAACCGCTTCACAGACAGGGACGAATGAACAATCCAATAATAGGCGTGAATGCACTTGGAGGGATTTTAAGATTAGTGATCCCATCAAGTTTAAGGGCACTGAAGGAGCGGTCGCTTTGATTCGCTGGCTCGAAAAGACTGAAAATGTGTTCCTCATGTGCGGCTGTCCTGATGTCTGCAAGGTAAAATTCGCTACTGGTATGCTTTTGGATGAAGCTATGTCATGGTGGAATTCTTATGCCCAACCGATTGGAATGCAAAATGCCTACAAGCTCACCTGGGAGCAATTCAAGAAATTAATGACTAAGAAATTTTGCCCTCGTACCGAGGTGAAGAAGTTGGAAACGGAGTTCTATGAGTTTGTAACAAAAGGTGATGACATCGAGACCTACATTAGGAGGTTTCAAGAGTTGGCCGCGCTATGCACAACTATGGTTCCCGATGATGAGAAAAGGTTGGAAAACTTCATTGAAGGATTGCCCGAAAGCATCCGAGGGGATGTGATTTCTTTTGATCCCCAATCAATGGAAGAGGCTATCCGGATATCTCAAAAGCTTATGGCTAAGGTAACAAAGAGAGAAACTACTGACAACAACACCAACCACAACAACAACGAAAACAAGAAGAAAAGGGATGACAACCAAGGAGACGATCAAGTATCGCAGCCAAACGAACAACATGAAGTGGTTAAGGCCTACGTTGCGGAGCCAAGTGAAAAGAAAGGATATGCAGGTACTTTACCTAAGTGCGACAAGTATCAGTTACATCACAAAGGACCTTGCCCCACTCAATGTGGTAACTGCTAAAAGGTCGGACACAAAGCCAAGGATTGCAAGGCTCCCACCCTCGTAATGCATCAGAAAGTCACGGTAACCTGCCATGAGTGTGGAGTAATTGGACACTTCAAGAGTGAATGCCCAGAGTTGAGAAACCAGAATGGAGGAAGAGTTCGTTGAATTTCTTTTGTATTTTATTCTACGTTCTATCGTATAAGTTTCATGTACTATTAACGAATTCCGATCTAATGAATGGTCTATCTTTTATCACCGCGATGCGTCTCAAATACCCACATCTATTCACCGTGTACACTTCAGAGACCAAAACAAACTGAACTTCGGGATGAAGTTCCTGTTACAGGGAAAGAATGTCACAACTCGTAATTTCAGGTCCTTTTTCAAACGTCAAAATTTCATTATTCATCTCAGAAAGTTACTATTCATCATTTACTATTCACCAATCACTATTCATCATTTTTAAGGTCAGTTTTATATTCCGAGAAGCGTTCAAAAATTTCACTATTCACATAACACTATTCATTCCCGGAAGGAAATCACTATTCACGATTGTCGTTCATCATTTCGTAAATCTTGTTTACGGGTATTCAAATTCGCGTAACCTGGACAAACTTCAGCTGCGAATTCATGTATCATCAATAGGGACATTGCATACGGACTAGAAATAGTCCGCATATCATCATTTTAGCATTTACGTACTATTCCACTCGTAGGATATTCAAAGTAATATTTTTAGTATAATTAATGATTTACGTATATTTAATTTAAATAAATGCTAACACGCGATCAATAAATGTGATTAACACATCCGACACTCCCCACAACGGTCCCGATATATTTTTACATCTCTTACAACATCACAAATATTATATTATTAATTTACCCGGTGTTTTCAAATTAATTGCTACATTTTCCGGTCGGGGCTTATAACTCCGTCAGTTTGCGTTATTTCAATCCGATAATTATTTTAACACCCAATTCTCATCAGGAATGTAAATTTATAATTTTTACAACGTTATCACATTTTATTTGGTACCGATAAACTTTATTTCTAGCAAACTCGGTACCCGGTATCTCCTAAAACTGAAAATATCTAACCTAAATATTACAAAAGTCTTGCAAATCTTTTCCTCCCATTTAATTTCCCCCTAAAATGTGGATCTTGCCCCCTAGGTCTTAAATATTGTTTACTTGACCAAGACTAATATACATCAAGACTTTAGATATTTTTCCATTCATTTTTCACATCTTTCTTAACAAGTAAACTAGCCAAATGCTCTCATCTTTTTCCTTCTCTCTACCATTTTTGGCCAACAACAAGAAAACATCAAGGATCCATTAATTTTTCAAGATCAAGTCATAAACAAGCTCCATTAGTGATCCTTGTTAGGGTTTTGAATTATAAACTCAAGGTTTTATAGGTTTTCATCTTCAAAACTCACCAATCCTTCAAAGTTGCGGCTAGTGTTCGCCCCTTGTTGTCCCGATCATTTCACCGCATTGTACCATCACTTCAGGTGAGTCATTGCCACTACTTTTTCAGTTGTTTTGGTAAACTCTTTGGGGGAGAATACATGCTCGTTTTCATCTAAATGCATACTTGATTTAATTGATTACGCTACATGTTTAGTCAAACATTTATTTGCTCCAGTTATGAATTTGTTGCTTAATCGACTGTAGTGTATATTCATTTGCATCACACTTAATTCTTTTTACCTTTGGACCCAAGCCTTTTCCATTATTATACATACTTAACCGAATGAACCAGCTCCACCACTATGTACATACATGACTGAATGAACGGGTCACATCACCGAATGAACGGCTCACATCACTGACTGTACGGGTCACATAACCGAATGTACGGGTCACATAACCGAATGTACGGGTAACATAACCGAATGAATTGGTCCTGTAACCAAATGTATTGGTCGAACTACACTTATCTTTGAATGCTGGTCCACATATTACTTTTGTTTACATAAACCAAATCATATTTGGTAGTGGGTCGTAAACACACAGGTTACAAGTCTCTTATGGCGGGACTTGGAACTGAGTGGATTTACGATACCTTTGCTGGGAAATCTTCATTTGAATGCAATGTATTTCATTTTACACAAGACTCTATGAACTCACCAACCTCGTATTGACACTTTAGCATGTATTTTCAGGTATTAAGCAATGGCACGCTACAGGAGGTTTTGGCAGGGCATGGCATGGTCATAGAAGACTCTGATTATTCATTTGGGGACCGTTTTAAACTATTTTAAGGGCCTACTTCCGCACTACTTTTAACAATGTAAATTCAACACTTTTGGTTAAATGATTTTATTCTAAATGATTAAAGTGAAAACCATTTTTGAACTTGTGTTGTAATACTAATTGAGTTACACCCCAGCTATATGTATGCTTCCGCTGGACCCAATTCTGGGTATAAACCAAATCATATTTAGCAGTGGGTCGTAAACACACAGGTTACAAGTCTCTTATGGCGGGACTTGGAACTGAGTGGATTTACGATGCCTTTGCTGGGAAATCTTCATTTGAATGCAATGTATTTCATTTTACACAAGACTCTATGAATTCACCAACCTCATGTTGACACTTTAGCATGTATTTTCGGGTATTAAGCAATGGCACGCTATAGGAGGTTTTGGCAGGGCATGGCATGGTCATAGAAGACTCTGATTATTCATTTGGGGACCGATTTAAACTATTTTAAGGGCCTACTTCCGCACTACTTTTAAAAATGTAAATTCAACACTTTTGGTTAAATTATTTTATTCTAAATGATTAAAGTGAAAACCATTTTTGAACTTGTGTTGTAATACCAATTGAGTTACACCCCAGCTACATGTATGCTTCCGTTGGACCCGATTCTGGGGGTGTGATAGATTGGCATCAGAGCTTTGGCTATAGTGAACTAAGTGTTTTTAAAACCTAGACTATAGCTACTTTCACGAAAACTTAACCCTATGACCGTCACGTGCCTGCCTGCCAAGCTGAAGCCTCATTTGTGGTTAGTAGCTGACATAGGTGATGAGATTTGTATCTCATTATCTGGTATATTATATTCACTTATTCTAGTTGATTACTATAATTTTCGTTCATATAAGCATGTTCACGTATCATATATGTCACCGCGTTATGTTTTTCCTTGCATAGTTTCATCATTTGACCTCGAGTTGGTCACCTGCCTTAGTCTTTCAGAACGTCTTGGTATTTGTGAAGGACATAGTCTTAGTATAATTGAGCTGAGTATTTCAAAATTCATGGAACCTCGGTGGAATATAGACTGGTCATTTATATTCAACTCGGGATAGTAGGACATAGGCTGACCACCTATATCCGACTCAGAAATGAATTTTGCAACACTGAGAATGGTTATAATAAAATTTTGTCTGGATTGAATTCTCTACTCAATTTCCAAATGTTTCATTTATGTGTGTATACCCTCGTTGTCAGAACATTCATACTTTTTATCACTTTGTGAATCACCGATTGGAAGCGCGTCAACTGGTCATTTCATCTCATGAATCTTCACATTTATGCACAATACACTTACATCACAGTATTTCCTTTTACCACAATATCATTATGTCACAGTTGTCTGTCACACCCCCAAAATACCTGAATGGCAGCGGAATGGAATACCTGAGGGTGTAACGGATCATAGCACACAAACCAGGAAATATTGAACGACCTAAAGTGTCGTTTAGAAAATACATCGTTTGATTCATTCAAAATATTCAGAGTTATAAAACATAGGTCCCAAAAGTTGGAAAAGGTTTAAGGAAATAATTTAGTACAATCAAACGATAGTTCATAAGTGCATGAAATCCAAAAAGAGACGCGTCATCCTTGATACACAAAATGACTCCATGCATGCCATGAGAATATGCCTTAGTTACCTGAGAAATACATTGCGAAAAACGGTCAACATAAAGTTGGTGAATAATCATAGGTTTATAAGTAATTCGTAAGTACATAAGCCACAAGTATAAAGTAAAGTGACAAAATGTCAAAAAGCTACATTGTCTCTTAAGCTCATGACCCCGAAGCTAGACGTACTAAAATATGCCCCAAATGAGTGTTTACCAGACACTCGTACTATATTAGACATGAAATGCATTCGTTTTCCTTATGGAGCAACCCAAACACGAATGGAGGCGTCACCCTCGATAGATCTATCCACTCACTCTCGCTTGGCAATATAATTAACGGTCCATGATAATAAAGGGGACTTGAAGTGGTAGTACTAGCAACTTAAGCAATGTACGGAATTTAATACTTGGGCATGTACAAAAATAATTGTGCAATGTATTCTCCCCCGTGGGATTAAAATCAAATAAGTACTAAAAATGGGGCTATGAGAACTCACCTCGAAATGATGGTACAAAGATGGTACAATGATGTAAAAGTAGTCGGGACAATGAGGCGCGAACACTAGCCGCACCCTAAATGAATAATCGTGATCTAATTTAGATCAAGCCGTAATGTAATGAATGCACATGCACATGACACCTATACCACTGGTAATTTGGAAGTACTAGTTATCGTCATAGTAAAATAGTTTCCATAATTAGGAAAAATAAATCCAAATATAGAAGTATATAACTTGTCGTACTATCTTGTATGAAAATGTTAGGGTTAAATTCCTTGTATCGAAAACCGTAAAATAACGTCGTTAAGTCGTATAAATATTCTCTTGGGTCATACGTATTCATTTGTTAAGAATATAGTCCTTAGTAACATTTCTAGAAAATATACCATCTAGTGCGTAAGTTATTATTTTTATTTGTGACCAAATATATATATATAGTTTTGACGATGTTAAAACGGGTATAACTTGGTCGTTTTAAGCTCATTTTCCTCGTTCTTTATATCCACGGATTCGTTTTTGTATATACTAGTATATTTTTGATAACTCGGCTCCTCTAGGTTACGTTTAATGCCTCTATTTGTACGTCGAAATCTGCCAAACAGCAAGCAGTTTTTGTAAAAATAGTTTTCGTCGTTAAATTTGCAAAAATCATATCTCCTTCGTTATAAGCTCGTTTTAATCCATTCTTTCGCCTAAAGTTTCGTTTTTGAAAGTATTTTCTAAATCTTTGGTCAAAAATTAACCATTAGCCACTGATTTTCCCACGAAATAGAAATAGGGACAGTAGGTATTTTTAATGTTTCAAAAATCGTTTCTAGGGTTCTAATCTAGTTCCATCTTCATTCAAACCACTTTCAATCACCACAAAACTAGTCTAATCCTACCATACACCTTCTTAGGGTGTCATGGGTTCCTAATCATCATAACCAAGTAGATCTAACAAGGATCTAACCAATAATCATTTCTAGGGCTTGAAAGTTTAATATATACAAAATGGAGTGGTATAAGCCAATATATGCATGAGTTCTTATAAGAAAAATATATAAACATAGTAATAACTTGTAAAAATTATGAAATGAGTTTTGTAAACTTACTTGGAAGATTAATGAAGTTTGGATGGTGAAAACCTAACAATCCTTGAGTTTTTATCTCAAAACTCTAACAAGGACAACTATAAGAACAAGATTATACTTAGATCTTTGAAAAATAATGTTTTCTTGCTTCTTGATTACCCTAGGCCGAGCACCCTTGAGAGAAAAAGAGAGAAAAAGATTTCCTTGGCTAGTTGTAAATGAGATGAAAAAGATCTAGTATAGTTTTATGTATTATTAGTATTATTATTATTTTATACAAAGTTAGTATATGGTATTAATGAAACTTGAGTGTGTAAGTAAACATTGTAAGTGATTGGAGAGGGGGGCGGGGGGCGGCAAGTCAAAGGGGGGGGGGGGGGACTTGGTGTATGACTTTTGTAGACTTTGTGTATTATTGTGTTTAGTTGTAGTTTTAAAGTGTACCGGGTACCGGGTTAACTAAAAATAAATTTTAACGGAGTTAACCGGGATAAAATAAAGTTATAAAAATTATAAAAATATGTTGGGTACAAATATTAAGTGTTTAGATAATTATTGTTTAATTTTTATAAAAACCGTCGAAATTAAATTAGACGTACGATACGAAATAAATAAATTTCCAAAATACCGGGTAAATTAATATTATAATTTTTATATTATAAAAATGAGTATAAAAATATATTGGGATCATAGTTGGGAGTGTCGGACGTGTTAGTCACATTTATAGTTCGCGTATTAGTGTTTATTTAAAATAAACTTACGTAAATCGTCAATTATATTAAAAATATAATTTGAATACCCTACGAGTGGAATAGTATGCAAGTGCCCTAATGATGATATGCAGACTATTTCTAGTCCGCATGAAATGTCCCTGATAATAATGCATGAATTCGCTTCTGAACCAATACGGTTACGCGAATTTGAATACTCGTAAACTAAATTTACGATAACATGAGTAATGCACGTGAATAGTGGTTTTCTCTCGGAAATGAATAGTGTCAAGTGAATAGTAAAATTTCTGAATGTGTCTCGGAATGTCAAATTGACCTCAAAAATGATGAATAGTAAAATGATGAATAGTGATCGATGAATAGTAATTTGTGAATAGTAGAATGTCGAAGTTTGGAAAAATGACCTGAAATTGTGGGTTGTGACATTGTCACACTCTTTTCCCTTCTCACCATCATTATCATTTCCTTTCCCCATCCCTATATATATAAGGAATTAGCTTACACTCTATGGATTCCGATGTCACTCGTCACTCACTATTCCCAATATTGATAAGTGGATATTATCAATGACCCCATAGGAAAGACTTTCCATACCATTTATAAGGAGGATCTCTCGGTACATTATGACCATTTAAAACTCAACAGAAATCTCAGGATACCACAAAACCTCTCGAACCACGCTAACTAATCATGACGACCTCAAACCTTTCATTCTATGACAATCCACTCTCGAACATCTACTACTAGGAAACGTCTTATTTATGTTTCACCCTTCTTTTCTTGTTTTGAAAAGCTATGCCGCCACGGAAAGTTAAAGCTACTCCAACTATGACACCAGCTGCTATTCGGAAACTTGTTAACGATAGTATAGCCGAAGCTCTAGAGATCGAGAGAGCTGAGGTAGCTGCAAGGAAAGCTGAAACCGCTTCACAGACAGGGACGAATGAACAATCCAATAATAGGCGTGAATGCACTTGGAAGGATTTTAAGATTAGTGATCCCATCAAGTTTAAGGGCACTAAAGGAGCGGTCGCTTTGATTCACTGGTTCGAAAAGACTGAGAATATGTTCCTCATGTGCGGCTGTCCTGATGTCAGCAAGGTAAAATTCGCTACTGGTATGCTTTCGGATGAAGCTATGTCATGGTGGAATTCTTATGCCCAACCGATTGGAATGGAAAATGCCTACAAGCTCACCTGGGAGCAATTCAAGAAATTAATGACTAAGAAATTTTGCCCTCGTACCGAGGTGAAGAAGTTAGAAACGGAGTTCTATGAGTTGGTAACAAAAGGTGTGACTTCGAGACCTACATTAGGAGGTTTCAAGAGTTGGTCGCGCTGTGCCCAACTATGTTTCCCGATGATGAGAAAAGGTTGGAAAACTTCATTGAAGGATTGCCCGAAAGCATCCGAGGGGATGTGATTTCTTTTGATCCCCAATCAATGGAAGAGGCTATCCGGATATCTCAAAAGCTTATGGCTCAGGTAACAAAGATAGAAACTACTGACAACAACACCAACCACAACAACAACGAAAACAAGAGGAAAAGGGATGACAACCAAGGAGATGATCAAGTATGGCAGCCAAACGAACAACATGAAGTGGTTAAGGCCTTCGTTGCGGAGCCAAGTGAAAAGAAAGGATATGCAGGTACGTTACCTAAGTGCAACAAGTGTCAGTTTCATAACAAAGGACCTTGCCCCACTCAATGTGGTAACTGCCAAAAGGTCGGACACAAAGCCAAGGATTGCAAGGCTCCCACCCTCGTAATGCATCAGAAAGTCACGGTAACCTGCCAAGAGTGTGGAGTAATTGGACACTTCAAGATTGAATGCCCAGAGTTGAGAAACCAGAATGGAGGAAGAGTTCGTTGAAATGCGAAGCTTGTCAGGACAACAACAACAATGTCAATGTTTAAAAAGAGAACTTCTGCCTTATAAATAAACGGAGACCTAAACTCTCTAGTGTTGTGTTTCTTTTGTGTTTTATTCTACGTTCTATCGTATAAGTTTCATGTACTATTAACGAATTCCGATCTAATGAATGTTCTATCTTTTATCACCGCGATGCGACTCAAATACCCACATCTTTTCACTGTGTACACTTCAGAGACCAACACAAACTGAACTTCGGGACGAAGTTCCTGTTAGAGGGGAAGAACGTCACAACTCGTAATTTCAGGTCCTTTTTCAAACGTCAAAATCTCATTATTCATCTCGGAAAGTTATTATTCATTATTTACTATTCACCGATCACTATTCATCCTTTTACTATTCATCATTTTTGAGGTCAGTTTGATATTCCGAGAAGCGTTCAAAAATTTCACTAATCATATGACACTACTCATTCCCGGAAGGAAATCACTATTCACGATTGTCGTTCATCATTTCGTAAATCTAGTTTACGGGTATTCAAATTCGCGTAACCTGGACAAACTTCAGCTGCGAATTCATGCATCATCAATAGGGACATTTCATACGGACTAGAAATAGTCCGCATATCATCATTTTAGCATTTAAGTACTATTCCACTCGTAGGATATTCAAAGTAATAGTTTTAGTATAATTAACGATTTACGTATATTTATTTTAAATAAACGCTAACACGCGATCAATAAATGTGATTAACACATCCGACACTCCACACAATGGTCCCGATATATTTTTACATCTCTTACAACATCACAAATATTATATTATTAATTTACCCGGTGTTTTCAAATTAATTGCTACATTTTCCGGTCGGGGCTTATAACTCCGTCGGTTTGCGTTATTTCAACCCGATAATTATTTTAACACCCAATTCTCATCAGGAATGTAAATTTATAATTTTTACAACGTTATCACATTTTATTTGGTACCGTTAAACTTTATTTCTAGCAAACTCGGTACCCGGTATCTCCTAAAACTGAAAATATCTAACCTAAATATTACAAAAGTCTTGCAAATCTTTTCCTCCCATTTAATTTCCCCCTAAAATGTGGATCTTGCCCCCTAGGTCTTAAATATTGTTTACTTGACCAAGACTAATATACATCAAGACTTTAGATATTTTTCCATTCATTTTTCACATCTTTCTTAACAAGTAAACTAGCCAAATGCTCTCATCTTTTTCCTTCTCTCTACCATTTTCGGCCAACAACAAGAAAACATCAAGGATCCATTAATTTTTCAAGATCAAGTCATAAACAAGCTCCATTAGTGATCCTTGTTAGGGTTTTGAATTATAAACTCAAGGTTTTATAGGTTTTCATCTTCAAAACTCACCAATCCTTCAAAGTTGCGGCTAGTGTTCGCGCCTTGTTGTCCCGATCATTTCACCGCATTGTACCATCTCTTCAGGTGAGTCATAGCCCCTACTCTTTCAATTGTTTTGGTAAACTCTTTGGGCGAGAATACATGCTCGTTTCATCTAAATGTATACTTGATTTAATTGATTACGCTACATGTTTAGTCAAACATTTATTTGCTCCAGTTATGAATTTGTTGCTTAATCGAAGGTAGTGTATATTCATTTGCATCACACTTAATTCTTTTTACCTTTGGACCCAAGCCTTTTCCATTATTATACATACTTAACCGAATGAACCGACTCCACCACTATGTACATACATGACCGAATGAATGGGTCACATCACCGAATGAACGGGTCACATCACCAAATGCACGGGTCACATAACCAAATGTACGGGTCACATAACCGAATGAATTGGTCATGTAACCAAATGTATTGGTCGAACTACACTTATCTTTGAATGCTGGTCCACATATTACTTTTTTTTACATAAACCAAATTATATTTGGCAGTGGGTCGTAAGCACACAGGTTACAAGTCTCTTATGGCGGGACTTGGAACTGAGTGGATTTACGATGCCTTTGCTGGGAAATCTTCATTTGAATGCAATGTATTTCATTATACACAAGACTCTATGAACTCACCAACCTCGTGTTGACACTTTAGCATGTATTTTAAGGTATTAAGCAATGGCACGCTACAGGAGGTTTTGGCAGGGCATGGCATGGTCATAGAAGACTCTGATTATTCATTTGGGGACCGTTTTAAACTATTTTAAGGGCCTACTTCCGCACTACTTTTAACAATGTAAATTCAACACTTTTGGTTAAATGATTTTATTCTAAATGATTAAAGTGAAAACCATTTTTGAACTTGTGTTGTAATACCAATTGAGTTACACCCCAGCTACATGTATGCTTCCGCTATATCCAATTCTGGGTATAAACCAAATCATATTTAGCAGTGGGTCGTAAACACATAGGTTACAAGTCTCTTATGGCGGGAATTGGAACTGAGTGGATTTACGATGCCTTTGCTGGGAAATCTTCATTTGAATGCAATGTATTTCATTTTACACAAGACTCTATGAACTCACCAACCTCGTGTTGACACTTTAGCATGTATTTTCAGGTATTAAGCAATGGCACGCTACAGGAGGTTTTGGCAGGGCATGGCATGGTCATAGAAGACTCTGATTATTCATTTAGGGACCGTTTTAAACTATTTTAAGGGCCTACTTCTGCACCACTTTTAACAATGTAAATGCAACACTTTTGGTTAAATGATTTTATTCTAAATGATTAAAGTGAAAACCATTTTTGAACTTGTGTTGTAATACCAATTGAGTTACACCCCAGCTACATGTATGCTTCCGTTGGACCCAATTCTGGGTATAAACCAAATCATATTTAGCAGTGGGTCGTAAACACACAGGTTACAAATCTTTTATGGCGGAACTTGGAACTGAGTGGATTTACGATGCCTTTGCTGGGAAATCTTCATTTGAATGCAATGTATTTCATTTTACACAAGCTATGAACTCACCAACCTCGTGTTGACACTTTAGCATGTATTTTCAGGTATTAAGCAATGGCACGCTATAGGAGGTTTTGGCAGGGCATGGCATGGTCATAGAAGACTCTGATTATTCATTTGGGGACCGTTTTAAACTATTTTAAGGGCCTACTTCCGCACTACTTTTAACAATGTAAATTCAACACTTTTGGTTAAATGATTTTATTCTAAATGATTAAAGTGAAAACCATTTTTGAACTTGTGTTGTAATACCAATTGAGTTACACCCCAGCTACATGTATGCTTCCGCTATACCCGATTCTGGGTATAAACCAAATCATATTTAGCAGTGGGTCGTAAACACATAGGTTACAAGTCTCTTATGGCGGGACTTGGAACTGAGTGGATTTACGATGCCTTTGCTGGGAAATCTTCATTTGAATGCAATGTATTTCATTTTACACAAGACTCTATGAACTCACCAACCTCGTGTTGACACTTTAGCATGTATTTTCAGGTATTAAGCAATGGCACGCTACAGGAGGTTTTGGCAGGGCATGGCATGGTCATAGAAGACTCTGATTATTCATTTAGGGACCGTTTTAAACTATTTTAAGGGCCTACTTCCGCACCACTTTTAACAATGTAAATTCAACACTTTTGGTTAAATGATTTTATTCTAAATGATTAAAGTGAAAACCATTTTTGAACTTGTGTTGTAATACCAATTGAGTTACACCCCAGCTACATGTATGCTTCCGCTATACCCGATTCTGGGTATAAACCAAATCATATTTAGCAGTGGGTCGTAAACACACAGGTTACAAGTCTCTTATGGCGGAACTTGGAACTGAGTGGATTTACGATGCCTTTGCTGGGAAATCTTCATTTGAATGCAATGTATTTCATTTTACACAAGACTCTATGAACTCACCAACCTCGTGTTGACACTTTAGCATGTATTTTAAGGTATTAAGCAATGGCACGCTACAAGAGGTTTTGGCAGGGCATAGCATGGTCATAGAAGACTCTGATTATTCATTTGGGGACCGTTTTAAACTATTTTAAGGGCCTACTTCCGCACTACTTTTAACAATGTAAATTCAACACTTTTGGTTAAATTATTTTATTCTAAATTATTAAAGTGAAAACCATTTTTGAACTTGTGTTGTAATACCAATTGAGTTACACCTCAGCTACATGTAAGCTTCCGCTAGACCCGATTTTGGGGGTGTGACATAAGAGGCATTAGGATCACCCTTGTGTTAAACCCGTATCATAATTACTTGACCATTTAAGTCATAGTACTTGGCTAGTAAAGTCAATTAATTTTTCCCACACCTTAGCGTTGTACTCATTTTTATTACACGAAACCCCTAGTACACCCCTCCGAGCCTATCTTTCTGTTTCTAACTTTAAGCATCTTACTTAAAGGAAGAATTTATTACAACCCACCCAAATGTGCAACCAAATTGCCTTAGCCTTCCGTGTATGCACTCATCTTTAGTGCATTATTGTTACATGTTTAAACCCTTAGTTAATTATCTAATTGATTACATGGTTGCTAAGTTGAGTCATATCTTGTACATATTGTTTTGAAACGATTGGGACTCATGGGTAAAGTACTTGTGTTATGAAGTAATCGGGAAGAACATCATATATTACCCTCATATGTGCGTTAATCTTAAAAAGTACTCCAAGTATTTTGATTATCTTGACTCGAGTCATTAGAGTAGTTTATTGTAAAGTATGTAAAAATTCAAGTGTAAGGGGAATGTACATTCCATATGATGTATTATTTTGGATGGTAGGGTAAGAGTGTATGCACACACACACAAAAAAAAAAAAAAAAAAAAAAATCGGAAAATCAAGAAAAAGAAAAAAAAATAGAAAAAGAAAAGAGAAAAAAACATATGAACTACCATCCCGTTTCATTCTATGTTTATTTTATGTTTTTTGTTATTTTTGATTTATTAGTTTAAGTCGAGTCTAGTCTTGGCTTAGCAAAGCCATATTGTACATGTAATTAACCAAGATGATTAACTCGCTACCAGGTAAGATTGCCTTTATCCAACAAAACGGTGTATACCATATCCCTACACCTAACGTTATAACCCTTTGAAAGACCTCTTTGATAGTTTATCCTAGGTGCTTACGCCAAGTAGTGGAGGTTTGATCCTTTCCCAAGCCTATGGTAATCTATTTTGCTATGACAGGTAGTGAGAGATGTTTTCCATTTCCTTATTATGATATATACTTTATTACACCCGAGAGATGTGAGTATCTAAACACTATTTGTGACATGCTAGTGTATGACCTCCGTGCTTGTCTTTGGTTTTTAGTGGAACGGTTATTTGTTGTAATTACTTTTATATTAGCGTTAAATGTCCCCTAACTTGTATTTTGATTAGAATAAAAGCGAATTTGCTTGAGGACAAGCAAATCTCAAGTGTAAGGGTATTTGATGAGGCGAAAAGTGAACCACTTTTAAGGGGTCATTTAAGCCCGGATTCGAGATTATTTGATCAAATATTTCCCTAAATCGTTCCTTTTGTCATTTTAGGTACTTTTGGAGAGAAATCTGGAAAAGGAAACATTTTGGACGTTTTTGGAGCATAAAAGTGAAGAAAACGGCAAAGTCTCAATTTTCCTTGCTGGAACAGTACCTGACGGCGTCAAGGCTCTCCACATGACGGCGTCAAGAGTTACAAAAGAGGTGGATGTGGAAAATACATGTGACGATCCAGAGAGTTTTTGTGCATAGAAGATGACGGCGTCACCCAAGGCCGTCATGGTCCAAGTATTAGTGACGGCCCAGAAGAAAATCACACATGACGGCGTCACAAGTAGATCTAGGCAATACGATTTCATTATGGCGGCGAGTTGACGGCGTCACAATCCAATACATGACGCCGTCACCCTGTAAAATCTATATATAGTTTTCCAAATTTCATTAATTAGTCTGCAACTTTGAGGGAAAAACCCTAGGTCGAATTTTCCAGCTTTTTCAAAGATTTCAACCCTTTTAATCTTTCATATTCAATTAGAGATAAGTACTCTTTCAATTCAATCAATATGTGTATGCGTTGTTTGATTATATCTTACGCTTGTCTTCTATTTAACATGCTAGGCTAGATTTCCTTTGTGTTTGCTTAGATGTAGTGAAACCTAGATGTTAATTATGGGTTGATTGTTTGTTTATAGTTGTTACGGATGATTGTATTCGATGTTAGGCTTAAGAAAACTGGCAGACTTCCATTGGTAACTTGCTTGAACGTCTTAAGAAACATGATCGGAGGTGTACTATGATTTTTGGTTGTATTTAATGCGTAGGAGAATTCTAATGATCCTATGTTAGGAGCTTCTAACGGCTCGACGTAGGAGTGAAGTAGGATCCTATAGAGTTAGGGAATATTGTACACGGCCCTACGGCTAGTATTAAGGAATATGACCCGCCATCCATGCAATTGTAACAAGCTATCAACCTGTAAAAGATATCTAGGGAGTAATGAAACCTAAGTAAACACAACTTTCCTCATTATTGTTACACCACATTAGTATAATAGTTTCATTTTCATTTCTTTTATTTTATTTTGATTGCATTTGTAGTTAATTGGGTTAGTTGGCTAGCAACTAATTCCGCCCACTCCTTTAAAACCCGAGATTTTTCTTGCTTTTATAAACTATAAAAATACAAAAGGAATCATCCCTCACCTCTAGACCAATTTAGGAGACTTTCTAATCCTAGCGACACTATTCCTGAGTTGAACGATCAATCCCCCGGTACATGTCACTATACTATACTACAACGATCAGGTACACTGCCTGGTGGGGGTTGTAAGCTTCTCGAGTTCTCTCGAGAGTTAATACCTGGTGCAATCCCCACGTACATCAAAACTTTTCATATTCTAAAAGAGTATATTGCTCTCGTTGAAAACCAACTTAACAAAAAGATCAAAGGGATAAAGTGTGATAATGGAATAGAGTTCAAAATTGCCAACCTCATTGAACTCTGTGGAACAAAGGGTATAAAAAGGGACTATAGTAATCCTATGACTCCACAAAAAAATGGAGTTGCTGAGAGGAAGAATAGAACCCTGATAGAGGCTCAAGATCCATGCTTGCTGACTCTAAACTTCCCATTATGTTTTGGACTGAAGCAGTTGGCACTGCTTGTTATGTACTAAATAGGCTGTTGATTACTAGACCACATAATAAAACACCATATGAGCTTTTGACTGGGAAGATACCTACCATTGAGTACTTTAAACCTTTTGGATGTCAAGTGACTATCCTGAATACAAGTGATCACCTTGGAAAGTTTGAAGAAAAAGCTGATGAAGGGTATATAGTTGGTTACTCAGCTCATAGTAAGGCTTACAGTGTATATAATTTGGCTGCAAAGAAGATTGAGGAGACTCTTAACCTGAGATTTCTGGAAGACAATGAAAATGTTCAGGGTAAAGGTCATGAATGGTACTTTGACCTTGACTACTTGACAGATCACTTGGGGTATACAAGATTTAAAAGTAACCCTTCTGCAGGTACACAAGAGTCACCTACTAACATTTCAGGTACCCTTGAAGATGACTCAGACAGTGATTCAGAATGTGATGAACCCACTATTGTTGTTTCTTCTCTCCCTATTCATGTTGCAGGTCCTACTAACAAAGTAGCCTCTGAAGCCAAAGTTGCTGATGATGTGGATAACTCAACATATGCAGAAGATCTTGCTAGACTTCAAAAGCAAGAACATGCAGCTAATGAAGAAGCTAAGAGGCACTCTTCAGACAAGCTGCTCTAGATGCCAGCAGAATCCCAGTTTCTGGTGATGGATACCCTGTTGCTGCTGATGCCAATACTCATGATGGCATTTATGCTATTGTACCTATTTCCACAAGCTTAGATGAACCTTTTACTAGGTTTCCCAGCCCCTCAGACCTTGGAAATCGTAGACAAAGTGCTGGCATTTTTCAATCAGCTTCTTATGATGATGATTTTGCTCTAACTCTGAGCAATCTTGAAACTTCTGTTGATGTTAATCCCAATCCCACTAAGAGAATAAATACCATTCATCCTCTCACCAATGTACTTGGTGACCCCAGTGCCATGGTTCAAACACGGAGCATAGTGAAAAAGACACAATTTGGTCAATGTGCTTTTATCACTTATGTCACTACTCAAAAAAGGGTCAATCATACAGATCAACAACATTGTCTGTTTGCTTGTTTCCTATCTCATATTGAACCAACCAGTATTAAACAAGCCTTGAGTGATCCTAGTTGGGTAGAGGCCATGCAGGAAGAGATGCAACAATTCAAGAATCAAGATGTATAGGTACTTGTTGATCTACCTGCAGGAAAGTTTGCAATAGGGACCAAGTGGATTTTAAAATGTAATAGGGATGCAAGAGGAATTGTGGTCAGAAACAAAGCAAGATTGGTTGCTCAGGGTTTTAGACAAGAAGAAGGGATTGATTATGATGAAGTTTTTGCACCTGTAGCTAGAGTTGAGGCCATTAGGCTTTTTCTAGCTTTTGCTTCATACAAGGGTATTGTGGTGTATCAGATGGATGTGAAGAGTGCCTTTCTCTATGGCAAGATTGAAGAGGAAGTTTATGTCACTCAGCCACAAGGTTTTGAAGACCTACAAAATCCAAAGAAGGTGTACAAGGTTGTCAAAGCACTCTATGGTCTTCATCAGGCACCAAGAGTTTGGTATGTCAGGTTATCAACATATCTTTGGGAGCATGGCTATTGAAGAGGTGCTATTGATAAGACTCTCTTCATCAAGAAGAATTCCAGGGACATCATTCTTGTCCAAGTCTATATGGATGATATCATCTTTGGTTCCACTAAAGAAGCCTGGTGCAGGGAATTTGAAGATTTGATTAAAAGTGAATTTCAAATGAGTGTAATAGGGGAACTGACATTTTTCTTGGGGCTACAAGTCAAACAAAAACCTGAAGGGATCTTTATCCATCAAGAGAAATACGTTAAAGACATCTTGAAGAAGTTTGACTTTGAACTATTGAGGACTGCCACTACTCCCTATGAACCTCCAAAGCCTAAGAATCAGAATGAACCAGATGAAGCTGTTAATGTTCATCTATACAGATCCTTGATTAGCTCACTCATGTACCTCACAGCTTCAAGACCTGACATCACTTTTGCTGTCAGTGCTTGTTCAAGACACCAAGTCACTCCATTGACTTCCCACCTGAATGCAGTGAAGAAGATTTTCAAGTACTTAAAAGGCCAACCTAAGTTAGGTCTTTGGTATCCAAGAGACTCAGCATTTGTGTTGGAAGCATACAGCTATGCTGGAACTATTTTGGACAGGAAATCCACAACAGAAGGTTGTCAATTTCTTGGCAGAAGGCTAATTTCTTGGCAATGCAAGAAACAAACCATTGTGGAAACCTCATCTACTAAAGCAGAATATGTTGTTGCTGCTAATTTTTGTGGTCAGGTACTTTGGATTCAAAATCAAATGCTGGATTATGGGTTCAACTTCATGAACACTAAAATCTATATTGATAATCAAAGTACCATTTCAATTGTTAAAAATCCAGTCTTTCATCAAAGAACTAAACATATTGAAATTAGGCACCATTTTATAAGGGATGCAAATGAGAAACATTTAATTCAGGTGCTTAAAATTCGTACTGATGATAATGTGGGTGATTTATTAACAAAGGCTTTTGATGGACCTAGGTTTAACCACTTAGTTGTCCACATATGGATGGTTAACCCTTGAATGCTATGTTTGAGGGGAGGCATAAGCCTGAGGGGAGGCATATGCCTTTGGGGAGGATTGATATTGATGTTGTAAAGTTTGTATATTATTATGTTTGCTAACTTTGTTTTGCAGGTTTATTTCTAATTAGACTAACAATTTTGTATAAGTTTGTCTTCTGTGTTCTGTTTTTAGTATGTGGAGTGCAGGTTTCTGTTTCTGCTGATGGACAAAGATCTATATATCACATATCAGTAGAATATAAGAAAACTGAAATTAGAAGTTTTATTCATTAATAAGATTCATTACAAGAAACACTTCCACCAAACAGGATTCAGCATTACAAGCAAGACTAACAAACAACATGACAGCTAACAACCTCATAAGACAACCACCCCATAACCTACACCTACCTAAACTCCTACTCCATCTTCCTCTTCCCCTTTCCCAGGTCCTTGGGGTCGGGCATCCTCTTGTGGACTCCTCTGGATTGCATATCTTTGTCCCACAGTTTGGGAGCAGGAAGCCCTAGGACAACCTTGAGTGGACCTTTGTACCTTCAGGAAGATTGAGGCTCCACAGGGACTGAGATTTTGCTCATATCAACACAAACCCTTTCCATCTCACTGGTGAGAAACTCAGTGACTGAAGTGAAGTCTGGGAGAACAAATGATAGGGGAGTTGGATTTAGAGTTTCCTCTGTTTCCTCTAATGATGAAGGAGATGGATAGACCTCAGAAGGTCCCTCACCAATGTAATAATATGCCCTCTTGATTTGGGGTATATCATAGGTAGAGACAGAAGATGAATCAGAAGAAATTTCAATGACATTGGACTTAGGGTTTATGATTGGTGTTGTTGGAAAGCTTTTGGTGTGTTTGGTGTTAGTGTGTATTTGATTTGTGTAGCTTGTGACTTGAAGGTTTCTTTATATAGATCTGATTTGGAGATTAATGATAGTTAATGTCACTTAATGGGAGGTAGTTGAGTCTGTGATATTTACTGATTTAGCAAGTTGACCATAAAAAGGATTCTATGGATGAATTATCCTATGGTTTGACCAATTGTTGCTGATAATTCAAGTTGATCACACAAGATGTGGGATATGTGTTCTTGTTGATAGTTCATACCAATATTGTTTACATCAGTGGAATGTATATTCATCAGTAGCAAAGCACTCAATCTCTTCCATTCAAACAAGACAATCAAGAGATAATAAACAAAAGCAACAAAGTTTTTATTCATTAGCATCAAAAGTACAAGCAGAATGAAGTTACAAGGTACTGAATAACGAGCAACACAATCCCAAAACCTAACACCTAGCCTATCAACCCTGACACCACTACTCCACTTTCCCTTTTCCCTTCCATATCACCTCTGCAACCTTGGTCTTGCCCTTGTTCTTGGTGAAGGTCTCATATTGATGAGGGCAAGGGAGCCCAATCACCACTTCTCTTGCCTCTGGTAGAGGAGGATTTGACCTTCTTTGTCTTGGTGGTGGTCTTGGACGGGAAGATTGGGGTCTCTACGGTGTAGAGGGAGGGTGGTAAAGATCGTCATCTTCTTCTTCATCAGACGAGGTCCAGATGAAGGGAGACACGAGTTCACGTGGTGGTGGTTGATATGGGATCCAATGATTGGGAGCCTCAGAAGATTCAGAGGACCTTGCAGGATTGGGAGCTCTGCTTGAAGCACCTACATCATGCTTCTTCTTCTTAGCTTGCTCTTTTGTGAGCCCTCTTGGTTGGGTTGGCATTTGGAATGGTGATGGTGAATTCAGTGATTCAGATGAATCAGATTCAGAGGAAATATTGATGATGCTTGGATTGGATGTCATGGTTGCTTCTTAATGTGTGGCTATGTTTATAGATAGGGATTATCCTCTGACTGTGCCTCTTACGGAGAAAATGCTTCTACATCATTTGGAGATTCCTCCTGATCCAGTTGGAAATGCTTGACTCTTTACTGAATCCTTGATTCGTTTGTTCGTATCTAGGATCAAGGTGGCCAGAGCTATTTGAATTATGGTATTGTATATTTTTGTGTGTTTATTTTTTAGTAAAAAAAAATAAAAAAAATAAAAAAATAATAAAGAACTAGCTAGATTTGTATAATGTTATGTATGTTGTATGCAGGTTTTGGTATTGGTTATTTCCACACCTTATCTGGTTATCAACTTACCATGATGTTGACTATTCCATCAAAAAGTTGGCTAGTCCAAAGGGTACAGCTTTGGTAAAGACAAGTAAAATCTGTTGATAGCTGTAATAGTTTGCAAAAAACTATTGGGTTCTCAACTCACCCATGCTTAACAGCTGAGAGTTGGATTGTTGTCAATTGACCATGGATTTTTCCTTATGGATTCCAAATAATTGGCTAGCCCACAAGTGTATGGCTTGTGGTAAAAGCAGTGGAAAACCATATTTGGTATTTAATTACCAAGGTGATTTAATCAACCAAATAATTGACTAGTCCTGAGCAAATGGCTACTGGTAAAGACATCTCAAATCCGTTTATAGCTGATGATTTGCTAAAAATCATATGGTCATCAGTGTACCATATTTAGTGAACTTGAAACATTTGGCTACTCCAGTAGTAATGGCTATTGGTAAAGAGACATCAAATCCATTATTTTCAATGATTCACCTCTCAAAGGAGTTGACACACCTGGAAGTGATGAGAATAGTATGAAACTTATGTTTTGATGTACATGTTGTCATTTGTTGCTGCAAAGAATGGTGGTTTACAATTTTTGCTGATCATAGAGATGTTGCTGATAAAGATTCTTTGCTGCTGAAGTTCATGTTCAATCTTCTTCTTCTGGATTTAAAGATCTATCAAGAATCTTGGAGTTAACCATGTCAACTGCAAGAATAGGGGAGGATTGTAAGGAATTATTGAAGTCAGCATATAGATACTGCTGATGGATATTACTGACAGGATTCTGCTGAGGCTTATATTGATTATGCTGATGATCTGGATTCTGCTGATGCATTAATTTATGCGGATATAGTTAATCCGTAGATAAGAGTTAGTTATTTTAGGATAAGATATGTAGAATATCTCTAGAGTTTTATGCATATACGTTTCTTGTATAAGAGATTAGGGTTTCTGATAGTATAAAAGGAACCCAAGGTCATTGTATTCTGTACGTATCAAAAACAATTCTTAGTGAATAATAACGATCCATAGAGGATCAAAGTATTTAGTATATCGTTTGTATTTATATTCCGCAATAGATACAATCTCTCAGAGATTATCCATATAGTCTTGCTAGTGATTACATTAGTAGGCTATCGATCCATTGGCCCAAGATCTATCAAGGGTAGATCCGACAATTTCTCTCCCCTGATGGTTACGATTAATCAGAATCATCATAACTATGTGTACGTGAAGCATTAACTGGAAATACTTTATCCTTAATCGTATCAGCTCGTGAGAAGATGTCGATAAACCCAAAATCAATCAACAAGTAATTCACCCAGCTCCCCCTCAAAAATTGAATATGAGGTTGCCATTTTTGACTTAACGAGTGAATACAAATACAATCAATGGTAAGTTGATCCACTTCTAGTTTATTCTCCCCCCCCCCCCATCAAAAATTGCATATGACTGTCATTTTTGATTAAACGAGTGAATAAGAATACAATCAATGGTAAGTAGATCCACTTGATGACTGACATTTAGTTTATTTACCCTTTCCTCAAAAATTTCATATGACTGCCATTTTTGATTGAACAAGTGAATTAGAATATAATCAATCTACGTTGATCCACTTGATGAATGAAGGAGCATGGGAAAAGCATGAAACTTATCGATGAGAATGGTCATATACAAGAAGATTTCTCTTCTTCCGAAGATAAAGCGCACTTAGGCATACACCTTTCTTTTCTTTGAGGAACGGGGCCTGAAGTGTTTTCAGCATACGCCATTTTGTTGACAATGAGGCCCGAGGCTTGAACAGATGTATTCAAACGTCATTGTCGATGAAGAACGAGGCTTGAACTATTGTGTTCAAACGTCATCTCTCTCTTTTTTACTTCTATCAGCTAATTCGTTACCAACCCCATTATCATTCTGTCGGCTCTTTGTCGTGACTACTGAAGGAGAAAAACCCAATATGATGAACTTGAGACTGAAGTAAAATAACCTGAACTTGTGACTTAAGCTTGCACTAATGTGTGACTAAGATCTATGTAGAGAGTTCGTGCAACTTTGAATCCCTAAGTACTCTATACTCTTCAACCAACCAACCATCAAGTATAAGACGTACATTGTTGGGAATTATTAGTTAGAACAGACTTAGTCTGCTAATGTAATAGTTAAGTCTGTTAGTCATAGTTAGTACTGCCAGTACAAAGTTAAGTCTGGTAGGCTTAGTTAAGTCTGTTAGTGTTTTTCCTAATTAAATATGTTTTTGTTTAAACAGAATAGATATCTTAGGAGATATATTAGGGATGGATACGCATGTATATTAGATATCTTAGGAGAATATACGTTTATCCTTCCACATGTTTTGTAGCATTAGAATTTCCTTAGTGTATAAAAGGAACCCTACGACATTGTATTATATGCCAATTCCAAGATTAATAGAAGTTATTATTAGTTAATCTCTGTGTGTTCTTCATAACCATTGTTTGTTAAGACTCCGCATTAACAGTCAATTATACTCAGTTAAGAGTTTCTCATATAGTTAATTTAGATTTATTCAAGTAAACTATAGTCTAAAAAAGGCTACTTAGATCCATAACTTTGGATCTACAAGTGGTATCAGAGCCTATAGAAGGACTCTGAGTTAGAAGAAACACATCAACCACAAACAAAACAATCACTCACTCACAAATCTTCAAAACATGACAAAAACCAATGATGCATACTCTGACCATCCAAGTAATGATGATAATTCAAATCATGATGATGATGATGATGATGATGATGATGATGAAACAAGCAAGCCAAAACAACAACAAATCATGTCTGTAACAATAACCAACTTCAATATCAAAAACCCAATTCCAAAGAAGGAGGAGCATGATATTTGGATTATGGAGATGGAACACTACTTGGAGTATATTGAAAATGATGTCTGGAAGGTGATCCAGAATGGGAACTCCAAGAAGAGGATCTTTGTTAGGAAGGATGGAACTGTTAGGGTCCTTCCACCAGTTTCTGCTGCAGAGATCCATGTTGTGGAGAATGAGAGGAAGGCCAGAACCATCATACTGATGGCAATTCCTAAGGAGCACCTCAAAAGGTTTCATGGGATGGATGATGGAAAAGAAATATGGGAAGCAATCAGGACTAGATTTGGAGGTAATGCAAATTCTAAGAGAATGCAGAAGGCTGTTTTAAAGCAACAGTTTGAATCTTTGTCTATATCAAGTTATGAAGGGTTAGAGAAAGGTTATGATAGATTCCAACAACTTCTATCATAGCTAGAAGCACATGGTCATAAAGTGCCTACTAAAGATGCAAACCAAAAGTTTCTCAGATCACCTTCAGAATGGTCTAACCTAGCAATGACAATGATAACAAAAGAAGATGTGGACAAATTTTCAATTGATGACTTGTACAATAACGTAAGAGTCTTTGAACAAGAAATCAGAATTCATTTAAAACTATCTTCAAGTGCCAATGTTGCTTTTGTCTCTCACAGCAAGACCAGTACTAATAAAGATAAGTTTGGTAACTTTGGTACTTCTTCTTCAAGTAATATAAGAGAAAAAGAAGTTCCTGCAGGCTTTGCTGATGAAGTTATCCACTCTCTTTTTTCAAAGCAAACAGAAGACTTGGACCTCCTTAATGAGGACCTTGAACAAATAAATGATGTTGATATTGAAGAGATGGATATTCACTAGCAAATAGCAATGATTGATGTTAGGATGAAGAGGTTTTTCAAGAAGACTGGAAGACCAATCAGGTTTGATGGTAAAACACCTGTTGGTTTTGACAAAAAAGAACCTCAAATGCTACATGATGGATCTAAACACACTACCTTGTGTTATAATGATACTTTGAGTGATACTAACAAGTATGCGGAATTTACTTGTTAATACTTAGAAGGTTTGTTTGTATGTTTGATTGTGAGTTGTATATGAATGAACAAAGTTGTATGAACACAGAATACTTAACCAAACTATTAGCTCCAATATTATTAATGATAATAATACGAGTGATCTAGAATATCACTAGGTTTACAACTTGAAGCTCTATGAATTGATACGTACATAACCTAAACCTAGGACCTCCTTTTATAGGAAACAAGGAGTCCTTTACAAGATAAGTATAAGCATAGAATAATAGAATATTTACAAGATCTTTTCTATACTTATCTATACACACGTTTCCTAACAATTATCCTGCAGCAGTGGTAATGATATGTACTAGCAGTGGTTATGTGTTTCCACTGCTAGTGCATTCTTCAACAGTGGTTATCTCCATGCTGATCAGTCGTCGCTATTAGTGTAATTCCCAACAATCCTCCCCTAAACTTATGATTTCTATGCAAATCCATAAGTTTCTTCAATCAATCAGCATCATTGAGGATATAGGGAATTCTTCCAAACACTTCATTTTCTTCTTAAAGCCTGCATAGCTCTTGAACACTGATCTTGTATCTTCTGAATCAAAGCTCTGACTTTCTCAGTGTCTTCATCAACTCTTAATCTTGATGTCAACATTGCAGTAAGGGTTACTGCTCTAAGTGGATATTCCTTCTCAGCAAACATAAATACATCCACTCCAGCTTTTGTAGAAACATGATGAACCTCACATGAATCATAGTATGACCATGTGGTATGCAGATCTGTAGCTTCAAACTTCTAGTAACTGTCATTAGGATCTGGTTCATAAAGTCTCCTTAAATCAACCCATAGCTGCATCTCCTTCATATCTTTGAAGTTATCAGCCTTGAATCTTTCTTGAACTAACATCCAAAGCATATCAAGATCACTTCTATCACAAGCTTTAATAAGATCTTCAAACTGGATGAAAGATGAAGTTTCCCCTCCCAATCTTGTTATCTTCCATGTTAGAGCAAAATTTTTTTTTGTGTAAATTTCCCAATCAATAATTGGATGTCTAACTTGTAGAGGATCTGGATAGAAATCTTCTTCTTATATCACTATCGTAGCTCTCAGCTGATCTTCTATAAGTTTCTCAGATTGCGATTTTTCTTCTTGAGCAAATCTTATCTTCTTAGTGATTTTCTGTACAGAAGCTGTAGCTTTCCTTTTAGACTTAGGAAATCTTCTTTCTTCTTCTTCTTCAAAATCAATTGGGATAAAATCACTATCTTGTCTTTTAAGACTGTAGAAAATCCCTTCAATCCTATCATGAGACATTCATTTGAATTGAGACATTTTCCAATTTCCAACATGAAAGCAATAAGTCTTCATCTCTACAATAACTTGTGCCTTGGTTGGTTGTCTTGGTTTCTTTTGACCTTTTCTGACTTTTCCAATAACTTCATCAAGTGCTTGTTGATTCTTCATTTGGATAAAATCAGCTAATTGAGCTGATCTTTGTTCTTCTGTCAAAGTCTTATCGGCAACAAGCTCAATTACCTTCTTCTTGACCATTGGATCATTGGCAATCATGTATTCAATCGCTTCCTCCGTCGGCACATATGTGAACATTGGGGCTTTTTCCTTGAGAACTGTAGGTGAAACAGTGGAAATTGGATTAGGTGCAGTGGTTTCCAATTTATCTAACCTTTTTGCCTCCATGAAACTTGCAATTTTTTCCTCATCTTGCCTTTTCTTCTTTGCAGTTTCATCTTCCACTAATTTCCTTGCAACTTCAGCATCATAATCTATCTGAGCTTGTTCCCCTCTAGAAATCTTCCTTGGTTGCTCAGTTTCTTTACTAGTCATGACTACTTTACCTTTCTCTGCTCTAATTCTTTCAGCTTCTTCCTCTGCAGTGGTAAAATTTTAACCAGCAGTGGGAACTATTAATTCATCAGTGGAAAGATTTTGAGGAACTCCAACTGATTCATCAATCTTCAAATCTTCAGTGCCATAATCAAAGTCAGCATCAAAGTCATACTCATCTCCAAAATCAATTTTCCTCCCATTAGTTTCAGCATCTGTCTTCCTCCCCTGTTTGGAAGAATTTCCAAAATCTTCACTAAAACCCTCTGAAGCATCGTCTTGAGGTGAGGATGGGGATGAGAGCACAAGTTTGGCAGATCTTTGCTTATTTAACCCCTTGACTTCTTCCTGCAAAGCCTTTATCTCTGCTTTCAATTGAGCAAGCTCTATGGCATGTTGTTGCTTTGTCTGTGCCAGATCTTTCTCCAAAGCTTGAACCTGTTTGACTAATTTGGTACAAAGTTCCATCAATTCATTAGTTTGCACACTACCCTCAACACTTCCAACTAATAAATTTCACTAATGAATCCATGATCATTTGTCATCTTTGTCTATTTTCTGGTCTTCACTCCTGATTGTAATTCACCAATCACATTGTAAAGGGGATGTATTTTGTGAATTGAAGCTTGAGGAGCATGTGAAACATCATATGCAGGAGACATATTTGTGATATCCACATCAGTTAGGATAGTATCCTGAGCAACAGAAGTAGAATTTTCCACATTGGGACTGTCAGTGGAAACTTCTGGTGTAGCAGTGGGAAGTGGATTACAACTGCTTTCGGGAATGTCCTTGTTTTGAGCTTCCAAATTCACAACTTCTGCATCACCTTCTTTTTCAATAACTGTTGAAGGTTGTGGATCTTCTTTCTTTGAAACATCATCATTTTCTACAAAGTCCCATATTGGCATAATGATTTGATCTTTATCATCCTCAGAATCTTGAGTAGGTTCATCTTCATCAAGAAATTCTTCTGAACCTTCAATGTTTTTATCCCCAGTACCTGAAGCAACAGGTGTATAGTTCATTGTGTTTGAGAGTGTATCGAGATCAAATAACCAATCAGGGCCTGCACCTGCAGTGTTAGCTTTATTTTCAAGGAACTCAACATGCAGATTCTCTTTAATCTTCTTTGTTCTTAAATTGTACACTCTGAATGCTTTACTAGCCATTGAGTATCCAACAAAGAAGCCTTCATCTGATTTTTCTTCAAATTTGGCTAGATGATCAATGGTATTGAGAATTATGACATGACATCCAAATGGTCTCATGAAATCCAGGATAGGGGGTCTTCCTCTGAATAACTCATAAGGTGTCTTGTTATTTGTCTTTACCACCAAAACCCTGTTCTGAATATAACAAGCAGTGTTAACTGCTTTAGCCCAAAATGTCACTAGTAGCTTAGAGTCAGCTAACATGGTTCTAGCAGCTTCAATCAGTGTTTTGTTTCTTCTTTCAGCTACACCATTTTGCTGAGGGTTCTTGCAACACTGAATTCTCTCTTAATACCCTTCTCTCTGCAGAAATCATCCATAACTCTGTTCTTCAATTCTGTCCCATTGTCACACCTGATAACCTTGACCTTCTTATCAACTTGGTTTTCAACTTCAGTAATGAAAGTTTTGAGGATGCCTATAGTTTCATCCTTGGTTCTTAGGAAGAAAACCCATGTAAATCTGCTGAAGTCATCAGTTACAACAAGACAATATTTCTTCAAATTTATGTTGCTTACAGATGTAGGACCAAATAAGTCCATATGCAACATATATAGAGGATGAGCAATAGAGTTATAGGCCTTGTTCTTGCAAGATGCTCTGTGTTGCTTGCCTTTGAGACATGCAACACAGCTTTGGTCATTTTGAAATCTCTTCTCTGGTAACCCTCTTACTAAGCCATCTTTCACAATTTTGTTGATGGTCTTAAAGTTAACATGACCAAGTCTTCTGTGCCATAGCATTGATTCATCCAAAGTGGCTTTTGCAATTAAGCAAGTATCAACATCATTAGCCACAATCTTCTTCATGTCAATGCTATAAAGATTGCTTTTTCTAGGGATTTTAAGTATAACCTCACTTTCATTAGGTAACTTATAATCCTTGGAAAGGACATAGCATTCATCTTCTGAGAAAAGAACTCTGTGCTTCTTGTCACACATCTGTGACACACTGAATAGATTATATTTGAGTTCTTTCACATAATACACATTCTCAAAATCCAAGTTTCCAGCTTTGATTTATCCTTTTCCAGAAACTTTGCCACCAATTCCTTCTCCAAAGCTGACAAATTGCCCATCAAAAGGTTTGAAGTCTGTGAGATAGGACTTATTGCCAGTCATGTGCCTTGAACATCCACTATCTGAATATCCTTGATCTTCTTTAGGCTTTGAATATCCTTGCACATAAAATAAAGGAATTAGTTCCTTTTGGGAACCCAAGCCACAAATGACTTGGATCTTCCTCGTGTATCAATATAGTTATATATGTCAAAGGTCATTGATACACCATTGGGATTGACTGAGGTGTTAATTCGTTTAGGTTTCCATTCCCAACGTGTTGAGGCCTTCACAGCATTACCCAATTTTACCCCATTTTTGTTTACTGAACCACCAGTGGAAACTTTTGGTCTAGCAGTGGCAACTGCTGGCTTAGCAGTGGCAACTGCTGGCTTAGCAGTGCCAACTGCTGGCATTCAAATTTTTGTTTTTGGTGCCCACTTTTGATTGTAGTAAACTTTCTTTTCATAAAAGGTCTTATTCCCTGTTTGTGCAGATTTAACAAAAGTTGTATTGGGTTTTGCACTCTTAACAGCATTACCCAATTTTACCCCATTTTTGTTTACTGAACCACCAGTGGAAACTTTTGGTCTAGCAGTGGCAACTGCTGGCTTAGCAGTGGCAACTGCTGGCATTGAAATTTTTGTTTTCGGTGCCCACTTTTGATTGTAGTAAACTTTCTTTTCATAAAAGGTCTTATTCCCTGTTTATGCAGATTTAACAAAAGTTGTATTGGGTTTTGCACTCTTAACAGGTTACTTAGGGTAAACTCTGTTCACTTTTCTGGCAGTGGTAAGAGGTTTGATGCCAGATTTTAGTAGAACAGCTCTGGGAATCATTTTACTTAGTGGATTTGGGTGAGTATATTTATTAACATTGTTTTCATTCACCCTAGTATTCCTAAAAACTTCCCTTCTTCCCTTGTGATAGTTATAGTATGCATGAAGGTGTTCAAAACTACCACAGATGTGGCATGGTTTGTTGTTAAACTCAAAGTCACTACCAAATTGTCGAGATTTTACATGATTCCAACTCCTCTTGTTGCCCCTAGGAGTTGATGACCTACTTCTGTACATCTCAGCATATCTAGTTGTGGGCCTAGGATGATTAGCTTGTTTCCTAGGCTTTTCATTTTCAACCTTAACAACCTCAGGAATACTCTTTTTAACTTCCACTTTAACTTTTTCAGGAATAACTGTTTTAGACTCAACTTTTACACATTCATCCTTAAGAGATGAATCTCTAGCACTTTCAAATGCATCAGCCTCAACCTTAATAATTTTCATTAGTAACTTCTTTGACAAATTTAGGGCCATAGGTCATGGTTGGTTCCTGAAACTCTTCTAACCCTTTATGTGCTAAGTCAATACCAGGAGGTGATGGAACATCTCTTAGGGGTGGTGGAACAGACTTGTATCCTACTCCTGATTTGACTTTACTAACAACCTGTGCCTCCTAAATTTTGTCAATGCACTTAGATTGATAATCTAGTTTATTACAAGTTATCTGTATGTTTTCATTGGCCTTTTTAATCTTCTCTAACTCTTCCCTAAGAGCCTCATTCACAACTATCTTATAATCTAAGTCTCTTCTTAAAACAGCAATATCATCACTAACCTTAGATTCATTAGCTCTATAGTGTTCTATATGTGCTTCTAAAATAGCAAGACCTCTTTTATGATTAGCTAGATTATAACTAGTTTGATTTAGCTCTAACCTCTGTTCATCATATTGCTCTTTTAGATTTTCATATTCTTTTAAAGCTTTACAAGTTCTAGAACAACCATTATTTGAATGTACCTCAGAGTTAGAAAAGGGCATAAGAGCAAGCTCAGTTGCAATCATTGCAGATTCCTCAGCTGCCTCTTCTTCATCAGCCATATAACTCCAATCATAGCTTACACCATCAATGGCCAATAAAACTTTCGGTTCTTCAACTGTAGGCTCCTTCTTCTTATCCTGCTTGTACCAAGTAGACATGTTATCTGGCTTCTTTGGCTTCCTGCATTCCCTGGCAAAGTGTCCCATCTTGTGAGAGTTGTAACACTCCACCTTCTTCTTGTCAAAGCCTGCAGTCTCATTACCATTGATAATGATCTTTCTTCTAGTTCTCTTCCAGAATTTCTTTGCCTTTAAACTCAGCAATGCAACTTGCCATTTTATATCCATCTCTTCCATGTCATCTTCATCAACTTGATCCAAGTCTTCATGTGTCAGAATTGAACCATTGACTTGACTTGAGAGATAGGCATAGAAAGTAGAATCTCCAAGACCATTAATTTGCTTCTTTGAACTTGCAGTGGTAACACTTCCACTGCCAGTGGAAACAACAATGTGAGCAGCATCCTCTTCATCATCACTATCACCATCAGAATCATCAACCATAGATGAAGAGATAAGAGCTAAGTTCAATGAACTTGTACTTAGCTTACCAGCCTTCTTCAACCTCGGTTCAATAACTTTAAAGTTATTGTACAGATCAATGAGCTTCATATTTTCTAATTCAGGCTTGTCTTCCCAAACTGCAACACTGGTATGAAACTCAGGAGATATGCTTCTTAGAAACTTCAAATTGAGGTCTTCCCTTTCTACCTCAATTCCAAACACTGTGAGTTGTGTCACAATCTTCTAAAGCCTAGTGAAGATGCTGTCAATGGGTTCATTACTTGTTGAACAAAAATTTTCATAAGTTTGTTTCAACAAGGTCTTCTGTGTCTTCTTGGTAGAATCATTACCACCAAAAATATTGTAAATTTCTTTAAATAAAGTCTTTGCGGTCTTGTACTTACTGAAAGCTAAGATCTGATCCCTAGGAAGGGTCATAAGCAGCAAACTTCTAGCTTTCAGATCATTCTTCTTCTGGAGTCTCTCATCTGATGTAACTGGACCTGTATTCACCTTCTGCACTTCCTTGCCATCAATAGACTCTGTGGAAGTACTTGGCTTGAAGGAGTCTACATACATAATGATTTCCAAAAGTGCATAGTCTTGCACCAAAAAGAATTCTTCAATCATTATCCTCCACATCTCATAATCATTCAGTTTAAGCTTAGGAAGCTTAGCAGCAATGTTGGACTGACTGTTCTCCATCTCCATTGAATCTTGTGAGAATGAGTAAACTTCGGATCTTCTAACTCAAAGTATCAGAAACCTGGCTCTGATACTACTTGATGGATCTAAACACACTACCTTGTGTTATAATGATACTTTGAATGATACTAACAAGTATGCGGAATTTACTTGTTAATACTTAGAAGGTTTGTTTGTATGTTTGATTGTGACTTGTATGTGAATGAACAAAGTTGTATGAACACATAATACTTAACTAAACTACTAGCAGGGTACCCGCGCGATGCGGCGGCGGGTACCGATGACTATCTCTTCAGGAAATATGATGTTATTCGGCCATACTTTTTTTAATAATTACTTTACGTATAACAATAATTTTAATTAATACAAATAGTATAATTGCAAATAGTTAAAAAGTTATGTTATTATCAACGCATTGTTGCGGTGACAAATAGGCGGATATTGGTTGCTTGACGATGTAGGAGGTCGTAGTGGTCAACATTAACTTGTAGTTGCAAATAACTAAATTGGCACAAAAATTCTGAAGATAGCTCATTAGTTTTGCTGCTCAAAATACTACTCATGAATTTAATGGGATTAATGGACTTTTAGTATGATTATGGGCTTAATATCATTACAGAAATTAAAGATAAGAGAAAGCCCAATAAATGGGCATGTGGTTTTGATGATCAGGCACACAACAACAATAGTATTTTGATTAACCCATTGAACTTTGTGGGTCGGTGGATTGCAAGAAACAACACCTTTACTCATTAGTAAAACCCTGATACACACACACATAAAACAATCCGCCTCCCATCTCATATCTTCTTCAGATCTGCTTCTCCTAAACCTTTCCTCAAATCGCTCTATCATAGATCAAATCATATATCATCAATCCAAACCGATAAACAACTCATCCCGCCTCCCATCTCCTCTCTTCTTTGTTTTGTATGACAATTTTTTTGAACGAAACCAAGAAAGTTTATAACAAAAATTTGTTATAAAACTTTCTTTCTTTTCGGATATAAATAAGAAGAGTTTGATCTATTCACAGATCTATGATGATAGTTATTTTGTGTGGTTTGATTTTTGAGGTCTACGAATATATTATAACATACGAAAGAAGAAAAATCTGAGATCTTATTTATTTTATTAATATTTTTTCTTTTGTATTCGAGACTTGATAGTTATTTCTTGATGGGTTTGTAACCATGAGGTTGTAGGCTGAGTTGTGAGATGTGAAATAGGATTAGCGTTTGAAGTAAAATAATAATAGAGTTGTACCAAATAGCTTGATTAGATTGTATATTGTGGTTTAATAGTTGTATATTTTGGTGAAGGGGTGAATTAAATTGTGTATTAATTGTATATGTTAGAATAGTGTTTTTAAGTTTTATTTGTGCTTTAAGTACTTGTAAATTATGTTTTTTTAACTTGTATAAATTGGTTTGGGGGTGTATTAATTGTACATATGTAAGAGATATAGTATCCTTAAAATTTTGTGCTTTACATACTTGTGCTTTAAGTTTTGTCACTTGTAATTTACTTAAAATCTAATTATGGAAATCTTAAAAAATTAATAAGAGAGAAGGTGCAATATGCTTTATATTTAGTACTAGCTTATAAGACCCGTGGAATCCACAGGTTTTTAGAAGAGATATTGCAACAACAAAAAAATAGTGTGTAAACAAAATAACGAAAAGAATGAAAGTAAACAGCCCAAATCATTTATTTGAAAGGAATATTGAAGTAATAAATCAATGATAGTATAGAGTACAATGCTTGTAACTAATAATGTAATAAACATCCATGCACGTAGGCTCCAATCTTGACCTCCTTTAAAAAGCAAATGTATATAGTAGGAAGTTGAAGAAATGCTAAGCCAATGAACATTTCGTGACCACCTAATAAGTATAAAAATAAAATGTAAGTAAACCATTTGTGTGATTGATGATACATGTAAAAAAAACGGTAAATAGGCTATTAATTAACGAGTTACATGTGTGAATAAAGTAACAAACAACAACGAACGTTAATAGGTTACATCATTTTTTGAAGGAAATAATGAGTAATATGTCAATGATACGATAAACAATTTTGTTTGTGATTATTAAGAAAATAAACATGCATGTATCATCTTCTCCTGGTAGATATTCTTGAAGAGCAAATGTATACAATCAATGTCAAACACTTGAGTAGTCCATGTTCATTTCCGTAAACACCTAAATATTTAAAGAAAAACAAAAGTGAAACTAAAAGGAAGTTGTTGATAATAGTATATATGTAAAGTTAAATCAAGCCATTAGTCGAAATTGCCACCCTAATTTGACCCGTTCCAGTTTTAATTTTTGACCAGTTGCACCTAAAAGTCAAATCAAACCATTAGTTGAAGTTGCCACCTTTAGTACTTGCTCGAGGTTGTGAAACCTGCAATGATTGGGAAACGTTATTAAGAGGTTACATGTTGTAGTTTTTAGCAAAACCATTCCTTTATGTATGATGATTAATTTACATATCCTAAACTATTAATGATTACAAAAGATTGGGAGAGAGATACACCTCAAGAAACTAAATGCATTAAGCCTCGTATCAATATTCAATAAACAAAAATTACATGCCCTGTACCACATGAAGAAAATGAGAACCTAATAGACTACAATACACGTGATTTTGATAAAAGTGCATCAAAGTAAATAAAAGAGAAACTTCTTGTCAAATATATCATTGTAAATGTTCAGATCATGTTACCATAAGATATGTGCAATGAAATCCTTGATTTTTTCTGTTCTACAGCTCTACCCATGAACACATACCAATTCTCCTTTATTTTAAATGTTGAAGTCTCTTTTATTTGTAGTAAAGCATATTCACTATAAGAACCTTAATACTTACCTTATGGCTAGTAACTTTATTTGTAGTAAAGCATATGCAGCTTGAATTTGACTCAAAATCAGATCATAACCTCAATGCCTTATCAACTGAAGATTAGCCTTTTCCAATCTATGTTTCAAAATAGATATCATCTTAATCAACTTCTTTTGTCACCTGAATATGGAAGATTCCATTACATCTCTAATGCAGGAAATATAAATTTATGCATACTAAATGGCTCAAAAATTATATTAAATCGATGTAAGAACAAACTTAGCAACATACTTGAGTTAAACTTATTCTACATTGGTCCGTGCTTTCGAGGTTGGATATATGAGCCAATGAAATAATGCATGATTTTGTATCTAACTGCTTCAAATGCACTCATTGAATGATAGTTAAAAGAGACTACATCAAGCATATTTGAAAAACTAATTAAATAAGTGGATACTTCGTTTTACATCACGTCAATATTGAATGAGTGGCTATATGAGGACAACCAAATCAATTTCACCAAGTGGTTAAAGTCAGTTGTAATTCATCCAAAGAATTGTCAAGAACATCAAGAAAATATAAAAATCAATAAGAACACTTACCATATGAAAACTAACGATGTTGAATTCAGCAATTCGCAAATCAAATGAATCAGTGATTTTTACCATGGAATTTACTTCTACCCGAACCCATCATACAACTTACTCGACCAGCCTATATTGTCATCCCTATTAGATACATTACCCCTAAAACTATCTTTTATAACTCCATCATCAAAGATGGTTGTATTAATATGAGTAGGTGTTGGTACTTACCCACTCTAAATTGTTGACTTAAGATCCATTTGTGGAGACATGGTCTCTTTTGACAGGGGTAATCTTGAGATCCTCAACCTATGTAACCACAACTAACTTTAAGTTCCCAAAAGTGAAAAAAAATTAAGAATTACGGCTTAAGTAACAGGCTGAGGAATACCTAAAAAAAAGTAACAGGTACACATGTAGAATGTAGTTGAACAGCAAAACATGATCAGTAAGAGTAGAACAACGAAAACAAATCCCCTTGTATAGCAATGCCTACAAAATGTGATTACAACAATAATAACATAACCAAAAATGTTTTAAAATTTAATTCAAGAAACGATTTTATAAACAATATAAGCGATTTGAAAATTTATGATCTTTCATTTAGGTCTTAGTTGATTAACCTCCAATTACGTCTCCTAAAAGGTTTGGTATCATCATCATGATATATAAATGACATACCTTATACAAAAAAAATTAAAGCGAGAGCATGTATATTACCAATGGAGTCTAATTGTAAAGATGCCTTCATAGATTCCAATTGTCTCATGCGCCAATGTGATTAGCACTGCATCCAACATCCCAACCTGTAAATCAAGAAAGCATAATATTATTTTTGATCATTTAAATAATATTGTTCATTACATGCAGTGCTTACGTGACTTGTATAGTAACAGGTTAAACAATCGTTCAAAGTGTATTTTGTTCAAGAAAATCGAATAGAACTAAAATTAAAACTTTCTGTTGTTGTAATCTACGCGTAATTATTTTGAACTGATTATGTTAGGTCACCATTTTGTAAACACAAGTATGATTATGTAAGAAATGAGATGAGAATGAGAGTGGGATGATTATGAGAAATTTGAGAAAATGAAATGCAAGAGTTTCCTTAATGTTTTCAAATAACCAACCAAGTTTACAAGAGGCCTAAGCTTACTATTTATAGGGAAGGAGCTAGGGCAACACACCCTCTCCTTTCACTCATCATTTCGTGGGCTTTTAGGGCCCATGGATCATATGACTTAAGCCTAGTAAACTAGAAACAATAACATAAATGTAAACAAATAATAACTTAAGCAACCTATTATTACAGATGACCGAGACTTGATAAAATAGTAAAACTATGGTTCCAACAATCTCCCCCTAAGGGTCGGTCATCATGGTTGCTTGACGTCTTCATCTTAATCTTTGACTTTCATAGCTTTAGACGTCTTCAGAAATGATAAGAATAATGATGGGTATACTCTGCTCTTTGTCTTTGTTCTTTGATGATGTTGTAGTGATAATGTTATGAAGTAATCTGCCATTCGTCACTCCTGCGTCTGTGGTGGTTGTCCGCCATTCCAACATGCTCATACATCTTTGAGTTCTGACTTATACATGTATGTAGTCCCTTTCTTTCACATAAGATCTTTGGTCTTTAAACTTTGTAGATTCTTCTTTTTGGCGTAGAATCTTACTTTGAACTTTGTGTTGCTTTGATCTTTGAGGGAGCTTTTGATGATTGCAAGATGCATGTATGAGCATGTGGAATCCGTCATCATGGAAGTGAGGTACCTGCGAATAGACAGTTAGCAATAAATCACCGGTACTTACGGATAAGGAATTAGAGCTCATCAACAGCATATTGTGAAGACTCCTTCTAATCCTTATCCAGGCCGTTCCCATATCAGATACTCCCGAAGGAGCTTACGAGACCTACTAGGTAGCTCAATGACTGGGTGAGTCGCTGGGGATCACTCCACGACTGTAGACCGTAATGGAACCACCGCAAACACTAAGCGTAGCCCTTGTGGGGTTACCGAAGTGACCTGCTGTCAGGGCTGTTTGATGTTGACCCTGGCAGGATTTCCGTTCAATCATTGAGAAGTACTTACGTAATCCTCTCATAAACGTTCTAGGCAGATTGCTAAGATCTGCGAAGGACTCGATAGTTTACAACTGATGCCCATTGATGTAGAACACCAGTTGTAGAAATACTAAGTGTTCCTAAGAGATCTTTGATGTATCTCATGGCTCTAGACTCTATAAGTGCACACCTAGGTTTCCTATGCGGAGACTGGGGATGTCCTATTTCAATATCAACCGTCTCTAAGAGATAGGTCGATAGGTTACGCGGGTTCCCCTGTGAGAATGAAACAAGTCCTTTTAAAAGAACTTGAGTGGTTAAGAAGGTTTAGTGCATTGCGTCACTGGGTCCATGACGACTTTGTCTTCAATACCGGTGTTGTCTTTTGCAACAACCAGTAGCATACGTATTGAACCCGGTGTCTGCCCTAAGGTTGAACATATGGAGGGCTATTTCTTTTCACCCTTTTCATTACTTTTCTTTTTCATTCTTCAACCCCTTCTTTCTCCTTTTCATTCTTTACTCCTTTTTACGTATCATACCTAAGGACTTCTAGTTCTAACTATTGGTGATGTCCTTGGGTAGATCCCTCCGGCTCTGGCGGATCATAGGACGGATATTCCTATCTTAATCACCTTATAACTCCGACAGTAGCCAAGAAACCTTTGATTGCAAATCTCTCAAAGTGTTTGTGATAATCAAATATTTTGGTTAACACTTTGAGAGTTTTGTGTACACTTTTGAAGGGCTCCCCCTGCACATGTGCTCATAAGTGTTTAAATAAATTTGCACATGCGGGAGGAGCAATCACTTTTGAATTGATCCACCTTCTGTGAACACGACCGATTCGAGACACGCTTACATCACTAGTTAAACTAGCTTGAAATTATTACCCGGCCTGATCAAGTCCACAGAAAGTTTCTCGAGACGGTACATTTCTACTAAGACATATCCTTTTCGAGACACGCTTACGTGGTTAGTTAAAGAGATGCATTGTCAGCTTTTAGGTGACAACTAGCTCTAGTAACTAACTTGATGTTATTACCCGTCGAGGATAAGTCCTTTCGATGTTACTAACTTGTATTATCTCGTCAATTCCTGGGTTAATACTGAGTCTAGCTCGCACATGATACAACTTAAAGCTTTGACTTCGTATGTTTTAATCACCTTTACATTTTCTCCCCCTCAAAAATAGCATATAAGATGGTGTTTTTGACAAATTTTTAGATTAAAATATGCCTTTTGAGTCTTATGGGGAGATACATCAAGAACTTTTGATTTTGAGCAAAGTATTTTGTTTTGACAAGTGCTCCCCCTCAACAAGTGATTAGGTCTTATTGAGGTGAAATACTTGTCCTTTTGAGCAGAATTATGAAAAAATCATAAATGTTTGATTAATTCTACTCAAAAGTAAGAAGCCTTCGCTCCTTATGTTTAGGATTGAGGCACTGAAGCGTACCTCAGGGTCCTTTAATTACAAGCACGGGTTGTACACTGTTATGTGTGCACAAACCATAATGGAAAAAATGATTCAATCAATGAAACAATTGATATTGAAAAAATATGATCAAATGTACCAAGTTATTCTTCGTCTGGAAGTGGAGCATTAAAGTTAGTGAACTGAGGTTCAGGTCTTTCGAAGTTTCTGACAGGAAACGATGGTCTGGCACCGATGTAGCTTTCCAGTCGTCTGATCTGTTCCCGTCGAAATAACCGTTCTTCAATCTTTAAGACAAAGTTACGAACTTGTCTTCTGGAGCTGGATTTCCATCTAGGTTGTTCCCCCTTAGCTATCTTACGTCGATCATCAGTCAACCTTTTGACAAGCCCATCACGAACAAACTTGAGTGTAACATCACAGAATTTATGTACCTCATCGAACCTCATGAAGCTTTGTAGCTTTTTGCTGTTGATGTATGTGAAACCAAACGGTTCTTGGATGAGAGTAAACTGTGGTGTGTCATAGAGACCATCAAAGTAGAACTGTGGCTTTGTCAAATTGATCTTTTGTTGGTAACTTTCCACTCCAAGCTGAAGATCTTCCACTCTTTCTTGAACAATCAGTCGTCGGATGTAAAGAAGTAGCGATGCCATGAAGTTGTACTGAACGTCTCTATCGAATCCGCGCATTCTACTCTGAACCTTCTCAAGATACATATCTTCTATGTCATTGAGATAAAGGTTGGGAAAGTCTGCTTCGGAGAACTTGTACTTCTTTTCATCTTGTCGTTTAACAACAATTTCACGCACGAATAAGTAGTTAAACCGTTTCGACTGCTGAATCTCCAAGATAGCGATGATCTTTGATTTCTGCTTCACATTTTCCAATGATGTCTCTCCTAATCTGCTTGTATAACCGAGACGACGACGATCAGGCCAATGTTGAATTCCGTGTAGAGCATCTCTGTCGTAAGCTACGATGGAGTTGCTGAAAATACGGGTAGTTTCTTCAATGGCTGGAATTTCGTATCTAGCGGCTGGTACTGAGATTGTGAGTGAGGAAGCATATTTCTTCTTGGATATCTCTTGAGTGAGCTGGATGTTACGAAGATCTTTGTTGAAGAAGAAGCTGTAGGGTATCTTCGGTTTGTCAGGAAATCCTTTCAACGGTAATGGTTTGGTCCAGTCGGTGAAGTAAGGTTTTTCATGATTCTTGGAACTTAGATCGATATTCACTTCAGGATTTAACCAGTCAAAGTCGGCAGACATTGCACTAGCTATATTCTGCATGTGATATTCGTATTCGACTTTGTTTCCAGATCTTTTCTTGAGGAATTCTTGTGCATCCCTATTGATTCTCCTAAGCTCTGCCTTTGTGAGTTTGTTGATGTGAAGATCCTTCATAATGGCCTGGGTGAACTGAAGAGTGTTACCAGGAAGACGTTCTTCTTCTTCCAGAGGAGGTTGAGCGTGGACCATTTCTGTCAGCCAATCATTCTGAGGATTGTCATCATTGTCGAGCCATGAATGACGTGTTTTCTTCTTGGATTTCTTAGACTTGGATGTAGCATCTTTGTCTTTGGCTTTGGACGGTGATGATGGACCAGCATGAGAATCATGAGTAGGTGGAGCACGGTAATCGGTGTCAAGTTGATCTTGGAAGTCATCAGTTTGTTCCATGAACATTTCTTCATCTTCGGTTTGACCTTCACCAGTAGCTGAGGGTTGTTGTTGAGTTCCAGGAGGAGTGGAGTCCTTCTGTGGTTGTAGAGAGGATGAGGGACCTGTTCCAGACTTAGGTTTCTTGCCTTTGGAGTTTGGGTCAGGATCGTCATCTTTTCTTGTCCTCTTTCGGGATCCAGCAGCATCTTTGCATGACTCTTTTGACATATAAGCTACCATAGCATCATACAGGCCTTTTTCTTCAGCTGTCTGTGTGGTTTTGGTGGCAAGGTTGTCGAAGATTTTGACAAGCATGTCATTGAGAGACAATTCTTGGACGGTTGGAGCCACAGTAGAAGATTTTGCGGTGTGAAGCGTGAAGGGTGTAGTAGACAACATTTTCTTCGTAACACTTCTAATTCTGTGATCCAAGTTGTCATTGATTGGTTTGAGAAGGTTTGCAACTTCAGGAGTGATCATCTCAACCAGATTATCAGTGAGAAAATCATGTGTTGCAGTTCTGATAAACCCTTCGTAATCAGATTTCAAGAACTTGTCAATCAGCTGCGTAGAATCCTGGAATTCCTCAACTTGTTTAGTCAGTTTGGTAACCATGTCGGTGAGTTTGTTCACTTGCTCCTGAAGATCAACTTGTTGTTTTGGTTCATTGATCGAATGCTGTTTAGATGCGGTTTCAGATGGTGTGGGTGATGAGTGCTCTGGTGATGATTCGGACGATGACTCGTTGTGAGAGTCCGAAGAAGAAGCGGGAGGAGTCGGATCCTTTAGTGGAGAGTCTTGAGGAGGTGGAGGTTGTGCGGAGGAAGTCTGCTGAGAAGATGACTTAAGAAACATGTTGGTGTCGAACGCGTTCTTCTCTTCGTTTTCCTTTCGACGACGTTCCTCTGCTTCCTCTGCTTCTCTTGCAAGAAACTCTGGAGTAATAAGATATTCATGTTCCTGATCCGTAGCTAGGTTCTCTTGACCGCCAACATTCTCCTCTAAAGTAGCAGTCTCAGTCATGTGGACATCTTCAGTCTTGTCTGTATCCTTAACGTTGTCATCAGGTTGTGGAGCTGATTCTGACGTTGTTGGAGGAACCATACTGCTTGTAGCCCCTACATGTTCTGACTGATCAATAGGTGGTGGTGTTGGAGGGTGTGATAGAAGTCGGCTTTCAAGGCTTGCTTTCCTCTGTTCTTTCCTAAGCCGCTTTTCTTCATCTCTAGTGTCGAAAACTATACTTTTGAGTTTACGTTTATCGACCAATGGTTCAGCGATTGGTTCGTCTTCATCATCATTCGGCTCATTGATAGTGACACCTTTTCTTCTCCTTGTCTCTTCTTCATAAGTTTCCAGACTTTGTTGTACTGCAATCTCTGTTGCTGGAAATCCATCATCAGGTGCTCTGTATCTCAGTTCATAGTCTGGTTCTTCTTCGTCAGATTCTGTATCGAACTCAGACTCGGTGTCAGAAGGTGGAGGAGTAGGTTCATCCCGAATAAAGTACTCAGGAGTTGCCTTCTTCTTTGGTTTGGTAGCAGGTTTAGGTTTGGATGTAGGTTTAGGTGTGATAGTAGTCTTGGGTTTTGCCATTGTAGCAGACTTAGATCTTGTATGCGGTGATCCAGTGGTGCTCGTGGTACTCCCAGACTTTACACTTCCTTTGCTACGAGTCTTTGTAGTTGCTTCTTCCAGTTCCCCTTTGTAAGCCAGATCATACAACTTGAAGTTTGCCCTATTCTTAATGTTGTCATTCAGAAGGTATTCGGGAATCCTCATACCTTTGCTCTTGGTAGCGGAAGTGGTTGATTTGATGAATAATGTGGGGAAGTCGTCCTCGAAGAGGTGCTTCGGCTCATTAGGATCAGCCATCCTCTTGATGAATTCTGGAGAACTTTTGCAGAGATGTTCAATGATAAGCTTGGTGAATCTGGTGAATGGTATCATAGTCTTCACACGGTCGGTCTGAATACTGTAGATGATATCATTCATGATAGGAACTGCAAAGTCAATTGGTGTCAGAGTCACCATTCCCCAGAATGTTTGCAGGTGTTCGAGCCTTGGATGTTCATGACCACTTTTCCTTCCAGATATAGATCTAACAACCAACAAACAGAATGTTCTCCAAGGCTGAGGTATATACTTGACATTGAATTTGGAAAGCTTGATTAGAGGTTCATCATCATCAACCTCATATCCTAATTCAATGAAGAAGTCAAGAAGTTCCAGGTCAGGTAGTATCGGAGCAAATTTGTTGTCAGTTTGTGGCATGAGAAGAGCTGTTCGAAGAACGTCATGATCTACAGAGTAATCTTGGCTATCTAAGGTAACAGTGAAAGACTCATTATCCAAGTTGGTCTGAGCAGTAAGCCAGAACTGATGAAGATAGAACAGTGGAACTGAAGTAGAGCAGGTGAGAAGTGGTTTGCATGGATGTGCCAGTAGGATATCTTTCACAATCTTGCATGATTTCTCTGTGATATTCAACTTGTTGAAATCGACTCTGGGATTGTTGTTGCCAATTGTGACATTGTAGTTCTCGGGAGTGATGTCATCCAAGGTGAGTAATGGAAGAGGTTGTTCTGCGACGTTCTCAATGTGTTCAGCCATGTTTTTCTGAAAAGTATCACCATAAATCAAACATCTAAATGTGTTAGGAGTTAGCACAGTTTAGATATTGGATGTAGATATCTACTTGAAACAATTAAGCACAAATGCGTCATTTAAGAATGAGTCACATAATGCAAAATGGCAAATAAGTACAACATGACAAGCACAATTCACATTACATCACATTACACAACACTTAATGAATCACACCAAGGTAACATTGATATAATACCAAACAATATTTCGAAAAAAATGCATCATGGACCTTTTATCGAGATTTCTTATTTTTCGAAAAAACTTGATATTATCGGGAAAAAACAATTCTGTTAACAGCTTATCGAGAAACTGGTGTTATCGAGAAAGTTTAATATATTGAATGATTTCGATAAATGACACATTATCGAGAAAGTGTCATCTTGTGAAACATTATTGAGAAACTTTATCGAGAAAACATTAATATTTATCGAAAAATCATTATCGAAAAAATTTTATCGAGAAAGAACTTTATCGAGAAAAATTAACATTTATCGAAAAACATTATCGAGAAATTGAAGATTTCGAAAAAAATGGAGTTCCCAGAAAGATTTCGATAAAAATGAAAAAATTTATCGAGAAAGTGATTTCTCGAAAAATTTCCTCAGAATATCGAGAAACTTTCTTATATCGAGAAACCAATTTTATCGAGAACTTGAGTTTCTCGATAATTTTAGAACGATTTCGATATTACACAGATTTCTCGAAAAACATTCTTATACAAGAACATAATCGATTTCGCATGAGATTACACCTTTGTATGCATCACAAATCATGTTACCACAGAGATTGGCCTGTCACAGATATTCTAATACAAGAGACTCGTATTTCTCGATAATTTTTCAAACGAGGCATTCACGTTTTATCGAGAAACATGTAGGAGTAGTAGGAGACAACCAAGCAAGATTGATAAGGCACATAAGGGACTTAATAAGCAAATCCCACCACTAACATTAACCAAATAATCACAGAATCTTAACAACCCACTTCTACCCAATCTTTTGAACTCGAGAACCACGCAAACATGATAGAATGAGGTAATAACTGATGAGGAATTATTAGAAACAAGTAAAGTGACAAAACCTCATCAAGAATTAACCCTTACAACAGGTTACACATGTTTTCGAAATCCTAACCCTAGTGTTCGAATTGGTGATAACATGATATCTAACCATTGAAAAACCAATTAATCGAGATCCTATGTTTGAAATACCCAAGTGAATCCATAGGAACTTACAATTGAAAGATCAAGGTCGTGGTTTGCTTGTTTGATTATGGACCGTAGGTTAAAGAAAGGGTTTTAGGGGTTTTAGAAATTGTGATGGTTTGTTTGTACGGTTTGTTTGTTTATATTATTTTGAAACTTTGAATTTTATCCCTTTTAGTCCTTGGACTTTAAAACAAACAAACTAGTGTACTTAAAGTGTTTATAACCTTAAAGACATTGACAGTTTTGGTCCCTTAACTATAAGTACTTAAACTGGAACCCTAAAGTACCTAGCAAGTCTAAAGATATTGAGATGTGCATTTGTAAAGGTAACTAATGAAGATTTAAACCATATGAGACAAGGTGTTGTGAAATGAACCATCCGCACACACACCGAACCGAAAGCTTATGAGAAATATGCAAGTATACCTATTAAAAAAAATTGGTGAAAGAAATTTACGCGTGACTCCCCCTCAACACTTGTAAAGTAAGAACAAGGTGTTGAATGGAAGCGATATACTTGCATTTTTTTTTTTTTTTTTTTTTTTTTTTAAGGATAATAAAATTGTGAAAAAATCTTTTTTTGGTTTTGATTAGTTTATAGTAAAGAAAGAAAGACAAGTATTATACAGAGATAGTAGTGATGTTTGACAATCAGTGGTATTTTAAAAACTTTTCCAGATCCTCTGGTGTCAAACATCTCATACCAATCTGGTGAACTAGACTAGCAAACCTGGATGGTGCCAAGGATTTGGTAAGTAAGTCCGCCAATTGGTATTCAGTTCCAACGAAATAAAGTTCAACTGTACCCCTTTCCACATGCTCTTTGATGAAATGATAACGGAGATCGATGTGTTTGGATTTGCAATGATGCACAGTGTTGCAGGAGATAGCAATCGCACTCTTTGAATCACAGTAGATAGGAATCTTGTTGAATAGGTAGCCATAGTCTTTGAGTTGTGATCTCATCCAGATGACTTGAGCACAGCAAGCCGACATGGCTACGTATTCAGATTCTGTAGATGACAAAGACGTGCAGTCCTGCTTCTTAGATTGCCATGACACACGTTTGTCTCCAAGAAACTGTAATCCACCAGATGTACTTTTGCGTGTGTCTAAACATCCTGCATGATCAGCGTCTGAAAAAGCAATTAGTTCAAAACCAGAATCCTTCGGATACCAGATTCCCAAGTTAATGGTTCCCTTTATGTATCGAAGGATTCTCTTAACCTCACTGAGGTGTTTTTCAGTTGGTCTGGACTGATAGCGAGAGCACATGTAGACAGCAAAAACTATATCAGGTCTACTAGCTGTGAGATACATGAGGGACCCAATCATACTTCGGTATTTGGTAGGGTCAACGGGAGTCCCATGTAAATCAGCATCTAGTTTTGTGGTATAGCCCATTGGCGTATTATAAGTATCACAAGTTATCATTCCATGTTTCTTTAAGATTTCAAGAGCATATTTGGACTGATTTATAAAAATTCCACGGGGTGATTGATGAACTTGTAGTCCTAAAAAGAACGAAAGTTCACCCATCATGGACATTTCAAAATTATCTTTCATTAATTTTGCAAAATCATTAGAATAACTTCTTTTTGTTGAGGCAAAAATGATGTCGTCGACATATATTTGAACAACAAGTAAGTCCTCCCCGTAGGTTTTTGTAAATAGTGTGGGATCCACCGATCCTTTAAAAAATTTATTGGCCAATAAGAAAGTGGACAGTTTGTCATACCACGCCCGTGGGGCTTGCTTGAGTCCGTAGAGAGCCTTTTTGAGTCGGTAGACATGATTAGGACGCTCAGGATCAACGAAGCCTTCAGGTTGACTGACATAAACTTCTTCACGGAGTTCTCCATTCAGAAATGCTGTTTTCACATCCATCTGGTAAACCACCATATTCCTATGAGCAGCATAAGCCAAAAAGATCCAAACAGCTTCATGTCGTGCCACTGGAGCAAAGGATTCAGCAAAGTCTAGACCTTCAAGTTGAGAGTATCCTTTCGCTACCAGGCGTGATTTGTTGCGGATGACAGTCCCTTCTGCGTCAAGCTTATTCTTCCATATCCATTTTAACCCGATGACAAAGACTCCGTCAGGTCTTTCAACTAATTCCCAGACTTCTAATCTTATGAATTGCTGAAATTCCTCTTGCATGGATTCAATCCAGTTGTCATAAGTCATTGCATCTTTAATGTTTTTGGGTTCTTCATGACAAACTGTGAGTGCGTAGATGCAAGTTTCTCCATCGGTGTGAAGTCGTTGTCTTGTCATAACAGGTGCATCTGGATGGCCAATAATATGAACTAGTGGATGGTCACGAGTCCATTTGTGTGTTGATGGGTGTAGTTGATACGTATCTCGCATGTTGGCAGGATCCAAGTTGCGTGTTGATGACTCAGCTATATCAGGAACTGTAGTAGCTGGTGCAAACGGATTAATGAACGCATCAGGATCATGCTCTGCGGATTGTGGAACTGATTGTGGTGTTGGATCTTCAGCTGGATGGGAGGGAGTAGAACCCATTTGTTCTGCTGTAGATGGTGATTCAATTGAAGGACCGTCTCTCTAAACACTTGTAGAAGTTTGTTGAGGTGAGTCTGGTACTGGAATGTGTTCAGGTTGAGCAGCGGAATTTGGTGAGACCTCAGTAGGACGGTATTCAATCGTGTCATCAAATAGTGGAGCAAACAAGGTTTCTAATTCTTTGCGGTTAAGTGGTAAAGATTCAGCTGAAGATGCCGGAGAGTTAAGACGGTTAAATTCGGGTCCTAAGCTGTGTTGCTCAGAAGCCATTTGGGTGAGTTCATCGAAATTAGCGTGAATGGTTTCTTGAATTTCTCTTGTACGACGATTCCATATCCGAAAACCTTTGGAATTTTCACAATATCCAACGAAAACTCCGATGTCAGCCTTAGCTTTGAGTTTACCTAAATCATCACGATCATTTTTCGGATAGCAAAGTGCTCCAAAAACATGAAAGTAATCGATGTTCGGTTTCCTTTTGTGAACAATTTGATATGGTGTTTTGCGATGGCGTTTTGTGATCATGCAACGGTTTTGAGTATAGCATGCGGTTGAGACAGCTTCAGCCCATAAGTAATCAGGTAATTGAGCATTGATCAACATTGTTCTAGCAGCTTCCACTAACGTCCTGTTGCGTCTTTCAACCACACCATTCTGTTCTGGGCTTCTAGGTATAGACGTTTGATGTTCAATTCCCACTTTCTCATAGTAAGACCGAAGTGTCTGATTCTTGAATTCAGTTCCATTATCAGTTCTGACGATTCGTACTGTATTTCGAAGCTGAACTTGAATTTTGGTGAGAAAGGTGATGATCATCGAAGGAGCTTGATCTTTACTTCGTAGAAAATAAACCCAAGTCCATCTGGAGAAGTCATCCACAATTACTAGTATGTAGCGTTTACCGTTGATACTTTGAACACGCATCGGTCCACACAAATCCATATGAAGCAGTTGTAAAACATGATTCGTACTTTGCTCAGGTTTAGACGGAAAATGAGCACGAGTACTTTTTCCTTGTTCACAGGCTGGACATAAGTGATCTTTGGTGAAACGGAATCTTGGAAATCCATCGACAAGTTTATAACGAGCAAGGTCAGTCATGGTTCTGAAATTCAAGTGAGAAAGACGTTTGTGCCATAACCAAGATTTAGTTGACTCTGCTTTGGAGAGAAGACATATCGGAGATGTTGCAATCATATCTGACATTGATATTGTATAAAGATTGGAGCCGCGTGAGCCAGACATTAGATCGTTTCCTTGTAGGTCGCGAACAAAGCAAGTTTTCTCACGAAATGCAACTTCTAGATCCCCATCACAGAATTGACCAACAGAGAACAGGTTGTGTCCAAGGCCTTCCACATAGTAAACACGACTAATTTCAATGTTACCGCTGATGTAGTCACCATATCCCATTATAAGAGCGTAATGATCATTCCCGAATCTGACAGTTCCTATAAACTTTGAGACAAAGTTGTGTAGCAGTTTGAGATTGCCTGTCATATGTCGGGTGCATCCGCTATCAACAATCCAGAGAACAATCTGTACCACCTGCATCACCAGAAGAAGACACGGGTGGAACAGAAGTAAGGGTGGAACCCAAAGACAATGCGGGTTCCTGTTGTTTGTAATTAACAATTTAGGAATCCATTTAAAATCTGGTTTGTATTGTAACCAACGTTGCCAGTTCCAACTAGTTTTTGCTTTCTTAATGTTAAATGCACTAGTAGTTGGCTCAGTCCTAGATTTGTTCTCGGCACCTATGGGGGTAACTGGGACATCATTAGAAACCGTAGAAGACGGCTTTCCTAAGTTAGACTTAGAGGCATTAGTGGGCCTAAAAGGAATGCGTGTCCTACGTTTCTTATGACGATTGAGAAGAGAATTAGCTAAACATTTTGTATGATCACCAGATGATACGCTTTTACGACAAAATACACAAGATGCATTAATATTCAAAACATTCAAAGGTTCATCATTCGTTACATTTAGATTTTGATTACAATTTGCCAGATTAGAATCTAAATCGGATGCAACATGAGTTTTATTCAAAGTCCTAAGTTGGTCTTCTACTTCCTGAGCTTCTAGGTGTCCTCTCTTACGTTGCAAGATCCTATGCTTCTTTTTACTTTTTCGCTTGGGTCTGCTAACGCTAGAAGTGGAGACTAATCCTGTAGAAGTGGAGGTATCAACATTAGTGTTTTGAACAATCTTTCCTGTATCAGTTTTGTTTATTTGATACATTCCTGGTGCTATCACCGTGGTGTCAACCATTTTTCCTTTTTGAAGTAGCTTAACTTTCTCTTTCAAATCAATGATGATGTGATTTTTGTCCTGAATTTCAGACTCAAGTAAACCATTGCAATATTTGATGTCATCGCGGTTTTGTTGCCATTCGGCGTTTTCAATTTTTAAATCCGCAATTTCTTTTTCGTATTGGAAACATCGACCTTTTAAAGACTCGTTGTTTTTGCAAATCTGACAAGAGTTTGAAACATTTTGACTTTGAAACTTCAATTCCCTTTCAAGACTTTTAGCTTGACACCATTCAAGCCTTTGATTGAGTTGACAAATTTCTTTTGAAAATCGTTTTGTCACATCATCATTTTTAATTCTCAACTTTTCATTTTCCAGTTTAAGTGTCTCAATTTCCTCATTCAACAAGATATTATCAACACAATGATCATGCTTAAGCATAGAAGTACCAGAATTATAAAGATCATTCATGATAACAGACAAAATATCAGCACAGAGAACTTGTTCCAAGAGTCGATCAGCATCATTTTTGAAAACTTTAGTTTGTAGCTTTTGGACCAAAATCTCATTTTCAGCAGTATCAAAAACGTTTATCATATTTTTGACCTCCTTTTGAAGTTCCTGATCCCAACGTGTAGCACATAGACGAAGGTGTTGAACAATTGGTTTCATTTGTTTTTGAAAAATATCTCTCTTTTCTCGCTCGTAAGCGGATTGAAAAGTTTCAATTTTTATTTCTGAATTGCGTTCAATTGTTTCCTCCAAAATATCGATGTCTTCCATAAAGGTTTTGAAATAATTTAAGACACGACATTTTGGTAAACGTGTAAGTTCACCGGATGATGGTAATGGACCATTTATTTGTGCTACAGGTGGGACAGGAGCTGCATTGTGAGATGAAACATATGACTCTTCGATAAACCATGATTTTTCAGGTAATTCCTTTTGAGTGACAAAAGATTTTGAAAGTGGAGGAGCTTTTGAATAGTCATATGGTGTCCAATATTGAACTTGACTCATTTTAGATCGACTCTCGTCTTCAAGTTCTTCTTCCTCCTCAGTATCAAAAACAACAGCACGCACAACCGTATTATCAAGAAAATAATCCATACTGTAAATTTTTGGAATTTCTTTGAATGCCGTGTGTAGAAACATTGAATTGTAATCACCAAGTGCATAACCGCAATTGGGTTTCGGTTTTAAAGTAAATTTCTGAATTGTTGTGACAGAGTTCCCGTGTTTGTAAACAATGTGACGAAATTCTTTGAGTTGTTTTTCAAGATCAACAATATCACCGAGTAAGTTGTCTATGTACTTCCTTTTCCGTATTTTATGTTCATGAAAATCTTTTTGACAACTTGACAATTTTGTTTCTGTTTTTGAAAGTTCAGTTTGAAGACATTCAACCTGTTTTTTCAATTCACCCTTCTCACTTTCAAGTTTCGAAATCAACTTTCCGTGTGACTCAATTAAATCTTGTATTTTGTGTTGAAGATCTTGTTCTTTGTTGTAAGAATCTTGAAAAGCTTTTTCAAAACTTTTAGTGTGTTTAATCTTTTCATCTTGATTTGAAAGCTGAATTTTATAACACTCAATGTCTCTTGCAAATGACGCATTTTGTTCTTTTAAAACTTTGTTTTTCTCGTTGCATTTGAGTATTTGCAATTGTTGAGCATCCAGTTGTTTAGATAACAATATGAGGTCAGGGTCTGGATCAAATGATGGTTCATGTTGTTCTAAATTATCATGTTCATCATTCTCAATTAGATCATCAAATGAAACAACTGTGTCATCATCAAATATGACAACTGTGCTTATTTGTTCATCTTTTTGAGAGGATGAAGATGATATAAATGGAACAACTTGCGCCATATCTGATTCAGAAGCAGAAGGTGAGACTATTTCATTAATAAAGCATGCATTAAGGTCATGTACCTGAGACAAGCCGTCAGTGTCATACACTGGACCTGAATCATTGAGCTTAAATTCCTGCATGTTGGCCATAAGCATCACAGCTGCATTAGCTTCCAGATCTTCCATGTCATCATCATTGTGTACATTTGCCATGAAGTTGTTGTCTTGTTCAGGGAAATGTCCATCCTTTTCATCTTGAAGAGCCATGAGTAATGCCTGCTTGTGAAACTTACTACCCCGAGTTCTCGGTTTGGGACATGCTGTAGCTATATGACCTTGTTCATTGCAATTGTAACACCAAACTGCATTCCCTGAGCTGGAGTTCCTTGTAGCAACTGAGTCAGACCTTTGTTGAGGAGATGTTGAGTTGTTTCTGAACCCGGTATTGTTACTAAACCTCTGACCATTCCCATAGTTTCCTGAAGAGCTTCCCGAACCAGATCGACCATAACTACGATTCTGAATTTCCACTCTTCCATCATTAACAACAGCTTGATTTCTTGTGTTTGAAGATGAACGTTGACGGTTGTTAGTTTTGTTGGAGAATTTGCTGAATGCACGAGCAATAAGAGCAAGTCCCTGATTCAACGTATTAAAGTCATCATCGTCATCATCATAGGAGTTGGAGTAGTACACAGCATCATTGTTGTTTGATGAAACAAGTAGAGTAGAAGAATCGTGTGTAGATGAATCATAAGGGACCATTTGGTTCGAGTTGGAAGATTGTGGATAACTGAAGTAGTTCTGCTCTTGAACATATGCATGATTGGACATCGGTGGTGGAGCATAGGGAGATTGAGCTACGAGAGCCAAGGAATTTGGTGTTGATGATGGTGTGTATCCTCCTCGTAAAGCTCTATCTTTTTCCACTTCAGGTTCATGGTGTTTCAGAAAATCATACAACAACCCATATGGAGCATCATGAAGATTCTTCGTTTGACGAACAAATGTCACATATTTATGCCAATCAGGGCCAAGACTACCAACAAATTTGGAGTTAACAGCAATCCTTGGTACAGTGATTTTGTGACGTTCCAGATCATTAACCACATTTGTGAAACGATGATAGTAGGATTCAAGTGACTCTCCAGGTTCAATTGTGATGTCAGTGTATTCCATGTATAGCTTGGATTCCATGTCATCTTTGTTCAATTGAGTGCCTTCCATGAGGAGATGAACGTGTTCCCACATAGCTTTGGCTGTTTTCTGAGCATCAACACTGCGATAGATCGGATTAGGTATGCCTTGAAGTATATAAGCCATTGCATACTGATCAGCTTCACGGTGTAGTTTCTGTTCTTCAGAGAGTGAAGATTCTGGAAGGGGTCTATCACCAGGAGGACGTGGAGGATCAGCATTAGGATCACCAGCTTCAAATCGTGTTGGCCACTCAAATGGTCCTTCAAGTATCACTTGCTTTAAGAACTGCCCATGAGGTTTCTTGAGTTCAAGAAATCGTAGGAATCGACTTGACCATTGCACATAATTACCAGGTGTAAGCATTGGAGGTGTTTCAAGTGATCCTGCCTCATGTCGGGATTGTTGAGTTGTAATAACTTCACACATTCTGTCAAACCAGTGAGGTTGTTTGGAGGAAAACTGAGTGGTTTGTTGTGGCACTTGATATGGTAGTTGTTGAGGAATGAGCTGTTGTTGCATCATAAGGTATTGTTGTTGTGGATTGTATTTAGGAGGTTGTTGATTCATTGTGTGCGGAAGGTAATGTTGTTGTTGATACTGCTGAGGTTGTTGTTGCTGAGATGTTTGTTGTTGAACATGAGGAAAGTAGTGATTCGGTGGCTGAGACATCTTCGAACACTTGTGTAGAAATGGATCTTGTGGAAAGTGTAGAATTAACCAATTTATCGAGAAGCTTAGCACAACTCCAAATAAGATTTCGATAAGAAGTTTTCGAAAACTTGGCAGTTTGGATTTTATCGAGAAAGGTTTTCGATACTTTGTTTAGTTATCGAGAAAGATGTATTTCGATAATTAAGCCGTATTATCGAGAAAAGATTTCGATAACTGAAGAAAATTTCTCGATAACTTTTGCGACAACTAAGATTTCGAGAACTTAAAGTATCTCGATAAGTCACAAAGATTTCGAAACTTTTTGGTAACAAAGATTTCGATAATGTGACAACTTTCTCGAAAAATCACAAAGATTTCGAAACTTGGTTTTCGAAACTATACAACTTCGAAAACTTTTACAATAGTCGAAGTACTTAACTTTCTTATACAAGAAAGAAAATACCGAGTCCACACAATCGAAGACGAGGGAGTGCACTTTATGAAGATCTCGATAATATGTAGGTTTTGTTTTGCAAAGAAAGCAATCCTTAAATTCGTTTTTTCTTTCAAGATACTTGTACTTTTGTGTATAAAATGTGTAAATCTTAAGTAAAGTAGAAAACTTTATGAAAAATTTTAAACTTGAAAAGATTTCGATAAAGGTACAAGTAAGAAGAAATCGAATTTTGTTGTAAAAGTTTGGAACTTTATGGTTTGTTTTGATTTTAAACACAAGTTTGTAAGCAAAGATGTGAGAAAAACCAAGAAACAAAGCAAAAGTTTAAAATTTCACAAAAAAAATTCGGTATTAAAAAAAAAACGAATTTGAGAAAAAAAGTCAATGAAAACAAGAACTACACCTTCCTCTAGCGAATGATACCACTTGTTAGGTCACCATTTTGTAAACACAAGTATGATTATGTAAGAAATGAGATGAGAATGAGAGTGGGATGATTATGAGAAATTTGAGAAAATGAAATGCAAGAGTTTCCTTAATGTTTTCAAATAACCAACCAAGTTTACAAGAGGCCTAAGCTTACTATTTATAGGGAAGGAGCTAGGGCAACACACCCTCTCCTTTCACTCATCATTTCGTGGGCTTTTAGGGCCCATGGATCATATGACTTAAGCCTAGTAAACTAGAAACAATAACATAAATGTAAACAAATAATAACTTAAGCAACCTATTATTACAGATGACCGAGACTTGATAAAATAGTAAAACTATGGTTCCAACAGATTAACCACTAAAAATTACCCATTTTTTCAAAATAAAACCGAGTTAGGCTTGGATGTGAACTTTCAGGTTGTTAGGTTCAGTGTTAGTAACATATTTCAATGGCCACACCACATCTCCAACTTCGCTAATCCGCTTAAACATGAGCAATATCAGGCAAGTGACATTGTTTTCCATTAGATACACCTTTAAACATCCCACCTGCATCAATAGATCGATAGATAATCATCAATATTATAATCAAATAGATATTACAATTTAAGCACATCATATAAACTAACCTGTGAAGTTAACAACAATATCTACTTCTAAAACCGAAAATTGGATAAATCCTCCTTTTTAACAACATCAAAGAGCAGCAAGCAATGGACCTTTCAATGAATAAAAATGTCATCAATCTTATCATCCTTGATCAAGGCTACAACTTTACACCTAACTTCATGTTCATCACCAAGTATAACCTGTGAAGTTAGTAGCAATGTCACAAAGTATTGGTTGAACATTCAAGCCATTCATACAAATGGTGTAAAAAAATTTGGCCATGGCTAAATGTTCAAGCAGTTCATGCAAATCATTTTTGTTGTAGCTCAAATACTTAATAAATGAATATTTTTTTTATTTGAGTTAACCACAATGAAAGAAGATTAGAATTAACCACATTAAATAATTACATACCCAATGTATGGTTACTAACATTTTCATGGAATAACTTGCAAGCATAACTCTAGGAAGTACCTAACTCGAATCTTGCAAACCCGCTAATTCAACGGATGAATCATCATGTACAATATCATTTCTTGGTTATAAGGAATCATCATGTGTTCTGTTTTTGCTGTACAAATGACATTTACACACGCACAAGGAAAGCCATGGACCTGCAAAGCAATAGTATTTTAATCGAAGGGGCAGGTATTTTTAATTGTAATAAGCCTTTTATAAAAACGAAAACAAAAAACAAAATAATACCTCTTGCCCAACACGAAATTCTTCCAAACAAATAGGACAATCCCTGCAGTCTGTTGGAAAAGCTTTCAGAATATAAACGTCGTTGAATCGCTGTACTCAATGCTGCTCACTGCATGCCACATTAGAAAGCACTAAAAATAACTAAATGCAACTATTAACGAATTCTTCATATTATCCAAGTAGTACTCGTAACTTGACACATTTCAAACCCAATTAAACTAATCATAGACACATTGTGTTCATAGACATATCATCAAACACTAAACATGCATAAGATCTCATCAATAAATAAAAAACAAATCATAATTTAGAAACCAACACATATAAAAAAATGCATTCAATAAACAAACAAATCATGGTAATAAAACAACCCGAAATATTTACGAAATTCTTGAAGGTTTGAACTAAATCTATAGCATGTCTGCAATCAAAAACAACAAACAAACGAAGAAATCAATTCAGAAAGACAAAATATACATAAAGAAATCAATTCAGAAAAATTGAAAAACTAACACAATAAGAACACATTTAGAATCACAACTGAAATCCATGCCATAGACTTTCAATTTTTTTAAAATAAACTATCATACAAATTATAATGGATCAGAACAAAATAAAAATAACCAAATAAAAAAACTTACAAATTGTGAAGCGTATGTCATTGAGATATCAACCCAAAATAGAATTCCACCGGAATCAAGATCATTAACAATTTTATGACATGGATAGCAAGAAAAAAACTATGATGGTCTCGAATGGAGGAATACAAAGATGTGAATTGTTGAACCGTATTTTTGTTTAATGATTTTGAACAGGTAATAGTTATAGAATGAATTCAATTTTTTGGTGTGGATCTGGCAATTGCAAAAGAAGGGTAGGCATTAATTGTTGGTTCAAAACTTATTTAAGGATGAGTTTTTGAATGTGGCGGCATTAATTGTGGAGTTGAAACTCCCGATTTCTTTGAATGATGTTAATTAAGAATCGTATAGAAGAAGGCTGAATGAGAGTTGTAGTTTACTAAAATATCTATGCCCTCTCCATCAAGACACATCAGCGCATTGAATTTTTAGAAGCTTCAAAGGGTGGTACAAAAGTGCATTATATTATAATACATAGATAGATTAGCTCCAATATTATTAATGATAATAATACGACTGATCTAGAATATCACTAGGTTTACAACTTGAAGCTCTATGAATTGATACGTACATAACCTAAACCTAGGACCTCCTTTTATAGGAAACAAGGAGTCCTTTACAAGATAAGTATAAGCATAGAATAATAGAATATTGACAAGACCTTTTCTATACTTATCTATACACACGTTTCCTAACAATTATCCTGCAACAGTAGTAATGATATGTACTAGCAGTGGTAATGTGTTTCCACTGCTAGTGCATTATTCAACAGTGGTTATCTCTATGCTGATCAGTGGTAACTGTTAGTGTAATTCCCAACACCAGAGATGCCACAACACAAGCCACTTTACTAGGGAATGCATAGCTCCAGTGACCACTGATGGAACAAGGAAGAAAGACTCAGAAGCTGGTTTACCTGTAAAGAATTAGATTGGGATGCTGACAGTTGATGATGGTGTTGTAAACTAGGGACAGCACAATGATGATGAGGAAGAAATCAATCATGCTCTCATGGCTATAAGCTCCAACTCTGAGGTATCCTTATTTTCTAAACTTTGCATTGACTCATACAATAATATTAAAACACTTTTTGATGAACAATTGAGTCAAATAGGTGATCAGGAAGTACAGATACTTGCATATGATAATGTTGTAAAAACTTTAGAAGCACAAATTGTACCTTTACAAAAATGGCAAGCTTCTTTAAATGAAAAACTCACCTTTCAGTCTAATGAGAATTTTGAAAAAGATGAAAAGCTTAAAAGATATAGAAGAATTGGTATGAAAGCTTTGAAAGATAAAGAAAATCTTCAAAATATTGTAGACTCTTGGAAAGATTCTTCTAAAAACCTGTTTATTCTTGTAGATTCAGGAATCACTGTAAAGTGGGTCTAGGATTTGATATAAAATCAAATGATTAGGTTTTAAGCTATGAAGAGGAAATGGAAAGAACTGTTTTTGTTAGTAAAGATGAAGATTTTGTTGATAAACCAGTTACAATAGATTTTCACAAACTAACAATTTTAAAGGAGTTACACACCCATTGAATGGAGACTATACCCCAAAACCATAGAAAGAAATTGATGAGTCTCTTTATGTGTATGGTAAAAGAGGACCTCAACAACCTGAAAATAATGTCTTAGATGATAAACTAGTGAGTATTCTACATGTCAATTCAATGACAGTGAAGGATCCATTGGTAATATCTCTGAAAATTTGGTTGAGTCTGAGTCAGAACAAGTAGGTGTACCAAAAGAAGAGTCTAAGCCTAATCTTATTTCAGTCAACAAACCAGTTGTGTCTTAGTCTACACCTAAAACAGTTGAACCTAGTTGTGTGTTACACATAAAATCTCCTAGGCAACAGGTTAAAAGTCATGAGACACCTAGAAAGAATTGGAATGGGATGGGGAATGGACACTCTTTTTCTCAAAAAAGATGTTTTGTTTGTGGTAGCCTAAGTCATTTAACTAAATAATTTGATATTCATGAAAAGAAAATGGCTAGAGGGGCTCAGATTAAGAAAAATAGGGCTGGTAATACTGGTAATTGGATGGCTAAACCAGTATGGACAAATGCAAATAGAGTTAACCATGCAAATAAGTTTGTTTCAAGACCAGTACTAATCAATGATGGTAGATCACAAGTTAATTCTATTCAGTCAAATATTAATACTGGTAGGTAACTTGTTAGGAAAAATATTAATTATGTCAAGCCTAAAGTTAATTCTGGTTATGTAAATGTTAAATCTGTTCAAACTAAACAACCAGTACCTACCAGTAACTATTATAAAAGGTCACAGGTGACCAAATATAATCAGAAAAGCAATTATGCTAAATCTCACTCACCTATGAGGATACCCATTGTTAAACAAGCAGCAAATATGTCACATTCTTATGCTGTAAAGGGAAATGGGGGAAATGTTGTTAAGGCCTTAACATGTTGGAATTGGGATCCATTTAAGAATGAGCTTACATACAAATCCCAAAACAATAGTGGATCATGCTCTTATAAGACATACAAATATGATGATCCACAAGGCAGACCCAAGCCTGCACAGGCATGGGTCCTTAAGAGAAACTAATCTCTTATTTTTTATTTGAGGATCATCCACTCAAAAGTTTAGAAGATAGAGGAACACTGGATAGTGGATGCTCTGGGCACATGACAGGTAACAAGGATCATCTGGAAGATTTTGATGAATTCAAAGGAGGGTCAGTTAACTTTAGAGGTAGTTACTGGTAAAGGTAAAATCAGAGTGGGAAATTTAGAATTTGATAGTGTGACTCTTGTAAAAGAACTAGGTCATTTTAACCTTTTCTCAATCTCACAAATTTATGATAAGCAGCATAAGGTTCTTTTTACTTAAACTGAATGTTTTGTGGTGACTTCTGAATTTAAGATGCCTGATGAAAATCAGATACTTCTAAAAGTCCCAAGACAACACAATATGTACAACTTTGATATGAAGACACCAGAATCTGCTAAAGGTTTTACCTGTTTGATTGCAAAAGCCACCCTTGATGAATCTAAGTTGTGGCATAGAAGGTTGGGTCATATAAATTTCAAGAATTTAAACAAACTTGTGAAAGCAAACCTTGTAAAAGGTCTGCCTTCCAAGGTTTTCAAAAATGACCATGTATGTGTAGCTTGCCATAAGGGTAAACAACATAGGGCCTCTTGTAAGGCCAAATAAGAAAGATCCATCATTAAGACACTTCATACATTGCATATGGATCTATTTGAGCCTACTTCTATTTAAAGTATTAATCATGCAAGTTATTGCCTTATCATTACTGATGATTGCACTAGGTTTTGTTAGGTCTTCTTTATGTCTAAAAAGGATGAAACACTGACATCCTTCAAACTTTCATTAAGCAGATAGAAAATCAACTTAATCTTAGGGTTATAATTATTAGATCAGACAATGGCACTGAGTTTAAGAATAGAAGTATGCTTGAATTTTGTGGAGATAAGGGTATAAAACAAGAGTATAGTAGTGCTAGAACTCCACAACAGAATGGAGTTGCTAAAAGAATGAACATGTCCCTAATTGAGGCTGCTAGAACTATGGTAGCAGATTCACTTTTACCAACCACTTTTTGGGCTGAAGCAGTTCACATTGCTTGTTACATTTTCAATTGGGTAAGAGTGACTAAACCTCAGAACAAGACTCCTTATGAGCTTCTATTTGGCTAAAAACCAGTTATTAGTTGTATAAGACCATTTGGGTGCCATGTTACCATTCTAGATACTCTTAGTGTGCTTGGTAAGATGGGAAATCTGATGAGGGATTTTTAGTAGGATACTCACTAAACAGTAAGGCCTTTAGGGTGTATAATTTAGTGACCAAAGGAGTAGAAGTGACTCTCCATGTTAACTTTCTTGAAGAGAAACCTAATGTACAAGGAGTAGGTTATAGATGGATGTTTGATATTGATTATCTCACTGATTCTATGAATTATATTCCTGTCTCTATGGAGAATAAAGCTAACTCTCATGCAGGTTCCACAGAAGTAACTAACAATCCAGGTACTCAACCTACTTCCAATGCAAATGAGGAAGAAGAGGAAGTTGATGAGCTTATTGTTGTGCCTGCACCAGTTCAAATGCATGCAGCTATGGATGGAACAAAGAATCATTCTACAACTTCAAAGAAAATGGAGCCAGTGATAAAGCCTCAAGCACAAGAAAAAGAGACTTCTCCTACTCATGTTTCTGAAGAGATTCAAGCTTTCGGGATGGAATTGGATGCACTTGCTCAGAAACACTTAGGAGTAGTACCTGTGAACAAGCCAACCAGTACTTACCATGGTTACGCATTTGGTCAAGATAACGCGTCAACTCGGTCAACAAATTATTGGCTAGTGCGGCTTCAGCTGCAACTTTTGCCCATAGTCGTCTAAGGATAGTTCATTGCACTTCATTTGGTTCATTAGCCATAGTTTGTGATAGTTAGAAAAAATTAAAAAGAAGTTGTTTGTGTAAGATTTTAAGAAGTTGTTAGTGTGAAAATTTTAGTTAAAATGAAGGCGTTATTTATAGAAGGGAGGTTTAATTTAAAATAAATAAATAACTGTCGCACTTAAAAATAATATATATATATATATATATATATATATATATATATATATATACATACTAGCTTCATAACCCGCCCGATGGGCGGGTTCACTTTATAATAATATAGATAATATTAAGAGGAAGAAATAAATATTGATAAGCGCAAAACATAATAAACAAAAAAATTGTTTAAATAAATTGTCGGTTTTATACATAACAATGAATATGTTGTATACAAAAAACAATAATGCTTATTCAAATCCGACATAAGACTTCTTTATAAATGATATTTGTAGTTGAGTTGCAATTATTGCCGTCTTTATCTAAACATAGAACCATCAATCCTCGCTTGATTTTGGATGTTCATCCAACATAAAGGAAGTATAACTGGAGTGTCCACTTTATTTTATTGATGGGAAGTCCTCTTTACTCATTTGATCAAATTTAGCTCTCTTTGGTCCCCAATTCATAGCGTCACCTGTTCATTAAACCATTTCAATTGTTAAAATATGATTATTTGAAAAGGCACCATTTTGCCTCTTGTAGTTGATACATACGACAAAAGTAAATGTTTAAGACCAAAACCTTATGTGTATGAGGGGGTTAAGCATTGCCTTATGTAGTTGATACAACAGCTATACTTGAAGTATCATCACCAACTGTGCTAGCATTGATACATGAGTGAGCCACTTTTAGCATAAATTCCACCTTTGTCTTGTCTATTGTATATGGAAAATTGTGTAGATATATATACTGTAGTAAGTAATTAATGACAGGCTAAGGGTCAAGTTGCACCTCAAGATGGCCCCTGACTTTGTTATAGATTGCATTATGCACCATTCTTAAACTGCACACCTGTCAATTTGACAAAAAGTGAAAGACTTCATACGATATATTGGTATGTTGTGAAGTCTGCAATAGTGGTACACGTTATTTAGAATTCATTTACTTATCAATGGGTCAATTATGTTATGTAATTCTCAAGTGTGTCAGATAAAAACACGTGGTCGGAAAGGACCCAAAGTCGGCAAAGTGTATTTTTATCACTTTCCTAATCCTACAATTTTGTAATCATATTCATTTAAATAATAAACTTTTTAAGGCAAAAAAAGGACTACAAAGGTCATGATACAACCCAACTAAAATATTTTAAAACAATATAAATAAGTTCAGATGAACAAATATATGTGAATTACGTACCTTAGGTGGGTTACCATGCATGCGAGGACCCTGAACTGCCATTTTAACTTGTTGAAGCATTGAAAAAGTGTGTAATGTGAGCAATAAAGAATCTTGCAATAATGCTACTTTGATCCATGATGTTGAAGATGATAATTTAATAGCCTAAAAGCATGAAGCATGAAACATATCTACAAATTCCACCTTTGATCCATAAGGGTGTTTGGATGTGTTAAAGGTATAATCCCAAAAGGGCTATGGTGTAGCATGAAGGGTATCGATAAACATCAACATAGTCGTCAAAAACCTACCTGCATATTAGTTTTTGGATATTCTCGGTGTATAGAAACTGATATTAAGGTCCATTAAAAAATATAACAAAAGAAACCTCAACAAATGCTACAATTAATACAAATAGGTTAGTTTCAACTTTCAAAGATGGTGCCTCGCAGATGGTATGACACTATAATTTTCCAATTAGAATACTGTGATATATCCTAAATAGTCTTGTTTTTTGAAATAGTTTAACATTTTTTTATATCTAACTGAATTTGAATAATATTGCTTTGTCAAATTTTACCCAAATTCTCACTATGAAAAGACAACTATTTTCGTTGACACCATTTTCCTTCTCTCCAACCCAACAGGTCCAAAAGATATACAAGGATATAAGCTTCAAAGGCATGAGCATGAGCTGAAGGTTAAGCTTGTGGCTAACTTCACCCATAATCTTGTTGGTTTGACTCACTTCTTTGTCCGCATAGTTATTTTCCTGGAGATCCTCAAAATACATACCAACATGTGATCAAATAAAATAGATCTTAAAAAGAGACAGTTTCCCTTACCACATTGTTAGTGCCAAGGATATTGACCATGCCAAGTTGGCTCACTTGAGGAGCTTCATTCACACGCCATTGGTATGTCACCACCAAAGCATTAGAGGCCTACTGTTGAGCCCGCAACTTAATATCACTTAGCTCTGCGGTATCTGCTTCAGCTTCTTATATTTTCTGGTGTCAAAACAGAACACAACCTGACAATCAGAAGTAGACCATGGAAACAAACTATCATTTTTATATATTTGTTATTGAAACTAAATGAAACCCACAAACACGTTTAAATTTTTATTTTCGTACCTGTTATTGGAGCTTGTTTCCTTCAGCTTTTAAAAGATCTAATGATGTTGGATTTCGACTTTCACCTTTATTTTCATGCTTAATGCTTTGAGCAATATGCAATCTTTCCTTTACCTATATGCTACATAAATTGATATGAAACGAATTTTTGTCATGATAATTGTTATCGGGGTGTCAGCTATGTTGCCTACTGATACGTGGGAATTGCGCCCTCGCAATAGGTTTTACCTTTCAAGGGATCTTGAGAAGCTTAAAACCCCCACCAGGCAGTGTACCTGATCGTTGTAGTATAGTATAGTGACAAGTACCGGGGGATTGATTGTTCAACTCAGGAATAGTGTCGCTAGGATTAGAAAGCCTACTAAACTAGGTCTAGAGGTGAGGGATGATTCTTTTTGTATTTTTTAATATTTTATAGAACGCAATTAAAATCTCGGGTTTTGAAGGAGTGGGCGGAATTAGTTGCTAGCCAACTAACCCAATTAGTCTAAAGATGCAATAAAAAAAAATAACAAAAATGAAAATAAAACTATTATACTAATGTGGTGGAAACAATATTGAGAAAAGTTGTTTTACTTAGATTTCATTACTCCCTAGATATCTTTTACAGGTTGATTAGCTTGTTACAATTGCATGGATGACGGGTCATATTACTTAATACTAGTCGTAGGGCCATGTACATTATTTCCTAACTCTATAAGATCCTACTTCACTCCTATGTCGAGCCGTTAGAAGCTCCTAACATGGGATCGTTAGAATTCTCTTACGCATTAAATACAACCAAAAATCGTAGTACACCTCCGATCATGTTTCTTAAGACGTTCAAGCAAGTTACCAATGGAAGTCTGCCAGTTTTCTTAAGCCTAATATCGAATACAATCATCCATAACAATTATAAACAACAATCAACCCATAATCAACATCTAGGTTTCACTACATCTAAGCAAACACAAGAAAGATCTAGCCTAACATGTTAAAGAGAAGACAAGCGTAAGATATAATCACACAACACATAGACATATTGAATGATTTGAATGATTACTTATCTTCAATTGAACATGGAAGAATCAAGGGGTTGAAACCCTTGAAAAGCTGTTAAAATTCGTCTAGGGTTTATTCCCTCAAAGTTGCACACTAATGAATGAAAATTGGAAAACTATATACAGACTTTACATCTTGACGGCGTCATGTATTAGCTCATGACGCCGTCAACTCGCCGCCATGATCAAATCGTATTGCCTAGATCCATTTGTGACGCTGTCATGTAGGAAATTACTCTGGGCCGTCACGTGTGTTTGGACCCTGACGGCCTTGGTGACGCCGTCAGGCCATAAGCTTGAAAACTCTTTGGGCTGTCACGTTATAAGTTCCACATCCACCTCTTTTGTAACTCTTGACGCCGTCACTTGTAATACCTCGACGCCGTCAGGTACTGTTCCCAGCAACGAATTGAGACTTTGCCGTTTTCCTCACTTTTATGCTCCAAAAACGTCCAAAATGCTTCCTTTTTCCAGATTTCTCCTCAAAAGTACCTAAAATGACAAAAGGAACGATTTAGGGCAATATTTGATCAAATAATCTCGAATTCGGGCTTAAATGACCCCTTAAAAGCGGTACACTTTTCGCCTCATCACCTACATCTTTCTTGCACAACTCCTATATGGAAAAATTAAAAATTAACTTGTTATTCATCCTCCAATAATCAGCAAGTGTCATATTGATACGACTCGGCTTACAACAACATTGGCTTAATAGGTATCCATAAGAACAACAATACTATAGAACGCGAGAAGCATATCGATGGTGTGGACCACTAAACGTTTATTAGCTGATAAAAGAACTAAATATTCGTTTGATGTATAACCTTTTGTTGACTGAACTTGGTGCTCCCTCGAAGTTTCACTATCGATACCAATGACTCGAAGCCTATAGTCTTCCTCAGAAAAACCTAGCATAGCATGTTACAGTAAGCTTGAAACACATAAATAAAGAATTGACATTTCCGTGAGTTGCTTCGCCTCTATTACAGTAAGCTTGAAACCGAGCCTAGCATGTCTTGTATTTAGTTCCTCATAAATGATTAGACCATTTTTATCTATGTCATTTTTAATTCACATTGCTTTCGGACCTTTAATAAGATTAACCTAGTAACACAAATGCTAGATACCAAGATAGTTGATACGTGGGAATCCCACCATGTTTTACCTCTCGAGGGATCTCGAGAAGCTTACAACCCCCACCAGGCAGTGTACCTGATAGTTGTAGAATAGTATAGTGACAAGTATCGGGGGATTGATCGTTCAACTCGGGAATAGTGTCGCTAGGATTAGAAAGTCTCCTAAACTAAGTCTAAAGGTGAGGGATGATTCTTTTTGTATTTCTCTGTTTTGTAAAAGTAGTAAAATCTTGGTTTTTGGAAGAGTGGGCGGAATTAGTTGCTAGCCAACTAACCCAATTAACTACTAATGCAATAAAAATTAAATAACAGAAATAAAAATGAAACTAATTATACTAGTGTGGTGTAAAAATAATGGGGAAGGTTGTGTTTACTTAGGTTTCATTACTCCCTAGATATCTTTTACAGGTTGATAGCATGTTACAATTGCATGGATGACGGGTCATATTCCTTAATACTAGTCGTAGGGCCGTGTACAATATTCCCTAACTCTATAGGATCCTACTTCACTCCTATGTCGAGCCGTTAGAAGCTCCTAACATGGGATCATTAGAATTCTCCTACGCATTAAATACAAACAAAAATCATAGTACACCTCTGATCATGTTTCTTAAGACGTTCAAGCATGTTACCAATGGAAGTCTGCCAGTTTTCTTAAGCCTAACATCGAATACAAACACCCGTAACAACTATAAACAAATAATCAACCCATAGTTAACATCTAAGTTTCACTACATCTAAGCAAACACAAATGAAATCTAGCCTAGCATGTTAAATTGAAGACAAACGTAAGATATATTAAAACAACACATAGACATATTGATTGAATTGAAAGAGTACTTATCTCCAATAGAACATGAAAGTTTCAAAGGGTTAAAACCCTTGAAAAAACTGTGAAAATCGGCCTAGGGTTTTTCCCTCAAAGTTGCACACCAATGAATGAAATTTGGAAAACTATATATAGATAATACAGGGTGACGGCGTCAAGAAGGAATTGTGACGTCGTCAACTCGCCGCCTATAATGAAATCGGATTGCCTGGATCCACTTTTGACGTCGTCATGTGTAATTTTCTTCTAGGCCATCACTAATACTTGGACCATGACGGCCTTGGGTGACGTCGTCATCTCCTGTGTACAAAATTCTCTGGATCGTCACGTGTATAGTCCACATCCACCTCTTGTATTACTCTTGACGCCGTCATTAAGGAACTTGTGACGCCGTCAGGTACCGTTCCCAGCAAGGAAAATTAAGACTTTGCCATTTTCTTCACTTTTATGCTCCAAAAACGTCCAAAATGCTTCATTTTCCAGATTTCACTTCAAAAGTACCTAAAATGACAAAAGGAACGATTTAGGGAAATATTTGATCAAATAATCTCAACTTCGGGATTAAATGAGCCCTTAAAAACGGTTCATTTTTCGCCTCATCAAATACCCTTACACTTGAGATTTGCTTGTCCTCAAGCAAATGCGCTTTTATTCTAATCAAAATAAAAGTTAGGGGTCATTTAACACTAATATAAAGTAATTACAACAAATAATCATTCCACTAAAGACCAAAGACAAGCACGGAGGTCATATACTAGCACCTCACAAATTGTGTTTAGATACTCACATCTCTCGGGTATAATAAAGTATATATCACAATATGGAAATGGAAAACATCTCTCACTACCTGTCATAGCAAAATAGATTACCATAGGCTTGGGAAAGGATCAAACCTCCACCACTTGGCGTAAGCACCTAGGATAAACTATCAAAGAGGTCTTTTAAAGGGTTATAACGTTAGATGTAGGGATATGAATTACACAGTTTTGTTGGATAAAGGCAATATTTATTGGTGGCGAGTTAATCATCTTGTTTAATTACATGTACAATATGGCGTTGCTAAGCCAAGACTAGACTCGACTTATGCTAATAAATAAAAAATAACAAAAACATAAAATAAACATAGAATGAAACGGGATGGTAGTCCGTATGTTTTTTTCTCTTTTCTTTTTCCTTTTTTTTCTTAATTTTTTCGATTTTTTTTTAATACACTCTTACCCTACCATCCAAAATAATACATCATAGGGATTGTACATTCCCTTTACACTTGAATTTTTACATACTTTACAATAGACTAATCTAATGACTCGAATCAAGATAAACAAAACACTTGGAGTACTTTTAAGATTAACGCATATATGGGGGTAATAAATGATGTTCTTCCCCATTACTCCATAACATAATTACTTTACCCATGAGTTCCAATCGTCCCAAAACAATATGTACAAGATATGACTCGACTTAGCAACCATGTAATCAATTAGATAATTAACTAAGGGTTTAAACATATAACAATAATGCACTAAAGATGAGTGCATACACGGAAGGCTAAGGCGATTTGGTTGCACATTTGGATGGGTTGTAACAAATTCTTCCTTTAAGTAAGATGCTTAAAGTTAGAAACGAAAAGATAGGCTCGGAGGGGTGTACTAGGGGTCTCGTGTACTAAAAATGAGTACAACACTAAGGTGTGGGAAAAATTAATTGACTTTACTAGCCAAGTAATATGACTTAAATGGTCAAGTAATTATGATACGGGTTTAAACACAAGGGTGATCCTAATGCCTCTTATCATGTAGTAAATCCTACTACACGAATTTAGTCTCATTAGCGGTCTTAAGATGCATCACTAACGCAAGTTCTAGAATCTAAATGCTACCGGTACACTCATAAGCACTAATAGTAAATGTTTTTCCTATCAAATCTAAAGGAGAACCTCACATATTTGGGTGGAAAATTTTTCTGAATGGTACGATTTTGTGCTAGTCATACAACTCCTATCCATGAGACGCTTGCTAAGGCTAAAGTTTCACTCCTAAATGTTGTAAAAAAAATTAAATTTGGCGCTAAAATTACACTAACAAGTATAATATAAAAGTAATTTAACAATAATATAAAAGTAATTACAAGCCAGGGGTCATTTAACAATAATATAAAAGTAATTACAACAAATAATCGTTCCACTATAACCAAAACAAGCACGGAAATTATACACTAGCACCTCACAAATAGTTTTTAGATACTCACATCTCTCGGGTGTAATAAAAGTATATACCACAAATGAAAATGAGAAATATCTTTCACGACCTGTCATAGCACATAGATTACCATAGGCTTGGGAAAGGATCAAACCTCCACCACTTGGCATAAGCACCTCCGATAAACTATCAAAGAGGTCTTTTAATAGGGTTGTAACGTGAGGTGTAGGCATATGATAAACACGGTTTTGTTGGATAAAGGCAATCTTTACTGGTGGCGACTTAATCATCTTGGTCAATTACATGAACAATGTGGCGTTGCTAACCCAAGACTCGACTCGACTTAACTAATCATAAACTAACAAAAACATTAAAAGAAACATAAAAGGAAACGGGATGGTAGTCAGTATGTTTTTTCTCTTTTTCTTTTTCTAATTTTTTTTATTACACGCCCTACCATCCAAAATAATACATCATAGGGAATTTGCATTTCCCTTACAATTGAACTTTTACATACTTTACAATCAAGTATTCTAATGACTCGAATTAAGATAATCAAAACACTTGGAGTACTTTTTAGATATTAACGCACATACGGAGGTAATAATTGACGTCTTGCCCAATACTCCATAATAATAGTACTTTACCCATGAGTCCCCAATCGTCCCAAAATAATATGTACAAGATATAACTCGACTTAGAAACCATGTAATCAATTACACAATTAACTAAGGGTTTAAACAAATAACAATAATGCACTAAAGATGAGTGCATACAAGGAAGACTAAGGCGATTTGGGTGTACATTTGGGGTGGATTGTAAACAAATTTTTTCTTTAAGTAAAATGCTTAACGTTAGAAAAAAAAAGATAGGCTCGGAGGGGTGTACTAGGGGTATCGTGTACTAAAAATGAGTACATCGCAAAGGTGTGGGAAAATTAATTGACTTTACTAGTCAAGTGTATTGACTTCATTGGTCAAGTAATTATGATACGGGTTTAACACACGGGTTATCCTAATGCATCTTATCATGTAGTAAATCCTACTACACGAATGTAGTCTCACATGTGGTCTCGGGATGCATCATTATCACAAGTTCTAGAATCTAAGTACTACCGGTACACTCATAAGCATCTTTTTCTAACAAATCTAGGGGTGAACCTCACATATTTGGGGTGGAAAATTTTTGAGTGGTACGGTTTTTGTGCTAGTCATACAACTCCTATCCATGAGACGCTTATTAAGGCTAAAGCTTCACTCCTATACGTTGTAAAAGATTTTAAATTTGGCGCTAAAATTGCCCTAACAAGTGTTTCTCTTAGTTTTATTACACAGCTACTATTAAACAAACAAAAATCAAGTGCAATTGCATTTTCTAAGGTATCATCATTTACCCTCCCCTTACACTTAGGCTGAACATTGTCCCCAATGTTCAATGAAAAGGATGTAAAATTAACGAAGGTAAAAGTATGAAATAAATACTCTCCTGATTCATTCGGTGTGGATAATGCAATAACATGGTTAGATCCTCCTCCAAGAAAATGAACGTTGAAAGCTTCCGTCCAGAAATATAAATCATCTTCTTGTCCAATATAATCTGTTAAACATGAGAAAACAATCTTGGCAAACCTCGCGTAAAATCAGCGGCAAACTCTATACATAATCAAATCCTAGAAAGCAAATTAAGATATAATTCTTGTGGAATGAATATTTGCAGATTTTCTGGATTTTATAAAACTAAATAATTAACAAAAACTTTAAGATTCCGGTAGAAAAACAAAACTTGCAAAATTTTCGGAATTTTACACATGACGCCGTCAAATTAAAATCCTGATGTCGTCAAAAGTGACCTGCAGAAATTTTATGTTAAGTTTCCGGAAAATTTCTGGAAAAACTCACTCCTTAATTCCTGGAAATCCTTCAAAAATATCATTATGACTAGATACAAGCATTTGACTCAAACAAATACTAACATGCATATTCATTTAATATTGTTGTGATTCATGTTCAATTTTGTTCTTAGAAACAAATTTAGATTTCCCTTACACTTATCTTTTGTAAAATACCTTTATATGTAATCAAGACGAAGTTAAAAACAAAATAAAGCATTTTCACAATTTACTTTGAAACATGAGCCACAAAAAATAAAAATAAAACATGCATACGGAAACAAATAAAATCAAACAAACAAACAAAGCTTGGGTTGCCTCGCAAGAAGCATTTTTCTTTATTTACGAATCTTATAGCTAGACTCAAAGTCATGCTCTACCCTATATGAGTGAGTTCCTCATCGAGGATGTCCTTAGGGTTAAACTTAGCGTGTAGTTTCCTATCGGTTCTCTTAGTTCGGTATGACTTTTAAAACTTTTCTCCATCCTGATCATATAGAATCATCTTCATATGCCATGATCTGTCACCTTCTTTAGGTGGCTTGTCCTAATTCCATTTACATTTATCACCTTCCCTTTTCCATTTGTTCATCCATAAGTTGATAGGCATCACTCCTAGGAATTCAATCATTTTCCTAAAGACTAAGGGATCCTCAAAGGGGTTTAATTCCTCATCCCTATCTATGAGTTGCTCCACCGAATGTGTTCGGTTTATGAACTCCTCCTCTAAATAAAATGGGCGTTGAGGTCCTATGAAGTCTCCATTGATCCAAGGTCCATATCTAGATGGTCTTCTATTCATGCCTACCCAATGAGGTGTTGGTTCATTCTCATTATCGTAGCTATGCTTCTTAATATCGTAGACCGAGCAAGTTTCACCTTTTCCTACCGCTATCTTAGATTCCTTACAATCAATCATGGCACTAGCGGTTGCTAAAAATCCTCTTCCTACTAGCAATGGGCATGTAGTGTCACTAACCATATCAAGGACATGAAAATCTGCTAAGATAGTTAATCGTCATATGTGAACTACTATATCTTTAATCATTCCTACGGGGTGGGCAACACTTCCATCCGCTAGACCAATTATCACTTCCGTCTCTTCTAAATTCCCTAGCTTAAGTGTGGTGAAAAGGGATAAAGGAATCAAGTTTAGACTTGATCCTAGATCGTCTAGTGTCTCGAAAGCTTCGGAGTTCCCATATCTTACAAGGTAAAACAAATATACCTGGATCATCTAGTTTCTTAGGTAGTTTGTTTTGAACAAAAGCGGTCCCATTTTTGCCCAATTTAAGTGTTTCTTCATATTTTTCTAAGAGGGCATTGTAGTAGGGGGCATAGGCTAAGACATCAGTGACAGGGCGCTCAAGGTGAAGTTCCTTGAATTCATCGCCGTGTAGGAGGTGTTTCAACTATGCTATTCACCGGTTTAATGTTGGATGTTTTATTCAATTGGTACTTTTGAAAAATTTGGGTTTGCTTGAAACACGTGCTCATGGCATTGACCGAATAGTATTGTGGACAAGAATTAGGAGACGAAACCGATGATATGGCGTTAACGTTTAGTTTCGGGTTCTTGACCGTGTTGCTAGGGAGTGCTCCCATTTCTCGGTCATTGAGAACTTTCAACAATGTATCAATCTTATTTGTCATCTCACTTTGATTTTGTTTGAAATCGGCTTCAAACTTTGCTAAACGAGCTTCTTGAGATGCCATAAAGTTAGACATCAATCCTTCAAAATTATTGGTACTACCATAGTTGTTGGAAGGATTGTTGTTGAAAGTATGGTTAGGGGTGGACCGTTTGATTGGTAGCGATTAGGTGGATTGGAAGAATTAATTTGGGGTGCGTTTTGGCTTTGTTTCCACCTAATGTTTGGGTGATTTTTCCAAGAGGGATTGTATGAATCACCATGTGGGTTTGGCTCAGGTTTAAAGTGTACCACTTGTCTCCCGCTCCGTCGTGGGGACCACTACATAATTCGCATGAAGAAGTGAGTTTGTTCACTTGACTTGAAGGTTTAGGAGCTTCGTTGGATTTCATGAGAAACTTGACTTGGTCTTCAAGTTCCATGATCCTATGTTCAGGAGTGCTTGAATTGTTCGAAGGCAAAGATATTGCCTTGACCGTTTTGTTCAAATCACGGGGATCATTCAAACTTTCTTTGTCATAGAGAGCATGATCTTCTATGAGTTCCCATGATTCTTCCGCACTTCGATCACGTAGCTTGCCATCGGCCGCTTGGTCAAGGGTTTGCCTCGTGGAGAGATTGATATGGTCATAAAAGATTTGGACTTGGAGCCAAAGATCTGTGCCATGATGAGGGACTTTTTGGAGTAAGTCCTTGAAACGAGTCCATGCTTCATAAAGGGTTTCAACTTGACGTTGTTGGAACATCAAGATGTCATTCCTTAACTTGGTGGTTCTCCCCGGTGGGAAAAATTGAGCAAGGAAACGAGTGGTGAGATCATCCCAAGAGGTGATGGATCCCTCGGGTAAACGCTCAAGCCATTGACTAGCTTGGTCACGTAGAGAGAATTGGAAGAGACGCAATCGGGTCGTCTCTCGAGTTTCAACATCAAGGTCTATGGAATCTACGATTTTGAGGAAATCTTTGAGATGTTTATTAGGATCTTCGGAATGAAGTCCATGGAATACACATCCGCTTTGAACCAACCGGATGGTGTCGGATTGCAAGGGAGACACATTGGCTCCTTGAGTGAGCTCAATGGTGTTTCGATAGCCTTGGTGGCTAGGACGGGAGTACACTCCTAAAGTGCGGGGTCTAGGAGGTTGGTTTGGTTGTGGTGGGTTTTATTGTGGTGGTTTGATGGGTTCAAAGATATTACGACCTTCCATGATGGGGATGGTAATGGTTACAAACAAAGGAACGAAGAAATAAGATAGATTAAAGAAGACCTATAAAAATAAAATAAAAAATCTTAATAGAAAGGAATCTAGCAAGTAGACCTAATAAAAAGAAATTTCAACCTAAGGAATAACTATTCCCTGGCAAAGGCGCCAAAAACTTAATGCGTGGGATTGCGCCTACGCAAAAGGTTTTACCTCTTGAGGGATCTCGAGAAGCTTGCAATCCCCACCAGGCAGTATACCTGACCGATGTAGTATAGTGTAGTGGCAAGTACCGGGGGATTGATCGTTCTACTTGGGGAATAGTGTTCGTTAGGATTAAAACTTAATTAAACTAGGTCAAGAGGTGAGGGATGATTCTTTTTGTATTTTTATATTTTATGGAAAGCAAGTAAAAATCTCGGGTATTGGAAGAGTGGGCGGAATTAGTTTTTAGTCAACTAACCCAAATAACTACAAATTCAATGACAATAAAATGACAAGAAAATAAATGTTGAGAAAAACCTTATAATGAGAGAAACAAGTTTACTTAGATTTCACTACTCCCTAGCTATCTTTCATTAATTTACTAGTTTGTTACAATTGCGTGGATGACGGGTTATATTCCTTAATACCATTCGTGGGGCCGTGTACGATCTTCCCCAACTCTATAAGCTTCTACCTCTTCCTATGTCGAGCCGACAACTAGCTCCTAACATAGCATCCTTAGTACTCACTTATGCAATAAATACAACCATTAAAATCGTAGTACACATCCAATTCATGTTTCTTAAGATGTTCAAGCAAATTACCAATTGGAGATTAACCAGTTTTCTTAAGCCTAACATCGAAATCATTCATCCACAACAATTAATAATACACAATCAACCAACAATCAATAGCTAAGTTTCATTACATCTAAGCAAGCACAAACAAACCTAGCCTAGCATGTTAATGTAAAGACAAGCATAAGATAGAATCAAACAACACATAGACATATTGAATGATTATTGGAAGACTTATCTTTAATCAAACATAGATGAAAGAAGGGTATGAAACCCTTACAAGAAGGTGAACATTCGACCTAGGGTTTGTGGTAAAGTTCCTCCAAAATTTCTCTCCTTAATGAATGAAAAATAGAAAAATATATATAGAGAAATACAATCTAACGGTGTCACGTTATACATGTGACGCCGTCAACTAGCCGCCAATACTCTCCTTGGATTGCCTAGATCCAGATCTGACGCCATCACTATTGGCCGTCACCTTGTAAATTGCTCTTGACGGCCTAAGCGTCCCAAAGGGTGACGGCGTCACTCTTTAAGTCCCAAAAACTTTTTGGCGCGTCTCGTGTAAACTTCATATCCACCTCTTTGCCAACACATGACGCCGTCACCTGTAGAGCGTGACACCGTCAGGTACTATTTCCAGCTTGGTTTTGGAGACTTTGTCGTTTTCTTCACTTTTCGCTCCAAAAACATCCAAAATGCTTCCTTTTCCTGATTTCTTCTCCAAAGTACCTAAAATGACAAAAGGAATGATTTGAGGCAATAGTTGATCAAATAATCACGACTTATGGCTTAAATGACCCCCTAAAAGCGTAACACTTTTCGCCTCATCAAATACCCTTACACTTGAGATTTGCTTGTCCACAAGCAAATGCGCTTTTATTCTAATCAAAATACAAGCTAGGGGTTATTTAACACTAATATAATAGTAATTACAACAAATGATCATTCCACTATAACCAAAACAAGCAAGGAAATTATACACTAGCACATCACAAATAGTGTTTAGATACTCACATCTCTCATGTGTAATAAAAGTATATATCAAAAATGAAAAAGAAAAATATCTCTCACGACCTGTCATAGCACATAGATTATCATAGGCTTGGGAAAGGATCAAACCTCCACCACTTGGCGTAAGCACCTAGGATAAACTATCAAAGAGGTCTTTTAATAGGGTTGTAACGTGAGGTGTAGGGATATGATAAACACGGTTTTGTTGGATAAAGGCAATCTTTACTGGTGGCGAGTTAATCATCTTGGTCAATTACATGTACAATGTAGCGTTGCTAAGCGAAGACTCGACTCAACTTAAGCTAATCATAAACTAACAAAAACATAAAAGGAAACATAAAAGGAAACGGGATGGTAGTCCGTATGTTTTTCTCTTTTTTTATTATTTTTTTTATTACACTCTTGCCATACCATCCAAAATAATACATCATAGGGAATTTGCAATCCCCTTACACTTGAACTTTTACATACTTTACAATCAACTATTCTAATGACTCGAATTAAGATAATCAAAACACTTGAAGTACTTTTTAGATATTAACGCACATATAAGGGGTAATAATTGACGTGTTCCCAATACTCCATAATAATAGTACTTTACCCATGACTTTCAATCGTCCCAAAACAATATGTACAAGATATGACTCGACTTAGCAACCATGTAATCAATTAGACAATTAACTAAGAGTTTAAACAAATAACAATAATGCACTAAATATGAGTGCATACAAGGAAGGTTAAGGCGATTTGGGTGTACATTTGAGTTGCCATAATTAAGAGCTGAGTGAGTAGGGAATTGTTATTGTTTTTAATATTAATTGGTAGTTAGCATTAAAACATGACATTATAGGATGAGAAAGATTTAACACAAACATTCTAATGCTCCAATGGTTGGATTGTTGCTTGTTTACATGGAAGAACCAGGTTCAAATCCCCCTGGTGTTAAATTTTTTAAACCAATTATGGTATGATGGCGAGGCTTCGGTGGCGCCGAAATGCATGCCAGCTCGGAAACATATAGAGCAACTTAGCCACGATACCTAAAGCTTTAAGCGAGATGCTGAGTTTGTCAATATTGCATTTCACATATCCTTTTGGGCTGAAAACCCATTACAATTGAGAAACCCAAAGAACATAATCATTACCAAAAAGCCCTTATTTTTTTTTGAAATGTGACTTTTTCCATATATGGTTTAGAGTCGCACCTGCCAAATAGCAGGCCCTCATCCACCACATACCCAGACTATGTTGTCTGAACCGGGCCCACGCTGACGCAGTGGGGATTTAAACGGCTTTCGCCCGGAAACCGTACCGCCTCCACACGAGATTACTCGCTGGAGAAACGGCCGGATGAAAACCGTGGCCGGCTTGGATTCGAACCTGCGCAGCTAATGGCTTACAGGTTCTCCTCTTCATTGCCTGATATCTCCGGAACATATGGTCCACAAGTGAACCACAAGTGAGGACTTCCCGGATGGTCACCCATCCGGTACTACTCCCACTTGTGGCTCGCTTAACAAGTTAAGCCCCCACCAACTAGACCACAAGTCCTTTGATAAAAAAAAAAAAAAAAAAAAAAAAAGCCCATATTTAATGTTTCCAATTTCAAATACAAGATCAAAATTAAATTACCATTACCATAATAGAGTTTCAAATCTACCATCATTTCATTATATTCATCCCATCAATCTCCCTTATAATACTATAGTAATGTAAAGGTCAATTCAATTCATATCTCCAACCACCAACACAATCATCATCCCATCATCATGTCATGGTTGGCTCGATCAATTTCCAACAATCTCATAATCAACGATGATGATGATGATCAACCAACAACCTCAAACAACAACAATATCAACCTTAAATCTGCTGATGATATAATAAATCAAGAAGAAGAAGAAGAAGAATTATTTGATGATCAAGATTTACATAATCTGAAAGATGGTGTAAAAGGAGATCTTTCGGAATTTACCGAGTCTTTAGCGAAACAAATCTGGGGTGTTGCTTCTTTTCTTGCTCCTCCGCCACCACCACCGCTGCCACCACCGCTACCACAGCACGGCGAAAACTGCGTTGATTCGGATGTGTCTAATTCGATTAGAGAGGATTTAATTGAGGAAAAGGAGAAGGAGAAGGAAATTGTGGGTGTGACAGAAGAAGTGTTGGGGTTTGCAATGAATATAGCTCATCATCCTGAAACTTGGTTGGATTTCCCTTTGTCCGAAGACGAAGATAGTGATGGTATTTTCAATTCTTTTCGAAAAGGCATTTTTCTCCGAAATTTGTCTTTGTCTGAAACACTTTGAATGCGTAATTTCCCCCCAAATTATGTTTGTGTAAGGCTATAAACTCTGAATACTAAAGTTTAGGATTCTCAAAAAGAGCAATGCCATAGGGGTGTTTGGGGTAGTTGCTGAATAGTTAGTTTCTAGTGTTTGGGTATTGTGAGACCTGTTCTATTTATCTAGGATCCAAATAATCAGTTCCTGAGTTTCGGTTGGAATATCTATGTAGGTGCAACAAAACCAGAAATAATTATCATCTTCATATTTGGAGGTTATATTACTTGTAGGTCTTTACATAACCAAAATTTGTCAAATATTTAAAGTTCATTTTGACAACTTCGTCAAATATTTTTGTCTTTTTAGAATGCACTGCTCTAAGATAGTAAGATCCCTTAGTACTCTTGTAGTTTTTGTAACTATCTGTATGCAGGTCACTCATGTTAGTAAAAGATATCTAATTCCCATTGAAAAGATGTGTTTTTATTTGGAAAAGATTTTTTTTTTTTTTTTTTTTATATATATATATTTTTTTTAGTATTATTATTATTATCTAATGCCGCATTGTGCTGATTATGTGAACCAAGGAGATATTGGTGGAATTTTGAAGGTCTATATGATGTTTGATACTTGTTTTTATTAAAAGATGAATTCAGCTGCCATGTAAATGCATTGATATTAGATTTTTGTTAATTGTACAAGTTGTTACATTGATTTATTTCTTACTTTTTAGATTTTGAAATGTCTGATACTCAATGGAACCATGCAACTTTGGTCGAACAACTAGTACCAAGATTAGCTGCTCTCAGAATTGAGTTTTGTCCAGTTCATATGAGTGAAAGTTACTTTTGGAAGGTCTACTTTGTTCTATTGCACCCACGGCTCAATAAACACGATGCCGATCTTCTGTCAACCCCCCAGGTAGTGACGCAATCATTTTTTTTAAAGCTATCAAACTACTTCAATATCTACATACATTTTCCAGTGGTCATCAATTTTAAAGCTATCAAACTATTTCACATCCCTAGCTTATAACAGATATCAATCATGTTAAGTGTCTATAAATCTACTGTCAGACATGACTGTGAATGCCTTCATATCAAAACTAAACGAGTTAAAGCAGCATCATACAACCTGGTAGCTAAAGGTTATGTCAAATTGGACTAATTGCTATTATGTACTAGTATATGGTATGGGATTGTGGATTGTTTTATTATCAATCTAAGTTATGACATCTGTCTTTTACTGCTTCCATATATCTAAGGAGTTTCAAACCATAGAACTGTCTAGTTCCAAGTTCCTAACCATAGGCTTCAGAGAATCGTGAGTCTTCTGACTTTATAAAGCACAATAACAACCTGAGCCCAAATCAGTTGTAACCAACTAACCATGGTGGAAGTTAATAGTAGTGTGACGTAGTGTACATAACTTAGGGCAATCAAATCTTTCAATATTTCTATAACGTGGGAAGAGTTGTTATAAATTCCCCAGTTAAAACACCCAACTCAAGTTCTCATTAGAGTATATACCTGAGGAGATGCTTGAATCACACTGGGGGATTGTTTACTAATTATTTCATCAAGTCACAAGTGGATATGATGACTATATTATATAGATGTTGAATGGTGGTTTGCAGTGATCAATTGTTTTACTTTTTATGGTGAATCAATAGTCTTGAGTACTAGTAAATGACTATATTTAACCTTGTTAGTAAATTAATGCTGTTAATCTGTTTTTGTATTCTAATTTTAAGTTTAGATAAAACAAATAAGCTGTTTGTTATATCAACCACCATTAAGAATACACAGCCCCACATAGAATTTACCAAACATTTGATATCGGTGGGATCAAACTAAATTTTAATAGCAACTTCAAGGCAAAGACCACATGATAAAAGGATTATCAAATTAAAAAACCATTATCCTGTTCCATGTCAGATATTTAGACGAAGCAAATAACAAAATTATGTACAATCATATACCAAGAACCAACGCAAAAATCTAACAGTAATTGAAGGATGAGGTTAAATTGGGAAGTGAAAAGAAAATAAACAAGGATATTACCGGAAAAAGTAGGATAAAAGTTGGGCTATATAGGGAGCACAATGCTCCCCCATAGATGAGCGAATTAGTCACATATGAAAATTTTAAGTCACTGGTAAACAAGTAAATATGGGTGACCAATTGATCCTGGTAGGCTTTTAAGCCTGATAAGTCAAAAGTAAACACCACCTGACTGCAGCTTGAGGAGCAACTAACCATTTTGCAAGCCAAAGATCACACGGCAGTAATTTCAACTTACAACCATGATGGATGTTATTAGTATCCCACAACACAATTATTATTTTTTATTTATTTTTTTTTATTTTTTTTGATGTTATCAGTATCCCCTAACTACATATGTTATCTGATCTTATCTCATGGAACAAGTTGACAACTATACATACAAGTGAAAATTGTTATTTGTCATTTAATAACGTTTTTTATCGACACCTCTTCTCTTTTTCTTATTTATTTATTTTCCTTCAGATTCTCGATTTCTCATATAAGTTTGTCAAATTGTTATGCTTTCTGCTTTATTTTTTATTGGCTTTATCTTTATCTGTTTTAAAACTTTTTATTTCCTTCTTTTTGAAACATGATTACCCTGCATATTGAAGGACCCATAATGTTTGTTTTTCTCAAACTCTACACAACATCAATTATTTAGCAATCAATCTGCAATGAAAATAGTTATTGCAGCTTCAGTATTGTGTTTGTTGCTTCAGAGCCAAGTAGAACAACTCCTCTTTGAAGATCACAACTGCCCAGCATTATGTGCCCAAACAAGCAATTGCTATAAACCCCTGATAAGTTAAAAATTGATAATAAATATTTTATAATTAGGAGTGAATGATTCCTTAAATTAACCAAGAAAAACCAATGCAATCGTAATATCCATTAGTATTTTTTGACTAGTTGTTGAAATGGTGGCTTCTGCATTGCAGATAGTTGCAGCACGAACTATGTGGATGAAGGAATTACATATGCAGACCAAGCCCGAACCAGAATATTTTGAGGGACATACTCCACGCACAGTAGATAGTCGTGAAGATAATAATACTTCTGCATCAGATTCTCCTTCTGCAAACATGTCAGAAAGAAAACACCATGCTTTTGAACCAACAACATATCACACAGTTACAGAGACACAACCACCAGTTTCGGCCAAAGAAGAGGTGTCGACAAACGGTTCATCAGATCAGAGAGTGATTCCATCTTATACAAAACCAATTGAGGATTTTAGTGATGACGAGGACAATTGGATTCATGATAACTCAGAAGAACTAGATGGATACGAAGGGCCTCATGTTCCTGTTGGAACTGATGAAGACATTTCATTCAGTGATCTTGAAGATGATGATTGTACCATGCCAGTAAGATCCAGCATCATCTGAAAGAAATTTCCCATAACTATGGTGATTTCTGACATGGCCTCATCCGGTCTGGCAGATGCTGATTCTTTGACTGCTGATTTGGAACCTGCATTGCCATCCAACAAGATGACAGTGTGAGGACAGTCGGTCTCTGAAACTGATGCATGCGAGTTAAAGCACGAGAAAGAGTATGCTCATCAATTTTCAAAGATGTGGTCTCTTTGCAAGAAGTGTACAGGCGAAGTGTGTGTGGGCATGGCAATGGGTTCATGCTATTGGAGTGATTTAAAGATTGAACAACTGAAATTTTGTTTTTTGTTTTTTTTATCTTATCTTTTGCTCTTTTATTTACAATGTTAATTTTTCTTCATGAATTTATGAAGATTATGGCTTTTTACAGGATTGCTATGTACAAAGTTTCTGGGACTGGATAGTGGTGAAGTGAAATGAATACCTTGTAACATTATTTATTATTATGAAACATTAAAGTCTGTTTCTGTTATATTCTGTCCAAGGGTAAAGGCAAATAAACAAATGTATATGAAGTTGTGGCTTCATATAGAAACATTGTATTTGAGCATATACTATTATAACATTACAAAGATCACAATATAGAACTACTATTAGGAATCAAGGATTAAGATGACCGGGGTCGGGTTGATCTGGGGTGTTGACATAATCAAGATGCGCTTTGTCAATGGTATTCCTCATCAAGCACTCGTCTTCGACATCCTGCATCCAATAATTACATTTTCTACCTCAAGATTTGGCAAATTTATGTGTGAACGGTTAAACCTTTTTTACCATGTGCTTATTTATAAGTGTTTATTTTCTCAAAGTACAAGCAAACAAGCACTGTATGCATCTAAACACTTCAAAATATATTTTGTCCTAATAGTTTAGTTATTTGTCACTGTGCTGTCAACAATCATTTGAATCAAAATGAACATGCCCTATAGGCAACTTAACTGAAATTTATAATAACTTTCATAATAAAAATAAACAACATTTTGAAACAATGATCAAGATGAAACTAGCATTGCTAACCTTGGGTTCTTTAGGGGTAACCGGAAAAGCCTCTTTCGCTATCCGAGTGGCGCAACTTAGCATTAACATTAGTAGGAAAGCTAACATGAGGTTCATGGTGATGGTGAGGCCTAGGGGTGCTCGTTTATTAACAACTCGGCTCGAGCTCGAATAAACTTTTATAAATTGGCTCTAGCTCAAATATTTTTTGTTTTTCGAGCTCGAGCTCAAAGCTCGTTTAAAATTTATTATTATTATTATTATTATTATTATTATTATTATTATTATTATTATTATTATTATTATTATTATTATTATTTTGTAATATTATAATAAACTAACTTTCAAGCTTAAGATGGTCGTATAAAAGATCAAACTTGATAGGCTCCTTTATTAACTCAATCTCGATCTCGAAAGCTCGTTTACGATTATAAAAATTATTCTAATGCTCAAAATAAAGATCATGTAACTTATAATAAACACTAGTTTGCATTTGAAGCACAATAGTGTATTATACTTATACTTATATTTTTATAATTTCAAGTAGATGTAGTTTAGTGGAAAACTAGAATGGGGTTGAATAGTTTTACCGTTTTTAAATTGTTACAATGAAAAACTTTGATTTGAGCTTCGGTGAAATCAATCAATTGAAATATGAACACGATAACGACAATACTAAAGTAAACTAACTACGTAATATAAAAAGTGAGATAGAAAGGTCAAACCAAGACACCGAGATTTATAGTGGTTCGGTAACGAAGCTCCTCTTCGCCCTACTCCACTCCCCGAGTACCCAACTCGAGAATTCTAAGCACTATGTCAACAAACTCCCTTCAAGCGGAGAAAACCGTACAACGTCGTTTATCACAATTTCTGACACTAAGCTAAATATCGAGTACTAATCTAGCTAGTACTAATCTCACTCACGATCTACCCGATCCTCTCACAAATCACACAAGTAAAGAGATCATAGCCGATCTTCACAAGATCCTCTCGATCTACCCGATCTACACACTATCAACACAAGCTACACACGATCTACCCAATCTCTACATGATCACAACAATCCACACAATCTAACTAAATACAATGACAAATAAATTGATGTATATCAATATACAACAAGTACGTAACAAATGTTACGAGTGCGCTAAACTAATACTACAACTTTGTCTCTTCTCAATATAGTATGTTCTTCTCTTGCACTAGTATAGGAATGAAGGTGATCACTTGGTTAGATGATTGGATCACTCTAAAACAATTAAAAAAAAATGATCAAAGAATCAAGATTGGAAGAGATGGATTTAATTCAGAAAGTATTATTTGAAAATTGGTGCCTTAGAACTGCAACATGGTCCTGTATTTCTAGGCTATGAAAAACTAGCCATTACAGGCCACGGTACCGTTAAATACGAGATGGTACCGTTAAATTTAACGGTACCTTCGGGATTAGTGGTACCGTCTCAAACAAAAACACTCATTTTTTTGTTTTAGTGGTGAAGCTTTATTTGAGAATGTTTGGAGTTGTTTGGGGGAGGGGGGAATAGTTGTTACAATTTATAAACTTATTTTTGCAAATAAAACATTTCTTTCTAATTCAAAAATAAGTTGCAGAATATATTTTTGAAAAAATGTTTTATCACATTAAAAATGTGAAGTATTTGAACAAAAATTTAATCCTTTGATCATTTGTCAAATTTGTTTGAACTTACATTGATTGATTTACGTCGAAATGAAATATTACGACTAAAAACTTGTTTACATTATTTTTGACGTAAGACGTTTTTACATTTTGTTATTATCAAAACGTAGAGATGTCGAATAATAGAAATAACGTTTTTTTAGACATTATTAATATTAACCATCTCCTCTTTTTGATGATAACAAAATATAAACTCATTTTATATAAAAACTATTTTTAACAACTTTTTAAGTTGAGTTTATCCTATTTCTCCCATTTTTGTTAAAGCAAAAAGAATGTCGAGACGAGGTCGACGATGCTAAGACTCCCCCTTGATGTAAACTCCTCCTCGTTTGGAGGGCATTAAGGAATCGAGCAATGCTTTCTTGCTACAAAAATGAGTTAGACGACAAATATAATATATCTAACTAGTAGCGAATATTATCCAACCATGAAACTAAAAAAATAATGGCTTGACAACAAATAGCAAAAAATAATCAACCAACCTCATACAAGTATTAAACCAACCAATACAATAAAATAAAAGCCCATTCATTGATAGAAAATAAAGACATACATATAGTATGATATATTAAAAAAAAAAAAAAAAAAAAAAAAAAAAAAAAAAAAAAAAAAAAACACAACAACAACTACAAGAAGCACATAATAATCTCTAGTGACTTAAGAGGCCCTAAGATTTGCTTCTTCACCAAAAATGGGTCTAATCATTTATTCTTAAAAACTAAGCATGCTAAGGCTACTAGGCAATGTGGCTAAGGTATCACCAAATGGCCCCACCTCACACTCCTTCTCCCTTGCCCACCACTCATGATCACGCGCGGGGAACGAATCCCAAAAGAAAATTCGGTGGTTTGACCACCAAATGAAAAAGAAAAAAGGGGCCCCATTAATTATTTTTTATTTTGTGTGTAAGTGTGTATGAGGTATTTAGTGGGGTATATTTTTATAAAGTGAGTACTTAATGAAAGGTGAAGTTAAAAGTAACCTTGCCCTCTAAAAGGTGAAGAGTGGTGAAGGGAAGTGAGAGGAGAGAGAAAGCTGACGTGACGCTGATGTGTATGATAAAAGTGTAGTCACATTGCCTACTAGCCTAATGCTTAGATGGTTGAGCTACGGGTTGGTGCTGGTGGTATAATTGGCTCGGTATTGGGAGTAAAACGTTGCTCAACATATGAGAACATGAAATGGAGTTCATTCCTAATAGAGAAAATGGGGTTACGGTTGTCAAGACAACATAGACAACTTGCACTATGGAGATCAACCGGATGAAGTTGGATAGGGTGGCCCATGATTGAAGATGGAGGAGGTGGTGTAAGTAAAGGTGATGATGGTGTAGGCATGGCAGTCTAAGGGAGTAATTGGTGAAAGGGTTAGTGTTATATCTATACATTTATGTCGTGGCATGTGTTATAATTTTTATTACTGCATTTTTATACATTGTGTGTGGAAGTGAATATCACAAAATAAAACTGTATAATGAGAAGACATTGGTAGAGTAGTGGAGGAATAAACAAAAGTAGTGAACTCAAAGACGTTGAGGCTTCTTAGCAGTGGTGGATCCAGGATTTCGAACCATGTGTGGCACAATTTTCGGCTCGCTTCGCTTCGTGTATAGTGCTAAATTTATGGTTCCATTTATTAAGGTAAAACTAGTTTTACGTGGTTTTAATTCTCAGATCTTGATAGCTTAAAAAGAGTATCCAAATAATAATAATCTTGTAAATCAAAGATGAAATTTAACGTTTGACATTTTTATAACTATACCTTTTTGTAAAACTAAATTAGGGGCCCGTTTGGCTTATAGATGGGTTTAGGATTTAGATTTGGATTGTGATTTGAATTTGGATTTGGATTTGGATTTAGATTTGGATTTAATGTAGGTAAGAGAAAAGAATATTTAAATTATTTTATAATTTAAATATTAATTAAAAAATTATTTTGTTAACAATGAAAGAAAAGATACACACACAATATAACAATGGGGCCCATGAACAGTAAAAAACCTACAAAGTATATCTACTTTTAAAACAGTGGATGTCATAGGTGTGGTACCCAATTTCTAATCCTGAAATTCTAATCAAACGTTTTTTTTTCTACTTTCCATCCTAAACTTAAATCTAACACCCCCAACCAAACGGGCCCTAAATATAGTAGCAAATTACAAAAACAAATCCAAAGAGCCTATGAACCTACTTGGCTACCCTACATCTATGTGTTAAAAGACTTTGAAAATTTTGGCTAAACGACAAAATAAGTAGAAAATTCATCTTCCACCTTCGTTTCTTCTTTCTTTCTTTTCAAAAACAAACTCTCTATACAAACATTGAAACAAGTGTAGCACCTTCAAAAAAGCAAAAAAAAAAAATAAATAAATAAATAAATAATAATAATAATAATAAAAATACATAACAAATACACTTAGCCGCCTACAACTGTATGTGGCACGTGCCACACGTGGCTTACATGTAGCTCCGCCCCTGCTTCTTAGGAAACTTAGTTTTGTAAATGGAACAAAATTATAGTTGTTCAAAAAAAAAAAAAAAAAAAAAAAAAAAAAAAAAAAAAAAATCTTATTGTGACAAACTAATGTTATTTTTATTTTATTTATTTATTTATTTATTTATTTATTTATTTTTGAATATCAAACTAATGTTATGAATGTTTTGCATATAGGAAGTGATTTGCACACTTTTAATTCTTATTGAGACACTCTAATGTACAAGTAGTTAAAGCAGATTATACTTACAGTACAACTGTCTGATGCACACATTGGAGTGTGCCAATAAAAAATGAGAGTGTGCAAATCGTTTCCCTTTGCATATTGATATCATATATGATTCGTTGACTCTTTCATATAATGATTCTGTTCATTTAAGGAAAACTATAGCTCTATCTACAAGGTATGGTGTTTGCATTTCTTGACGAGTACAACAAGCATGTGGTGACTGCACTTATTCATGGGTACAACAAAGTATGGGGTTGTTTCATGTTAATAATTATTGTAAGTTATAATTGTAACATATCTTTAGACCATTGGATTAGTTGAGTGTATGAAGATCAATGATAAAGTAATGAGGAAGCACGTACAAGGGATCAGGAGAGTGTACATTGAGATGGGGGAGGTTATTAGGCTAAACACAGAACGAGGGTCAACCTTCCTCATTTTATTTGACATGTCAGCTTTCTTTCTCCGGCAACCTTCAGGCGATTGGTTGCTACAGTAAAGCGACCTACACTACAAAAAAATATCTCACAAAAATACATTTTATATAGAGTCTTTAATTAATTACACACAAACACACACAAGAACTTGGACGATCTACATCGCATAGACGACCCGCATCTCCCAAAACTCGAGATCGATGGAGTTGTGATTTTTCTCCACGGTAGAGATGATCGTTTGAGATCAACGAATTGATCGATCGTCAATAGCTTACTGTGTTTAGCCTTAATAACCCCCCCTTTTTTTTACAAAGGAGGGCCATCTCTCTCATTTTTTTATTTTTTTTTTGTATATTTTTTATTTGTATAATTTTGTTTATATCCAAAAACTGTAAACTTGAAAATAAGGAACATAAAATATAATGTTTAATAAGTAAAACGCTTAAAATTGTCAGAAATACAAAACCAAAACTGACAAAAAAAACTGTGTATATTGAAAGGGTTTTGCTAACATGTGCCCACTGGGCATTTGTTAACGTATTTATAAAATGTATGTTTTGGTTCATTTAAGAGAAAATTATGTTTAAATGTAGTAATTTATCACTTTATTTAATGTGCATTGCATGCATTTTTTGGTAAATTAAAAAAGTTTGTGTTTAGTAACCACACACTAACTTGTGCCCAATGAGCACTTATTAACAAAACCCATATTGAAAATAAAAGAGGGACAAAGATAATCTTTGACCAAATCTCTTGTTATGTCACATCATGAGGATCCGTATAACACGTCCCATTAAAGTTGTTTGTTAAAGTATAGAAGAAATATGTGTACATTAGCTAGAATGTATGTTAAAAAAAGTAGAGCGGAGACTATTAGGATGTGTAATGATGACCTATGAGGATGAGCATGTGACCTCATTTTCATAGCTACATAAGTTTCTTTTCATCAGAACAATTTTTTTGACAAATTTAAAATAATAAAAAGACTTTTTTTTAACACAAATAATAAAAAGACTAAAAACATCAAAATTTTATTTATTTATTTATTCATTGTTTTAAACACTAAAATTTTAATTTTCATTTATAATTAAAAACAGAAAATTAATAATTCAAGTAAATTCAAATACATTACAATAAAAATTCAAATAAAATGACAAATTAATATGTTCTACTAAATTGCTTCTAAGGCTTCGATGAGTTGTTTCGTTGCGTATATCTTTAATAACTTATTGAATTTCTTCAGGTGTTTGTACGAGATTGTCTTCACGATATTGCTCATCTAAATAAAAATCAGGAGAGATTGACCTCTCTTTATCTTGTATAACCGTATTACGTAATATGATGCATGTGTACATCATATCCATAATTTTGCTTAAGAGACATTTGCCATGCCAGGCATCTTTTATAATCATATTAGATCGGTACTATTAACTTCATCTTTATCATCTAAGAATGTACATTAAAACAGTTCAGAAGACATTTGTTTTAAGTGAGATGTGTAGAGTTTATAAGAAAGAATGTGTTTAAATGTGTGTATAAAAATATAGAAGTAACTAGGTATTTAAAGGGTACAGTGTTTAAATTTATTAAAAACAATAATAAAAATAGATAAATAAATAAATAAAGAGAATAACGGTAAAAAAAAGGGAATGGTTTCCATTTAACTCGGTCACAAAGTGACCAACTTCTCCATTTTCTTCCTATGGTATGCGTCCCTTGATGGTCTCCATAGTGGTGTGTGGCGCATCGAAGACCCTGATCAACCGAGGGTCGACCGACCCAGTGCACACAGCCTTAATGTGTAACGAGGATTCCAACTAGTGCATTGCCACTGAGTGTTTGTATGCAAACCTCCACTAAACATTTCGGCGAATGGGGGTGGTAATGCGAATAATATGTATCTACTATGTATGGTTTGAGAAAAGTACAATCGTTATGATTTGAGTTTTGTTAAAGCTCGAGTAATAACTTTTCAGTATTAATTATTGCAAACAAATTTACGATACTTTTTATCCAATGATGGTAAATGAAATACAAATGCACTTCTAATAAAAGATCTAAACATAACAATCTGAATCTGTAGGTAAGATACATATAATAATAATAATAATAATAATAATAATAATAATAATAATAATAATAATAATAATAATAATAATAATAATAAGTTGTTTTAGTTCCTTCTTAGCTTCATTTTTGCAGGTAAGACACAAATAATGTCTCACAAAACCGTTTCCACTTCTTCTTGCCTTTAGCTCTTGCTTATTTCCTATTGGTATTATAACTGCTTACAGTATTTAAGTGCAAGTGACTTGTATAGTTTGATCCCCTTTGAGTTATACATAGCCAATTCTTCTACTGTTTTGTTCAATTGCCTTATTTTCAGGATAAATGTAGCATATCCCATTGTGTACATCTGCTCCATAACAGACTTAGTAGCTTATAATAAAACCATGTGGTTGCGTATAACAGGCAACGTAACCTTTGATAAACTCAGAGATGTCAAAAGAATACTTCCATAATTATGACCAACCATTACACATATCAGCCACGAATTCTTCAAAACCGCATTACGTAAATCAACAAATGAAGCTGATAACTGTTATTAAAATAAAATGCGCCGACACTAATTACCTATATTAGACATAAGTTTTACGAAGTCGCAACATGCTAATCAAATTTAAAACAACAAGCATCAACAAAGATTTACGAAATAAGCATCTATGACCGCGTATCAGACTCTAAAAGACACCAGAAGCCTCATACAAGCAGAAACACACATGTGTTGTCTAGTTAATCCATCTAATGGGGAAAAAAGAAGACTTAAAACGCAGTTCTATTGGTACAAGTATTTAACGACAGACACACCATTAACAAGAAACCTCTAAAAGACGGGTTTTAATGGACGTTCAAGCTAAGATACGTGATATAGCTAGTTTTTCAGCTCATAACACACACATCATTAACAAGAGACAACAGATAAGTGATTAAAAACTAGGTTTCATACATTCTTAAATAAATATGAATTAGTTTAGCCAACATAGCAATGGAGAAACAAGCAAAATAGATAATCACACAGTTAAAAATAGACATAATTGCATGATTGATATATGAACTTATCTCAAGTATCAACAATACATGAAGTCTTGAGAGGCCAAAAATGCCTAAAAGAACTGCTAAATCGCGTAGGGTTTGGATTCCAAAGTATACCAAAAGTTCTACTCATTAATAATGAAAAATATGTGTTTATTATATAGAAAACTGATCCTGATGCCGACGGGTTATGCTTTAGACACTGTCAACTCCCCATCTAGTTAGGGTTTCGTTTGTCCACCGCCTTTGTGTGACGACGTCGCCTTTTGGTTGTGACACCGTCAGGATGCCTTTGAAGCCGTCTGAGAAGAACGTCTCACCATACTGACCCATCACAAATTGATTTAATTTTGCACTTTCTGAGCACAATTGGTGACCATATCAAATATGTTGGTCACGTTGCTGAATTTGTTGTTTTTCTTTGTTTTTTGTCCAATCGAGCCCAAAATTTGTACATTTTCATCATTTGCTCTCCCAAGTACCTAAAACTCAAATAGAAGCAATTTCGGACAATATATGATCAAATATACATAATTTTAGATGCAAAATGACCACTAAAAAGCGTATGAAATTACACATCATCAAATATCCCTACACTTGGGATTTGTTTGTCCTAAAAAAATGTGCTTTTATCCTTATTAAATTACAAGTTAGGAGGCATTTAGCATTCTTAAAGAATTGATTATGGCATAACCCATTTGATATACACTTTTAACAGTAATCAAGCATGAAACATATAAGGCTAGCACCTCACAATACGTGTTTGGAAATCTCTCGGTGTATATGATGGTGTATATATAACAAATGGAAACGAAAAATTCACTCACGTACCATGACACAGTGTAAAGGTTACCATAGGCTTGATAAAGATCAAACCTCCATCATTTTGGCATAAGCACCTAGAGTTTCCAATCAAAGAGGTTTTTACAAGGGTTGTGTTGATATCAAATAGGTACATATTATTGTCATCATTTGTCCTATATATTTGACTTGTTTTATATTATTAACTATGAGAATTGATACTTAATCATTTAGTTTAGTAATTCTCAGGTAAAAACAAGCATTTGGTGAAAGTTAGAGATTTGGACGAAATATGAAGCTAAATGATCAAGATTGGAAAAGTCAACTGAGCTGAAGGAGATATGTCGTATCATTCTCTATAGGTACGTCGGATTGCTATACTTAGATGAATTCGAAGACCATCGCCTGACTTTGAAGAATGCGCCGCATGTAATTAATTATCCCATGCGTCGCATATGAAACTTTGGTCAAGGAAGAAGAACCAACTTGTTCTAGCCCAGATACGCCGCATTACATATCTGACACACGGCGCATCACTCTCAAGACTTCACCAAATACAATCCAAGATACTGAAAGACATGTACCGCATTGTTGGGAATTATAGATTTGAAGATTACAAAACAAACAACTACAAGTGAAGAAAGAAGAAACAAGAGGGGCCTAATATGTAATAGTTAGATAGCTTTCATAGGAAGCTAGGGTTTGTAACCTCCCTCTATTATATAAAGAGGGTAGGCGTCTAGGTTACAAGTATCTCTTTCATAGCTAGTCTCTTCAATGAGAGTCTAGAAATGCATAGAGCGTTTAGTAGTGTAGTAGTAGTAATAGTTTATTTTATGTTTTAATAAAGAAAACCTTATTAGTAATGTTCTTGTTCTTATTCCGCTGTGCTTATTAACATTACTAATCCTAGAAGATCTTAAACGATCTTGATTCTACAATTGGCATCAGAGCACAGGGGCTCGTGATATCTAGGGTTTATTCAAGGTTTTCATTATCAATTAAGAGCAGTTTCAAAGAAGAGCAGATCTGGTTGTCATAGAGAAGCAGCGTTGAAAAGGTTCAGAGGTATCGATTTTTATTAATGTTTATTTGTGGCAGTAAGTTGTTGATATGTTTGTCGAATCTGATTGGTTGATGCAAACAACACATCCTCGTATTAGTAATGAACTTTTGTTGGGTGTGATTATTAAATTAAACCTCGTATATTTTAAAAGATTGTGGGTTTCGGTGTGATGCGGTGCAAAGTAAATACAATGGTCTTGAATGATGATTGGATGAATCATTAATAGGTCGTTGGAAACATATGACTGTTGGTTAAAATATTATGGATTGTTTATTTGTCATTCATCACATGATAGGAGAATTTGGATTTAATTATCCTCGTACATGATCGAGGGTCAAATGTTAATTGGTTTTGTCGTGGCTTGCATGGTGAATTTCATGGAATTGGTGATTTAATGATTTCAGCAGATATGTGTTATTGTTAATTATCAATAGAATCAAGGAGACTTATATGGGTTGTCGTATTTGTTGATTGATTTATCATTGTTATTCATGTTCTGATTGGTCGAGGTTAATTAATGGGTCGATGAGTATCTATTATAATTATTGGGTCTACTGTTACAAGAAGCGAGGTCAAAGTCAGATTTGTGCAAACAAGGTGCTACAGTTGTGTTGTCATTGATTAAGAAGAAGCCTTGTAAAGCTGTTGTTGATTGCAAGTGGGAATTGAATATGGCAAACACCTCGTACTCATTAATGGTCAAATGTACATTTATCATTCACGAGGTACTGATTTGATTATTATACGAGTGTGTAGGGCTGGTGTACTATTAATGGTGAATTGGGGTGAATTAATTGTTTGTTGGTTTGATGTTACTGCTGGTGGATATATGTTTGTTGCTGCTGATTGTGAGTTAGAATGTATTGAGCTGCTGATTCATCTTGATACTGATTGGTTATGTATCGTATTTTGTATGTTGTATGCAGGTTTTGGTGTTGGCTATTTCCACACCTTCTCTGGTTATCAACTTACCTGATGTTGACTATTCCATCAAAAAGTTGGCTAGTCCAAAGGGTACAGCTTTGGTAAAGACAAGTCAAATCCGTTGATAGCTGTAATAGTTTGCTAAAAACTATTGGGTACTCAACTCACCCATGCTTAACAGCTGAGAGTTGGATGGTTGTCAATTGACCATGGATTTTTCCTTATGGATTCCCAATAATTGACTAGCCCACAAGTGTATGGCTTGTGGTAAAGGCAGTGGAAAACCATATTTGGTATTCAATTTATCAAGGTGATTTAATCAACCAAATAATTGACTAGTCATGAGAAAATGGCTACAGGTAAAGACAACTCAAATCCGTTTATAGCTGATGATTTGCTAAAAATCATATGGTCATCATTGTACCATAGTTTTCAAACTTAAACATTTGGCTACTCCAGTAGTGATGGCTATTGGTGAAGAGACATCAAATCTATTATTTTCTATGATTCACCTCTCACAGGAGTTAACACACCTGGATGTGATGAGAATAGTATGAAAGTAACATGTTTTGATGTACAATTTGTCATTTGTTGCTGCAAAGACCTGAAGGTTTCATGTTTGCCATTCATAGAGATGTGGTTATTTAGAGTCTTTGCTGCTGTTGTTCGAATTCAATCCTCTTGGTGTGTCACTTTAAAGATCTATCAAGAATCTTGAACTTAACCATGTCAAATTCAAGATTAGGGGAGGATTGTTGGGAATTCTGCTAAACAAAGAATTCTGCTGAAGTTACTGCTGATGGTTCCTGCTGAAGAGTTGGTTCCTGCTGAAGCAGTATATCTGCTGAAGAATAGTTTTAGCATAGTTTGTTTCTACGGATATAGATATTCCGTGTATTTTGTTATTTAGTTAGGATATGCATGAGTTTAATTAGGAAGTGATAATGCATATCTCTTTAAGTTTATAGAAGATACGTTTCTTGTGAAACGGTTTAGGGTTCCTTGTCTATAAAAGGAACACATTATTATGTATTATGGACACGTTCGAAAAACAACTTTTAGTATTATCAAAAGATCCATAGAGGATCAAAGCGTTCTTAGTATTCTATGTTTATACTTGTGTTTATTTCCGCTTTAGAATACAAGTTATAGAGACTTTCTATTAGTGTGTTTGTGATTACATAAACATTACTAACGATCCACGAGTGCTCAAAGATCTATCAAGGTCTTAGGTTCAACACGCATTGATATTGAAGATATGCCGCATCTGAAGACGGTGTACGAATATTTCAGAATATATTAATCTTGGACCCCACACGAAGTTAAGTAAATGCGCCACATCTACTTAATAGATGCGCCACATCGAGACCTTAGACTGAAATTATAAATACCCCAAGATACAGCCGAATTTCGTGTGCAACAAACCCTAAGACGAGAAAGAGAAACCCAAAGGAGAAGAATACACACGAAAAGGCAACACAAGACACACCACATTGAAGATTTCAGAGTAGTAAGAAGGTCCTACTTGTGTTTTAATTCTATTAAGTAGTTTTTTTTTATTGTAATAGTACGCTTTAATCCATTAGGATTGATGGGCTTATGACCGCCATATTGCTCCCCTTGAAATTGCTTCCCCATCGATTAAAGTATATTTGATGTTTATTTGGTTCTTGTTATATGTGCTTTGATAACCTCTTTGTCTAGCAGTGGCAAGCTTCGGCTACCATACCCCTCCCACGATTACTTCACTAGCATCATAAGTTAGTGTAAGCCTATAAAAAGGTTAAATAATATAGACATAAGGGATCATTAAGGGTTTACTCACCTATAGTCAAGATACCAATGACAGAGAAGAGTTTATGACACTCATCATATAAAACTAGCAATAAGACAAGTGATAAACTACTTAATCATTAATCAGGCCTCTTACATGTATATGTTATCTATCTGTGTACGTGTTCACCATTTGTTATATTCTTGCTTAATAGTTTTATTAGTTTATTTAATTAAACCAAATCATGCCATTCTCTCAGACTGAACCCCCTGGCGTTAGATTAGATTGTAAAACTAAATTACGATATTAAAACACTGATAAACATACTAGGTATTAACGTTCCACTCTTAGTGATCGACACTCTACTTACCAACTAGCCTACATTGATCGGGTACACTGCTCGTTAGTGTGTGTTATATGATAAGTCAGCTAAATATAAATTTAAAACTTGAATAAAGAATAATCCTATTCTACAAACGACATAGCACATCACATCAAGTTTTTTGGCGCCGTTGTCGGGGAGTGAATTCTTTAATATCTGTTAATCTGTTAGTATTTTAATTAGGTTTTTAACTTGTTTAGTTTTTTATTTTTTAGATTTTTAACTGCTAACTTTGTTGCATATTAGTATAATTGCATTCATTGTATTATTCTGCATGTTTGTTGATACAAACGATACAGAGCATCTGATTTTTAAGATACGGCGTATTGCGTTTTAATTTTTTTATACAGCATAACTATTTAATAATTCGAATACGGCGCATCTATCCCCTTGATACGGCGTATTCTGTTTTTAATAAGAAAATTTTCAAAACTCTAAACACCATACGGAGTATTACCTATTTATTAAAAACAATTTACGAATTTATTAAATTAACTAGAAGTGGCGTATCATTTTTTGACGATACGGCGCATTGAAATAAAAAATCTTGTATTTGAAACGTAACAAACATACAGCGTATTAGCTTTTGATAATACGACACATTTAATTTTTAATAAGTATAAGCGATTTTTGATTATTCTTAACATACGGAGTAGAAAAGATGTTAAGAAAACTGTTGAATGCGATGAGATATTTGTTGAGTTACCACCTCATCTAGAATATTTATGCGTGCGTAATAACATAAATTTCCCGTCAATTGTTTTGTCATCGCTACCCGAAAAGGATCGAGTTTTACTCGTGCAGATCTTAAAGAGAAATAGCGTGGAAGTAAAAATGGGGCAGGATGTGCTTGATATTTGTAACCACCGGTAAATTTTCATCTATATTAAACTAATACTTGTCCATTTTCCACGTATAATTTTTTTAGATTAAACGTTATTAGTTTATCTTATCACCACAACCAACTCATGTGACGTAACTCACATCCTTGTTAAATGTGCTCCCACGCAAACCGACACTAACCTACTTTATGTTTATTTCACATAAACATCATTATATGTCATGTATACAACATCACAATAACTCATTTGCTACTTTACATTAATTCGTTAACTAACCATAAGGGTTTTCATCAAACCCTAAAATCGTTATAATATTGATATCAAGTATCTAAGACATAAAACCCTAAAGTACAACACCCTCAAAGACAATGTACAAGTTCTTGAAGCATGAAAATCGTAATTCCACTTTAACTCCCGGTATAAAACCCTAATCTCATAAACTTATGATTTTATGTGACAGAACCCACGAACCCTAATTAGTATGAACATTATTTTATGAAATACAAGAGTACAAGTTTTTCAAGCTAAGGTACAAGTCATCAGTGCATGAAAACATAATATAAACATAAACTTATTATAAACCTCAGTGTACTCACTTTCAAAGCACATTGTATAAACCTTTCATGTACAAGCCTTCAAAATATATTCTTACATTTAATGAACCAAAGTACAAGTCCCTAAACTTAGTGTGCAAGTACTTAATGCATAAAACTTAAAAAACTATATTTATGTTAACCTAAATGTTAGGAATACAAATATTTATATGAATGACTCGGTCACCGCGAGTATCTAATAGCATTAAGTTAGCTCGTAGTCATTACATTATTATTAGTAGTATATTAGTTTAAGTAACATTGTGGAGGAAGGACGGGTCTTTACCCACTGTATACCCGATCCACAGCCCGAGAGAGGGCATTTGTTAATAGGGAAAATTACCAAAATGGCTCATTGCCCTGCGGTCTAGGCATATTTAGCCCATTTTTGAAAAATTCCCGTTTTAGCCCATGTTGCCCTGAGCAACTTTCGTATAGCCAACCGAAAGATGACAAGTGTCCTCAAGTTGCCCAAAATACAAAAAAAGTTGCCTAAAATACAGAAAGTTGCCCCGACGTGGCACTCTGTAGTTGGCTATTGATGCGTGGGAATTGCACTAGGCTTTACCTCTCGAGGGATCTCGAGAAGCTTACAACCCTCACCAGGCAGTGTACCTGATCGTTGTAGTATAGTATAGTGACAAGTACCGGGGGATTGATCGTTCAGCTAGGAATAGTGTCGTTAGGATTGAAATTAATCTAACTAGGTCTAAAGGTGAAGGATGATTCTTTTTATGTTTTTATATTTTATGAAAAGCAAGTAAAAATCTCGGGTATTGGAAGGAGGGGCGGAATTAGTTGCTAATGTGCAAGAAAAGTAAACTAGGGTTCTACAAGATAAGTGAAGCATGTCTACCCATGATATATTACTCCTTGCTAGCTATCCAATCCTACCTATTGAATTGTAACCTTGTTTTAATTGACGGGTTGTATTCCTTAATACCATTCATGGGGTGGCGTACTTACTTCCCCAATTCTATAAGCTCCTACTTCACTCCTATGTCGAGCCGGCTAAGAAGCTCCTAACATGGGATCACTAGAATTCGCTCATGCATTAAATATAACCATAAAAACCTAGTACACATCGGTTCATGTTTCTTAAGACGTTCAAGCATGTTACCCTGATTGAGCCCAAACCGTCAACCAAAGTCAACCACGGATGTGGTCAAGATGGTCAGACAGCCTAGAGTCAATGCTCCGCGGAAGTATAAGGTTTCCCCGGGTCGTTATGTCCCGACGAGGTGTAAATGGCTAACAAACGGCTTGTGATCGGGTGAATTTGGATGAAAAAGGGTTTGAGATTGGTTTGAACTAAGGAATCTACAAGGAAATAGCTTAAACAAGCTATATGAATAAGACTGGAAGCTAAGAAAAACCAGAAACGTTTAAAACTTAAAACGCGTACGTTACGTTTAAATAAAACGTAAACGTACAAAATAAAACGTAAAAACTGAAATCTGAAAACACCCAGGGGGTGAAAATGACTTTTTTACAAACCTAAAGACAAAAGAAAATTTTTAGAAAATTAAAATAAATTTTAACACTAATTAATTATTTAATATTAATTAAATACTAATTATTACTAATTATTAATATTTAAACAACTTAAATATAATACAATATTAATTAAATACTAAAAAGGTGAAAATAAAATTTCTAAAATTATAAAATAACTAAAAACAAGTTTTGAAAATAAAAATAAGTATTTTTGTCTTTTTGTGAATTTTATAGTAATTAATTACTAATTAAACATTAATTACCTAATTAAACTATTTTAAATTAAGAAAAATACTAAATGAACAGTAAAAATTCTAATAAAATTTTTAAAATTATTTTATAACATATAAAAGCTATAAAAAAATATAAAAACTAGGTTTTACTTAAGAAAAACTAATTATGCTATTTAAAACTAATTATTAATTAATAATAAATAAAACTAAGATTAATTCTAATAAATACTAGAATATAAAATAAAAATCTGAGAAAATTACTATAAATACTTTAATATAAGAGGTAATTAATAAAAATATAAAAATGACAAGTACTTAATTAAAATCTAAAAATGAAAAATAAAATTTAAATAAAATTAAATAGAAACTATCACTTAAAAATTAAGTTGGATTTTTGGACTTTTTCTTTTGGAAACTTATTACACTACTGAAAATAACAAACTTTTACAAAAACAACTTTCTTGGAGCTTAAAAATAAGCAAAGCAAGTGCTTATTTGGTTGACAGTTGACTTTGGTCAACTATCAAGGGAAAATGGTAATTTAAGCAGCTAGGGGGGACCCACAAGGCAAGATTCTGAAGTAATTGAGTTGAGGGAACATGTAATGTGCTAAATCAATAAGCTTGAACCACAAAATAAGCCAAAAAGCTGAAAAAGCTAAACCAAATTCCAAACATCCACTCAGAAAAGGGACAAGATTGAGGTCCAAATCCAAGTGGGTCCTAGGGTGTTTGAGGTCAAACTTTTGGTCAAGGTTTGAAGCCTACCATGGTGGGTTCTGAGAGGAACAAGATTTGGGTCTGGTGAATCACTGAGATGGCCAGAAAACCACCACCAAGTGATGGTGGTGGGCTGATGTGCAGCTGCACAGGGGACTGTCTCTCCCTGCAGGTGTGTTTGGGGCAAAGTGGGGCCCAGCACAAAATTTACAAAAATACATACACCATGGAACCTCAAATATGAACTGGTAGACAACAAATTACAACAAGATTCAACCCATGAAAGTTAATACAAAATTCTAAACAATTGCTTGAAGTTTTGTAAAAATCTGAAATGTAACATTTTGACTTTTGTAAAAAAACTTGGATTGTTGACTTTTTTGAGTTTTGGATCTAAATTTGATGACTGAAATAGATGACTTAGGTTATATTAATACTAAGCTAGGCTAGAAAGACTAATTTTAACAAAATGTTTGAGTTTTGAGATCCACAAACTCCAACAGTGAACTGTTGGTGTGGGATTTGGGTGATTTTGACTATTGCATGCTTAAGGCACACTTTTATGACTCCTAAGGCCTAACTAGATGTAACAAAGCATGTCCAAACTATAACAACAATAAGATAACAACAAGATGATAGCAGTCAAGCTTTAGCCAAACACCCTTTATGAAACTGAAAATGGGTTCTTTTGTGAAGCAGATTGAAAATCTAAACCATGAGGCTCAAAAGTTAACTCATACTAAACTATATTAGTCACAAATAAGCTAAATCAAGCAATACTTAATAGCAGAAACCAACAATTGCATTTAATGAGAAATTTATGCTAGAAATTAGAAATTAGAGACTTACAATAGACTTTGTGCTAAAACTAACAATGGGACTCCCAATCCTTAACCTACAGTCTCCCCGAGACTCTAACCAATGCAAATTCCAACATCCACAAGATCCAATGCTTTTCTTCTTCACTTATTATTTTTTATTTTATAACTATTTATTTGTATTTTTTTTAGATTTTTAGTGAACTGTAAATGAAACTGAGTAAAAAGCTTTGGAAGCTTAAAGGAGCTCACAAGTGAGCTTACTGAAGCTTAATGGAACAAGTTCAACAACATTCAACAAGAATTAAGCAAATGTGTCAAATTCACTTAAAATTGCCAAAATTGAATTCGTGAAAAGTAACTTGAATTTAACTGCAAAGATAGTTAAGATTACACAAAATAAACTGATTACATCATTCTTAAACTTAAAAACAGAACTGAAAAATAAATGACAATAAAAACGACATAGTGCTATTAAAACTCCACTACATACCCTTTCTCTCTTGCATTTTCTTCACTTATATAGACTTTAGGGACTCCCTCTGTCTTTCCCATTCCATTCTAGCCCTTGGATTAGTTCCAATTCATCTCAGCCCTCCAAAACCAATTTGGCGGGAAAACGGCTTTTTGCAAGTTAGTGGGTTTGGTTGAGCATTTAATGAGGGGGAGGGTTGGTTTGGGTGTAGGTGAATGATATTTAATAAGAAGGTGAGAGTTGGTGATAAAGTGGAAGGAGGGGGGGGGGACATGGAACTGAAAACGGGGGAGGAAGGAGATGGTGGTGTTGGCTGTTTGATTGACCCTGCTTGTTGACCATGGGGTTTGACTGTTTGACCTGGGGTCAAACGGTGGTATTATTAAGGGTAGTGGGCTTGGTGGGCTGTGGGGGGTTAAGGGGTGTAAATTGGGTGGGCTTTTGTTGTGTTTGGATAATTTAAAACAAAGGGTCCGTTTGTTCATTTGTACCACAAGGACCAAAGATGTAATAATCCAAAATTCAAGGGGCTGAAAAGGTAAAATTCACAAAGTATTCACATGGACTACTTTTGACAACATTTGAATATTATTAGGACCAAAATTACACTTTTCCAAAATTTTAAACCCCGAGGACCATTTTTGCAAAATGTGAAAGTTTAAGGGATCAAAATGTAATTTTCTCAAAACTTCACACCAAGGACTAAAAATAACTTTTGTAACTTCCCAAGGACCCAAAATGATTTTTTATTCAAAATTATCCCACCAGGGACCAAATCTGCCAATTTCCGAAACTTCAGGGGCCAAACTGTAAATTTCCAAAACTTTTCCAATTTTTCACCAAAGGACAAAATATGACAACTTATGATTGTAAAAGGACCTTTGGTGATAATTTTCCATATTTTGAATTTCCAGGGACTAGTTTTGTAATTTTATGAAAGTTGGGGGACTGAAACTGCCAATTTTGCAAACTTTAAACGTTTTTCATTTTTTTTTTGCTCATTTTGCATCTAAAACATATAAAACACAATTTTGAAATATTTTTAGTATTCTGATGCATTTCTGAGTGTTTTTGTATGTTTTGCAGTTCAGATTAGACCAAAAATGATGAGTGTTTGAGCACTCATCATACCCTATGGAAGTTTGCCAGTTTTCTTAAGCCTAACATCGAATTCATTCAATCAAAACAAGAATCAATAGGAAACAAGAATTATAAACTAAACCAACTAGACCTATTGAAGTTGTCACGCCTTAATTGATGGAGATAGACACACACATCAACAAGCCCCTCATTGATGGAGATAGACACAACATCAACAAGAAATCAATGAGATCTAATCAATTATATACAAGTTTCACATAATCATAAGTAGACACAAGGTGAATTAGCAAATCATCATCAAAGAAGAGCAAACAACAATGATAATGGAAAACATAATTAAGATAGAATCATCAAACCAATACATGATGTTTATGGAGTGATTGAAACCCTCTAAGTTGCTGGAAAAACACCCACCTAAACCCAGGAATCGACCTTAGAGTTTAGGGCTTACAAAAAGTAAAGTTATGATGTTATATTTATAGGCATGTTTTCTGTCGTCCCTTCTTGACGGCGTCAGCTCGTTCTCTTAATGCCGTCACGACCATTTTTTCACCAAATTGTAGATCTCTTCGTCCTCTTCGCGTGGGCTTTTGAATCACCTAAATCCGAGTTCGTATGCAAAAGTTATGACCAAAACAATATCAGCTACTTCGCGCGCAAGTTTTGACAAGTTAACACGTGACGGCCTTGGGTGACGCCTTCACGTTCTCTCTGGGCCGTCACCACTTTTACTCTTGACGCCGTCAGGATGGTACTCTTGACGCCGTCACCTACTGTTCCCAGCAAGGAAAATTAATACTTTGGCGTTTTCTTCACTTTTATGCTCCAAAAACGTCCGAATTGCTTCCTTTTCCAGATTTCACTCCCAAAGTACCTAAAATTACAAAAGGAACGATTTAGGGTGATCTTTGATCAAATAAATTCAATTCCGGGCTTAAATGACCCCCTAAAAGTGGTTCATTTTTCGCCTCATCAGCTATACGAAAGTTGCCCAGGGCAACCCTGGCTAAAACGAGAATTTTTCAAAAATGGGCTAAATATGCCTAGACACAGGGGTCATTTAACAAATGCGCTTTTATTCTACTCAAAATACAAATTAGGGGTCATTTAACACTAATATAAAAGTAATTACAACAAATAATCGTTCCACTAAAGACCAAAGACAAGCACGGAGGTCATACACTGGCACCTCACAAATAGTGTTTAGATACTCACATCTCTTGGGTGTAATAAAGTATAAATTACAATATGGAAACGGAAGATATCTCTCACTACCTGTCATAGCAAAATAGATTACCATAGGCTTGGGAAAAGATCAAACCTCCACCACATGGCGTAAGCACCTAGGTTAAACTATCAAAGAGGTCTTTTAAAGGGTTGTAACGTTAGGTGTAGGGATATGAAATACACGGTTTTGTTGGATATAGGTAGTCTTTACTGGTGGCGAGTTTACAATCTTGGTTAATTACATGTACAATATGGCGTTGCTAAGCCAAGACTAGACTCGACTTAAGCTAATAAATAAAAAATAACAAAAATATAAAATGAACATAAAATGAAACGGGATGGTAGTCCGTATGTTTTTTTCTCTTTTCTTTTTCTATTTTTTTTCTTGATTTTTCGATTTTTTTTTTTTTTTTTTCTTTTTTTTTACATACACTCTTACCATACCATCCAAAATAATACATCATAGGGAATGAACATTCCCCTTACACTTGAATTTTTACATACTTTACAATAAACTAATCTAATGACTCGAATTAAGAAAATCAAAACACTTGGAGCACTTTTAAGATTAACGTACATATGGGGGTAATATATGATGTTATTCCCCATTACTCCATAAAATAAGTACTTTACCCATGAGTCCCAATCGTCCCAAAACAATATGTACAAGGATATGACTCGACTTAGCAACCATGTAATCAATTAGATAGTAAACTTAGGGTTTAACAAATAACAATAATGCACTAAAGATGAGCGCATACACGGAAGGCTAAGGCGATTTGGGTGTACATTTAAGTGGGGTGTAACAAATTCTTCCTTTAAGTAAGATGCTTAAAGTTAGAAACGAAAAGATAGGCTCGGAGGGGTGTACTAGGGGTTTCGTGTATTAAAAATGAGTACAACGCTAAGGGTGTGGGAAAAATTAGTTTACTTAACTAGCCAAGTAATATGACTTAAATGGTCAAGTAATTATGATACGAGTTTAACACAAGGGTGATCCTAATGCCTCTTATCATGTAGTAAATCCTACTACACGAATGTAGTCTCACTAGCGGTCTCGGGATGCATCACTAACGCAAGTTCTAGAATCTAAATGCTACCGGTACACTCATAAGCACTAATAGTAAATGCTTTTCCTATCAAATCTAAAGGCGAACCTCACATATTTGGGTGGAATTTTTTTTTGAATATACGGTTATGTGCTAGTCATACAATCTCCTATCCATGAGACACTTGCTATGGCTAAAGTTTCACTCCTAAATGTTGTAAAAAATTTTAAATTTGGCGCTAAAATTGCACTAACAAGTATTTCTCATAGTTTTATTACACATCTTGCTATTAAACAAAACAAACTCAAGCGAAAGTGTATTTGTAAGGTATCATCATTTTACTCTCCCCTTACACTTAGGATGAACATTGTCCCCAATGTTCAAGTAAAGAATGTAAAAGTGAAAAACTAAAAAGAATGAAATCAAATAATCCCCTGATTCGCTCGGTATGGATAATAAGGTGGCCAGATTAAATCTTCCTCCAAGAAAATGAACAATCAAAGCTTCCCTTCCAGAATATAAATCATCTTCTTGTCATACATAACTTGTAAATCCTGAGAAAACAAACAAGACAACCTCGCATAAAATCGGCGGCAACCTACATAAGTTACTAAATCCTAGAAAACAAAATAAGATATAATGCTTGTGGAATGAAGTTTGCAGATTTCCTGGAGATTATAAAACTTAATAATTCACAAAAACCATAAGACTCCGTTAGAAAAACAAAACTGGTAAAATTTCCAGATTTTTACACGTGACGCCGTCAAGAGTTAACTCGTGACGCCGTCAGAAGTGACCTGCAGAAATTCTTGTGTTAAGTTTCCGGAAAAACTTGGTCCTACTTCCTGGAAAATCCTGCAAAACTTCATTATGACTCAATACAAGCATTTGACTCTAACAAATACGAATATATATGTTCATTTAATATTGTGGAGAATCATGATCGGTTTGTTTCTTGAAAACATATTTGGGGTTTCCCCTTACACTTATCTTTTGCAAAAATACTTTTAGGTGGAGTTAAGACTAGGCCAAAACAACAAAGTAAAGTATTTCCACTATTTAATTGAGAAACATGATCTACCAACAATAAAAATAAAGCATGCATACGGAAGCAAATAAACAAATAAAATCACACAAAACATGGGTTGCCTCCCAAGAAGTGCTTTTCTTTATTTACGAGTCTTGTAGCTAGACTCAAGGTCATGGGTTACTACGTGACCTCATCGTTGGTTCCACTCTCTAGGTCGTCTTCTAAACCAGTTTTGTATTCCGGACCTAGTTGAAAGCATTCTTTGTAGAAACCAAGCATCCTACTTTTCACATACTTTACTCCTCTACGTCTATCCTCCTCATTCCTATAATAAGCCGCTTGCTTGTGTTCTTTTTCTATATTAGAGAGGAGGCGGTATTGCACAGTTTTGTAGGGCATTTGGTAGGCAACCTCATCATTCTCTTCCTTGAATCTAACTATCCCTAGAGTCGGATCATAACTCATCCTAGTGGCCTCAACAAATGGTTTTCCAAATATTATTTGGCTTAGGCAAGCATCTATCACCGGACGAGTGTCTTCCACTATCATAAAATCGATCTCATAAGTGAGATTGCCTATTATCACATGCAATCCCTTCACTCTTCCTACAAAATTACTTATCAAATTCCTATTGGGCATCATCCTAAAATCAAGTTGCTTCTTCATCACCCAATTGTAATAAGTCCTAGTCATGATGTTAACAGGAGATCTAGGATCGATGTAAGCTTTCCATATATGCATGTGCCCGATATTGCATGGTATGTTAATGTTAGAGGGGTTTCCCATTTTGATAAGGGGTGTGCCAAGGATATATGGTCTCTCGGGACTATCGTATAAATCCTGATGGTATTCCCGTTCATCCTTGGTGGGCAACTTATCAAAATATTTCTCTATAGTTTCTACTTCCTCTAACTCCTTTTCCTTATTAACCTCAACTTTCCTACTTTCATCCCTAGTTTCGGTTTCTACTCCAACTTCATCCTTGTCACTTTCTTCTATCTCCTTATCTATTGGTTTAATGGTGACAACATTGACAAAGTGGACATGTTTAGATGATGAGGGGTCCTTAATTTGGATTTCGTTATTGGTGTCCCTAGTGTCCTTCCAAGGTGTGGTTAACGCTTGGTTGTTGAGGGCCTTCAACAAGTTGTCAATCTTGTTGGTCATCTCCGTCTGTTGTTGGTTGAATTCGGTTTCAAACCTAGCTATGCGAGCTTCTTGAGATGCCATGAATTTAGACATCAACCCTTCAAGATTGTTGGTACTACCATAGTTGTTAGAAGGATTGTTGTTGAAAGTACGGTTGGAAGGTGGACCGTTTGGTTGGTAACGATTAGGCGGATTGGAAGAATTGGGTTGATTTTGTTTCCACCTAAGGTTTGGGTGATTTTTCCAAGAGGGGTTGTATGAATCACCGTAAGGGTTTGGCTCGGGCTTGAAAGTATACCACTTATCTTCGGCTTCGTCGGTACGCGTGGATGCGTAATCCGCAAAAGCTGTTCCGGGGACTTCCACACAATCACGAGTGTCATGGGGACCACCGCATAATTCGCATGAAGAACTGATTTTGTTCACTTGGCTTGAAGGCTTAGGAGCTTCATAGGATTTCATGAGAAACTTGACTTGGTCCTCAAGTTCCATGATCCTACGGTCAGGAGTGCTAGAATTGTTCGAAGACAAAGATATTGCCTTGACTGTTTTGTTCAAATCACGGGGATCATTCCAACTTTCGTTGTCATAGAGAGCAAGATCTTCTATGAGTTCCCTTGATTGTTCCTCACTTAGATCACGTAGCTTACCACCGACCGATTGGTCAATGGCTCGTCTCGTGGAGAGATCGATATGGTCATAAAAGATTTGGACTTGGAGCCAAAGATCTATGCCATGATGAGGGACTTTTTGGAGTAAGTCCTTGAAACGAGTTCATGCTTCATAAAGAGATTCATTTTGACATTATTGGAACATCAAGATGTCATTTCTAAGCTTAGTAGTTCTCCCCGGTGGGAAAAATTGAGCAAGGAAACGAGTGGTGAGATCATCCCATGTGGTGATGGATCCCGCGGGTAAACGCTCAAGCCATTGACTAGCTTGATCCCGTAGAGAGAATTGGAATAGGCGTAATCGGGTTGTCTCTCTAGTTTCAACATCTAGGTCTATGGAATCTACGATTTTAAGGAAGTCCTTAAGATGTTGGTTTGGATCTTCGGAACGAAGTCCATGGAATGCACATACGCTTTGCACCAACCGGATGGTGTCGGATCGCAAGGGGGTCACATTGGCTCCGGTGAGCTCAATGGTGTTTCGGTAGCCTTGGTGGCTAGGTCGGGAATACTCTCCTATGGTTCGGGGCCTAAGAGGTTCTAGTGGTGGGTTTTGTTGTGGTGGGATGACGGGTTCAAAGATGTTCCCATCGTCCATGATGTCGGGTGGTGAAGAGTTATGAACAAAAACACAAAGAAATAAGATAGATTAAAGAAAACCTAAAAATAAAAATAAAATCTTACTAGAAAGGAATCTAGCAAGTAGACCTAATAAAAAGAGATTCTAACCTAGACAATAACTATTTCCCGGGCTGCGGCGCCAAAAACTTGATGCATGGGAATTGCACCAGGCTTTACCTCTCGAGGGATCTCGAGACACTTACAACCCCCACCAGGCAGTGTACCTGATCGTTGTAGTATAGTATAGTGACAAGTACCAGGGGATTGATCATTCAGCTAGGAATAGTGTCGTTAGGACTGAAATTAATCTAACTAAGTCTAAAGGTGAAGGATGATTCTTTTTATGTTTTTATATTTTATGAAAAGCAAGTAAAAATCTCGGGGTATTGGAAGGAGGGGCGGAATTAGTTGCTAATCAACTAACCCAAAAACTACTAATTAAACTAATGTGCAAGAAAAGTAAACTAGGGTTCTACAAGATAAGTGAAGCATGTCTACCCATGATATGTTACTCCTTGCTAGCTATCCAATCCTACCTATTGAATTGTAACCTTGTTTTAATTGACGGGTTCTATTCCTTAATACCATTCATGGGGTGGCGTACTTACTTCCCCAATTCTATAAGCTCCTACTTCACTCCTATGTCGAGCCGGCTAAGAAGCTCCTAACATGGGATCACTAGAATTCGCTCATGCATTAAATACAACCATAAAAACCTAGTACACATCGGTTCATGTTTCTTAAGACGTTCAAGCATGTTACCCTATGGAAGTCTGCCAGTTTTCTTAAGCCTAACATCGAATTCATTCAATCAAAACAAGAATCAATAGGAAACAAGAATTATAAACTAAACCAACTAGATCTATTGAAGTTGTCACGCCTTAATTGATGGAGATAGACACACACATCAACAAGCCCCTCATTGATAGAGATAGACACAACATCAACAAGAAATCAATGAGATCTAATCAATTATATACAAGTTTCACATAATCATAAGTAGACACAAGGTGAATTAGCAAATCATCATCAAAGAAGAGCAAACAACAATGATAATGGAAAACATAATTAAGATATTATCATCAAACCAATACATGATGTTTATGGAGTGATTGAAACCCTATAAGTTGCTGGAAAAACACCCACCTAAACCCAGGAATCGACCTTAGGGTTTAGGGCTTACAAAAAGTGAAGTTATGATGTTATATTTATAGGCATGTTTTCTGTTGGCCCTTCTTGACGGCGTCATCTCGTTCTCTTGACGCCGTCATGACCATTTTTTCACCAAATTGTAGATCTCTTCGTCCTCTTCGCGTGGGCTTTTGAATCACCTAAATCCGAGTTCGTATGCAAAAGTTATGACCAAAACAATATCAGCTACTTCGCGCGCAAGTTTTGACAAGTTAACACGTGACGGCCTTGGGTGACGCCTTCACGTTCTCTCTGGGCCGTCACCACTTTTACTCTTGACGCCGTCAGGATGGTACTCTTGACGCCGTCACCTACTGTTCCCAGCAAGGAAAATTAATACTTTGGCGTTTTCTTCACTTTTATGCTCCAAAAACGTCCGAATTGCTTCCTTTTCCAGATTTCACTCCCAAAGTACCTAAAATCACAAAAGGAATGATTTAGGGCAATATTTGATCAAATAAATTCAATTCCGGGCTTAAATGACCCCCTAAAAGTGGTTCATTTTTCGCCTCATCAGCTATACGAAAGTTGCCCAGGGCAACCCTAGCTAAAACGAGAATTTTTCAAAAACGGGCTAAATATGCCTAGACACAGGGCAACCAGGCTATTTTACTAATTATCCGTTGTTAATAAGTATAAATAGCCCTTCGCAAAAAAGGGAAGGGTTGGACCTTTCATTCTAATCTAACCTTTCACAAGTGTTTCACTCAAAGGATTCCAACTTCTTATACTTTCTCTCATTAATGTCTCACTAAAAATCTTTTTATATTCGATCCATATAACACAAACTATCCATATTTTGATTATTAGTATGCTACATTTGGTATCAAGAGCCATGGTTGCATCCTAGGGAGTGTTTGTTCTCGGATTTATGCTTGGTTTCTTTGTGGTTTTTTCTTGGTTCGAATATTATAGGAAGAAAACTCTTTAGTTCGAATTCATTTGTGGTTTGTATTGTGTTTTCATTGTACTTTCGTGGTTAGTGGTGTTAGAGTTACTTAGTTTTTCAGTTAGATATGTTGAATAATTCGTTGGTTTGAAGTTTGATTCATTTTATGAAAAGTTTCTTCTTAGCGAGTTGGCTCTCGCTGTGATTTTCGTTGTAGCGATTTGGGTATACTGATCAGCGAGTTGGGTATAGCGAGTTGGTGTTTTACTATATTTGGATAACCAGACAAATCGCTGGAAAGTGACTTGTTTGTCTGTTGTGTTAGCGAGTTGTCAGGCCTGTCTTTTAGTGACCAGCGAGTTGCATATCAGATAATTGTTTCCAGCGAGTTGGTGGCTAGCGACTTAGTTTTCAGCTAGTTGCTTATTCAGCGAGTTGCGTATTCAGCGAGTTGCTTACTTAGCGATTTGAGTCTTAGCGATTTAGACCAATTAGTGAGTTGTCTCACTGCATATTGTATCTAGCAAGTTGGAGTCATAGCGAGTTTGAAGGTAGCGAGTTGGTCATTTTGTGATTTTCTAAGTTCAGCGAGTTGCTCACTTAGGGATTGGAATTCCAGTGATTTGTTAAGTTAAAGAATTTGATCTTGTGTAAGTTTTGTGACTAGTGAATTGTTTCATCTTATGTTGTTACGACTAACCTAACTGTAATTTGACGTTGTAAGTTAACTCTTACAAATTGACTCATTACATGTGTATCTGTTGTAACTTGACTTGGTACGACTAAACACTTATTACAATTTGATCACAGTTTGATCAATATCTTATACTTAGACTTACTCATTAACCATATCTTACGGTTTCTTTTGGTGACTTTAGAAAATCCCGCGAAAGAATCAATTTTTCTGTTTAAGTCAAAAAAGTTGTAAAATCCCGATTAAGATCTTATTATGGCAAGTACCACTTCTTCGGATGACATTCAAGTTGCCGGGTCTGATACCCGCCCTCCTATGCTTGATAGGACGGATTATGAGTAATGGGCATAAAGAATTCGACTCTACTGCTTAGGATAAGAGAATGGTGTCAACATACTGAAATCCATCGATGAAGGACCCTTTCAGGATGGCACCACTAGAGACACTGTCGCAACTATTGAGAATCCAGCTGATGTTCTTGGACCAGATAGACCATGCACCTATAGTGATCTATCTGATGATGAAAAGAAATGTTATGAATGGTGACATTAGAGCATCAAACATTGTTATTCAAGGGCTTCCTAAAGATGTCTAGAAGCTCATAAATTATAACACAGAAGCCAAAGCGGTTTGGGACAATGTCAAAATGATTCTTGCTGGGTCCGAGTTAACTAAAGAATATCGTGAGTCTCAGTTGTATGATGAATTTGAGCACTTCAAGATGAATCCGGGTGAAATCATCACCAACTACTATGTCAGGTTTCACAAGCTGGTTAATGATATGAGGATCATTAAGATGACAATGCCTAACATTCAGCTTAACTCCAAATTTGTGAACAACATGGCATCTAAATGGGATAGGTTTGTGACGTCTGTTAAACTCAACAAAGGTCTCAGAGATACTAATCGTGAACAACTGTATGCTTATCTCCAACAACATGAAAAGCACGCTGCTTATGACCGGTTAATGCGGGAAAAACTTAATCCTACTGCAACAAATGACTCTCTCGCATTTGTTTCAAATGTTCAACAGCTCAGTCAATCCTGTAATGATCAAGTTCAACAACATCATCCTTCATCATTGCCACTAACATCACTTGATCAATCATTAGCATCCTCACCATCTGCCATGAACACTCATCTGGACTCTGGATACTCCCACACTGACATGATGATTGATAATCTTTCTAATCAAGTTTCTTTGCTCGTCCAACAATTCAGAGCAACACTTCCTCAAACTAACAACCAACTACGGACTTCATCTAACCCACGCAATCAGGAAATTGTGGAAGATGGAAGGGTTGTTGTTCAGAATGTGTAAGGTAGAGAGAACTTGAATAAAAGGAATGCTGCTTGTGGAAATGTGCCAAATAGAGTGGGGAATGCAATTCAGGGACAAGCTAGACAACCTAAGTGTTACAACTATGGAGGAATGGGGCACATAGCAAGGAATTGTACTCAATCTAAGCGTCCGCAAAACTCTGATTACTTCAAAGATAAAATGCTGCTGATGCAAGCATAGGAGAATGGAGCTGCTTTGGATGAACATGCACTACTATTTCTTGTTGGAGATAAAGGAAACACATTTGATGAAGATGTTGATGATCAACCAGTTCATGATATGGCTCTCAATGACCCCAACATATTCCAAGCTGATGACTGTGATGCCTTTGACTCGGATGTTGATGACGAACCTACAGCTCAAACCATGTTTATGACACATCTATCTTCTGCAGCACCTTCAACACAACCATCCGGCTCCTCCACCACACCAGCCATCTCTGAGGTACCAATTCCACTTGGCATGCGTAACTTGGTTGATGCATCAGAGGTTTATAATGAGGTACAACCCACTGATATTGGTGCTACAAATACTGTCAATATGAAGAATAGTAATGTTATCCCATATGAATAGTATGTGAGCCACAATATCATGTCTGTTGTACCAAATCATTCACTTTCTGTTGTTGACAATGATTGTGATGTGCATGAGCACACTACTTATATTCTTGATGACACCCTGACCACTAGACTTAATATCCTTAAGGATCAGGTGACCTTATATGAGGAACGTGCAAAATTTGAACTAACTGAACGTGAGCAAAAAATAGATATGCAAATGCGTGTACTTGTAACAGAACTGATGAGGCGAAAAATGATCCGTTTTTAGGGGGTCATTTTAGCCCGGAATTGAATTTATTTGATCAAATATTGCCCTAAATAGATATGAAAATGCGTGTACTTGTAACAGACTTCCATACTGTAACTTGCTTGAACGTCTTAAGAAACATGAACCAATGCGTACTAGGTTCTTATGGTTGTATTTAATGCATGAGCGAATTCTAGTGATCCCATGTTAGGAGCTTCTTGCAGGCTCGACACAGGAGTGAAGTAGGAGCTTATAGAGTTGGGGAAGTACGTACGCCACCCCACGATTGGTATTAAGGAATATAACCCATCATCCATGCAACTGTAACAAACAATTAACCTGTAAAAGATATCTAGGGAGTAATGAAATTAAAATAAACAAAATTCTCCCGTTTATTGTTCACACCACTAGTTTAATTAGCTTTATTTACATTTTTGTTATTTTATTTTGATTGCATCTTAGTTATTGGGTTAGTTGATTAGCAACTAATTCCGCCCACTCTTCCAAAACCCGAGATTTTACTTGCTTTTATAAAAATATAAAAAATACAAAAAGAATCATCCCTCACCTCTAGACCTAGTTTTTAGGCTTTCTAATCCTAGCGACACTATTCCTGAGTTGAACGATCAATCCCCCGGTACTTGTCACTATACTATACTACAACGATCAGGTACACTGCCTGGTGGGGGGTGTAAGCTTCTCGAGATCCCTCGAGAGGTAAAGCCTGGTGCAATTCCTACGCATCAAGTTTTTGGCGCCGCTGCCGGGGAATAGTTATTGTCTAGGTTAGGATTTCTTTTTATTAGGTCTACTTGCTAGATTCCTTTCTAGTAAGATTTTACTTTTATTTTTAGGTTTTCTTTAGTCTATCTTATTTCTTCGTGTCTTTGTTCGTAATCTATACCATCTGACATCATGGATGGTGGTAACATCTTTGAATCCATCAACCCACCACAACAAGACCACCCACAAAATCCACCACTAGCAAACCAACCTCTTAGGCCCCGAACCCTAGGAGAGTATTCCCGACCTAGCCACCAAGGCTATCGAAACACTATTGAGCTCACCCAAGGAGCCAATGTGTCCCTCTTGCGATTCGACACCATCCGGTTGGTGCAAAGCGGATGTGCATTCCGTGGACTTCGTTCCAAAGATCCTAATCAACATCTCAAGGACTTCCTTAAAATCGTAGATTCTATAGACCTTGATGTTACAACTAGAGAGTCGACCCGATTACGCCTATTCCAATTCTCTCTACGTAATCAAGCTAGTCAATGGCTTGAACGTTTACCCGCGGGATCCATCACCTCATGGGATGATCTCACCACTAGTTTCCTTGCTCAATTTTTCCCACCGGGGAGAACTACCAAGCTTAGAAATTATATCTTGATGTTCCAACAACGTCAAGGTGAAACTCTATACGAAGCATGGAATCGTTTCAAGGACTTACTCCAAAAAGTCCCTCATCATGGCATAGATCTTTGGCTCTAAGTCCAAATCTTTTATGACCATATAGATCTCTCCACGAGGTGAACCATTGACCAATCGGCTGGTGGCAAGCTACGTGATCTAAGTACGGAAGAATCATGGGAACTCATAGAAGATCTTGCTCTCTATGACAACGAAAGTTGGAACGATCCCCGTGATTTGAACAAAACGGTCAAGGCAATATCTTTGCCTTCGAACAATTCTAGCACTCCTGACCGTAGGATCATGGAACTTGAGAACCGAGTCAAGTTTCTCATGAAATCTTACGAAGCTCCTAAGCCTTCAAGCCAGGTGAGCAAAATCGCCTCTTCATGTAAATTGTGCAATGGCCCACATGAAACTCACAACTGCATGGAGCTTCCAAAACATGCTTATAAGGAATTCACATCATCACACGTTGGTCGAGGTCCTCGAAACTTTGACGAGGCCTATGAGGCATGGAAGGATAAACCTAATTTTAGAGGATACCAAACTCGAAGTGTATCCTTCAATGATTCCTCCCCACTCGAATGGTCCGAGCACTTTCCATCACAGAGCACTCCTAGGAAAAGCTATGAAGATGCCCTGCGAAAGTTCATTCTATCTCAAGAATTACAGCTCTCTATGCTCGAGACTAAATTTAGACAACAGCAAGCCGATATGAATAACAAGATTTGTGATCTGTTAACTGCTATTAAAGAGCACTGTGTTAATAAACCGATTCAGGCTGAAGAGGTCAAATCTGTTACCGTCATGAATCAGCCAACCTCTCATGTGAAAATAAAAAGTCCTAGTAAACTCTTTAAACATCTGTCACCGAAGGTAAATGACGTAAGGGACCCTGTCAACCCCCTCGGACCGATCCATTTTGTAAATACTATCACCACAATATCTGCCCCTACACCTAACCAGAGCCAACAACCAACCAGAAATATGGGTCATAAAGCTAAGGATGAAACTTTGAGGTTAGACCATGAACTGGCCAAGAGCCCTACCAACTCATTCGAGGACTCCGTCACTCAAGAGTCAGGCAGATTGGATGAAGTGAAAGAGAGATCGAAAGAGCATACGAGGAATCTAGCAATTTTGGATAAATCCATTATAAAGGAACCCGAAAAAAATTTGGTGGATATGACTAAAGGGAGTAGTGATAGGAATGAGGGGAGCAACTCTAAAGTTTTCAAGATTTCTTGCACTATTAGGAAGAGGCTCTTAACCGATACTCATATAGATCCTAACCTCCCTGTCAACATGATCCCCCTCTCCCTTTACAACGAATCCTTCCCTGAATGCACATTGTATGAAAGAATCAATAACGCCGGGGTAAAAAAAAATTTATCAGTTATGATTGGAGAATTTGTCTATAACATCGACCTCACCGTGGTCGATGACATAGACCCTATCACTAATCTAACATTAACCAACCTTGTTCTTGGTAGACCATTTGTCAATGAATCGGGGGTAATCCTTGATGAGAAGGGTGGTAGTGCCTTATTCACCAATGGCGTCAAGAAGGTAATTTGTCGGGAAGGTAATGAGGAGGTGTACGAGTACCGTCCATCACTGGAAGGGAACTTATATGGATCAAGGGATGGAGGATCGGGGAGGATAAGGCGGCGTGATCCGAATAACCTGAAAATCCCCTGCATGATCGGTCATAAGTATTTCGATAATGTCTACATTAATGTGTTCCTGCCTAAGAATTTTATGTCCCTATTCCACTATAACAATATCTGCAGATGGGGAATGATTTATAAGGGAGAAAATGTTGTTGGTAGAGATCATGAAATCCAGGTATTCGTAGGAAATATGGCATTCACAATGGAATTTATGATTGTGGACAACATCGAAGACTATGTCGACCCTAGGTTGTCACAAGTTGTTTTCGGAGCACCCTTTTGTGAAATCACTAATTTAATGGTTGATTATCGGAACGGAATCATGACTTTCGCTGATGGAATTAGGAGGGTGTCATACCAAATGCCATACAAGAGAAGGGACCTTAAGGGAATCGATTGTGATGGGCTTGATAAACTAGGTTCTCAACTTATCTAATGTGATGAAGATGTTCAGAGAGGATGTAAGAACACTTCTGATTTATCATGTGGATTCTTTAAGGATGTTAGTAAACTTGGATCCAAGTATCGGAGGGATGTCTTCGAGTTTGAAGACCCAAAATACCTGCACTATGAAAGAAATACCGATGTTAGAGATGACTTAGTGAGTGAGACCAATGATGAGGTCACGTAATAGCCCGTAACCTTGAGTCTAGCTACAAGACTCGTAAATAAAGAAAAGCGCTTCTTGGGAGGTAACCCATGCTTTGTGTGATTTTTATTTGTTTGATTGTTATTTGTTTCCGTATGCATGCTTTATTTTTATTGTTGGTAGATCATGTTTCAAAACTAAAATGGTGAAAATACTTTATTTTGTCATTTGTCTTTGTCTTAACTTCATCTAAAGGTATTTTGCAAAAGATAAGTGTAAGGGGAAACCCCAAATACGTTTTTAAGAAACAAAACTGATCATGATTCTCCACAATATTAAATGGACATGTATATTCGTATTTGTTAGAGTCAAATGCTTGTATCGAGTCATAATGATGTTTTGCAGGGTTTTCCAAGAAGTAGGACATAAGTTTTCCAGAAACTTAATGTAAGAATTTCTGCAGATCACTTCTGACGGCGTCAGGAAGAAATTCCTGACGGCGTCATGAGTAAAATTCTGGAAATTTTGCTAGTTTTGTTTTTCTAACGGAGTCTTAAAGTTTTTGTTAAATCTTTAGTTTTATAAACTCCAGGAAATCTGCAAACATTCATTACACAAGCATTATATCTTACATTGCTTTCTAGGATTTGTTAGCATATATAGATTGCCGCCGATTTTACGCGAGGTTGCCTTGTTTGTTTTCTCAAGTTTAACAGGTTATGTATGACAAGAAGATGATTTATTTTTCTAAAAGGGAAGCTTTGATTGTTCATTTTCTTGGAGGAAGATCTAACCTTGTTACCACACTATCCACACCGAAGGAATCAGGGGAGTATTTGATTTCATTCTTTTACCTATTTCACTTTTACATTCTTTTATTGAACATTGGGGGACAATGTTCATCCTAAATGTAAGGGGAGGGTAAATGATGATACCTTATAGGATACAATTGCACTTGAGTTTGTTTGTTTGATGGTAGGTGTGTAATAAAACTAAGAGAAATACTTGTTAGTGTAATTTTATCGCCAAATTTAAAATTTTTTACAACATTTAGGAGTGAAAGTTTGGCCTTACCAAGCGTCTCATGGATAGGAGTTGTATGACTAGCACAAAACCGTACTATTCAGAAAAAATTTTCACCCAAATATGTGAGGTTCACCTTTAGATTTGATAGGAAAAGCATTTACTATTAGTGCTTATGAGTGTACCGGTAGTATTTAGATTCTAGAACTTGCGTTAGTGATGCATCCCGAGACCGCTAGTGAGACTACATTCGTGTAGTAGGATTTACTACATGATAAGAGGCATTAGGATCACCCTTGTGTTAAACCCGTATCATAATTACTTGACCATTTAAGTCATATTACTTGGCTAGTAAAGTCAATTAATTTTTCCCACACCCTTAGCGTTGTACTCATTTTTAGTACACGAAACCCCTAGTACACCCCTCCGAGCCTATCTTTTCGTTTCTAACTTTAAGCATCTTACTTAATGGAAGAATTTGTTACAACCCACTTAAATGTACACCCAAATCGCCTTAGCCTTCCGTGTATGCACTCATCTTTAGTGCATTATTGTTATTTGTTTAAACCCTTAGTTAATTATCTAATTGATTACATGGTTGCTCAGTCGAGTCATATCCTTGTACATATTGTTTTGGGACGATTGGGACTCATGGGTAAAGTACTTATGTTATGGAGTAATGGGGAAGAACATCATTTTATTACCCCCATATGTGCATTAATCTTAAAAGTACTCCAAGTGTTTTGATTATCTTAATTTGAGTCATTAGATTAGTTTATTGTAAAGTATGTAAGAATTCAAGTGTAAGGGGAATGTTCATTCCCTATGATGTATTATTTTGGATGGTAGGGTAAATGTGTATGCACAAAAAAAAAAAAAATCGAAAAAATTAAGAAAAAGAAAAAAAAAATAATAATAGAAAAAGAAAAAAAAGAAAAAGAAAAAAAAAACATACGGACTACCATCCCGTTTCATTCTATGTTTATTTTATGTTTCTGTTATTTTTTATTTATTAGCTTAAGTCGAGTCTAGTCTTGGCTTAGCAACGCCATATTGTACATGTAATTAACCAAGATGATTAACTCGCCACCAGTAAAGATTGCCTTTATCCAACAAAACCGTGTATTCCATATCCCTAAACCTAACGTTATAACCTTTTAAAAGACCTCTTTGATAGTTTATCCTAGGTGCTTACGCCTAACTTGTATTTTGATTAGAATAAAAGCGCATTTGCTTGAGGACAAGCAAATTTCAAGTGTAAGGGTATATGATGAGGCGAAAAATGATCCGTTTTTAGGGGGTCATTTAAGTCCGGAATTGAATTTATTTGATCAAATATTGCCCTAAATCGTTCCTTTTGTGATTTTAGGTACTTTTGGAGTGAATTCTGTAAAAGGAAGCATTTCGGACGTTTTTGGAGCATAAAAGTGAAGAAAATGGCAAAGTCTTAATTTTCTTTGCTGGGAACAGTACCTGACGGCGTCACCAATTCCTTAATGACGGCGTCAAGAGGAAAATAAGAGGTGAAGAGGGTAGAGACCATGACGATCCAGAATGTTTTTGCACTAGGGCATGACGGCGTCACCATAGGCCGTCATGGTCCCTTTATTCTTGGCGGCCCAGAAGAAAAACACTCTTGACGGCGTCTGATCTGGATCTAGGAAATCCGATTTTATTATGGGCGGCGGGTTGACGGCGTCAGAATTTTGTTCTTGACACTGTCACCTTAGAAAATCTATGTATAGTCTTTGTAATTTTCATTCATAAGAGAGGAGAATTTTAAGGTCGACTTGAATAAACCCTAGCACCTTTTTAACAGTATTTTCAAGTGTTTTCACCCCTTGAATCCTTTCATGTTCAATTAAGATAAGTATCCTTTCAATTCATTCAATATGTCTATGTGTTGTTTGAATATATCTTACGCTTGTCTTGATTTTAACATGCTAGGCTAGATCTCTTGTGTGTTTTCTTAGATGTAGTGAAACCTAGATGTTGATTATAGGTTGATTTCTTGTTTATAGTTGTAATGGATGAATGATTTCGATGTTAGGCTTAAGAAAACTGGCAGACTTCCATAGTGTAACTTGCTTGAACGTCTTAAGAAACATGAACCAATGCGTACTAGGTTCTTATGGTTGTATTTAATGCATGAGCGAATTCTAGTGATCCCATGTTAGGAGCTTCTTGCAGGCTCGACACATGAGTGAAGTAGGAGCTTATAGAGTTGGGGAAGTACGTACGCCACCCCACGATTGGTATTAAGGAATATAACCCATCATCCATGCAACTGTAACAAACAATTAACCTGTAAAAGATATCTAGGGAGTAATGAAATTAAAGTAAACACAATTCTCCCATTTATTGTTCACACCACTAGTTTAATTAGCTTTATTTATATTTTTGTTATTTTATTTTGATTGCATCTTAGTTATTGGGTTAGTTGATTAGCAACTAATTCCGCCCACTCTTCCAAAACCCGAGATTTTACTTGCTTTTATAAAAATATAAAAAATACAAAAAGAATCATCCCTCACCTCTAGACCTAGTTTTTAGGCTTTCTAATCCTAGCGACACTATTCCTGAGTTGAACAATCAATCCCCCGGTACTTGTCACTATACTATACTACAACGATCAGGTACACTGCCTGGTGGTGGTTGTAAGCTTCTCGAGATCCCTCGAGAAGTAAAGCCTGGTGCAATTCCCTCGCATCAAGAACGTAACAAAAAGGAAGAAACATTTAAAATGGAGTTAGATTCTTTGAAAAAGCAACTTGATCAGTCTGTTAAACAAAAACAGGAGATACAGAAAGGTATGATCACGCAAAAACTTGATTTTCAGAAAAAGGAAACAAAACTCTTAAATGATTTTTCTTGCCTTAAAACGTTAAAGAACAAGCTCGAAGACAAATTGTACACGCAAGGCCAAACCATTCAAACTGCTCAAATGATACAGAAACATAGGAAGTTAAATGATGAACATAGTGAAAAGGACATAGATAAACCTAAGACCAATTTCCTTAGAAGTGGTATAAGTGCACAGCCTGCATTATATGATGCAAACATTATGCTTGAGCCTAATCAGGCCCCTCTTTATGTGATATCCAATGATGAGATCAATGAGATAGAAGATAGAACCAGAGAAATATTAGCTCAGAAATTAAAGGATCCCATGTACATAGCTAATTAAATTATGTACAGTTATGACTACTCTGAAGACAATAGATTAACGTTTGTACCTCAAAATAAGTTAACCCCAGAGCAAATATTTTGGATTTTTGACTTAGAAAAAATGAAAGCTGAAAAACTTGAGGGCAACACTCGCACTGTTTTTAAGATAGCTGATCCCACGTTATATCCTCAACATACACCCATGCATCTTGTTCCTTAACTCTCCCCACACATTGTAACACCCAAATTGGTCTATACGTTCTTTGTCAATTATTTGTTGATTTTGATAAAATATGTAAAAAGAGAATTACACCAACAGGGATTACTGAAGGAGAAAGGGATTTTGAACAAACTAAACAATGCTACTTAACTGAGGTCATGCCATTCTTTAAGCTTCTCAAAGAACATTTTGAGGGTCTTCAAAAAACCCTAAACAATGATGTGACTGAAATGAAAGAAGTTTTTAAAACGATGGAAAATGAGGAAAAACAATTGGCAATTGATCTTAAACATAGTGAAATTGATAGAAAAATATTCTTATCATGAATGAGAATTTGATTGCTAAAAGTATTGCTCAGGATATATTTTATACTGTCACTGATTCTGCATTATCTGCTTGTCAATTTCATGAGATGTCGGTTACATTGAATGTTTTCCAGAATCGTGTTGTTGAGCTTGAGGGGAAGAATTTAAAATTACATCAAAAAATTCAAAATGATGATCATGTAACAAGGTCAGGAAGTTCTCAAAACTAGAGGTTGATAATCTCAATTTGCAATACCGGTTGCAGCACGCAGACATGAGTGGCTTCGTTTCGAGACTATGGGATTAACCCATGGATCCGAAGAGGAATACCTCAAGAGGCTTAGAAAATTCTATCATAAGAAAGAGTTTATGATGAGTGTGTAAACACTCATCATTTTTGTCCCAAAGAAACTGCAAAATCAGCTAAAAACACACAAACACACCATATAATACTGCAAATATCCATGGATTGTGTTTTTATGTGTTTCAGGTACGAAAGGATTGAAAACAGATGAAAAACGAGCAAAGTTTACATAATTGGCAGAATCAGTCCCTGAACTTTCAGAAATTGTCAGAATTAGTCACTGGAAGAAGTATTTTGAAGAAAAGTCAACAACAGTCCCCGAGGAATCAAGGAATGACATTTCTGACCCTTGGAGTACAAATTTCAACAATTGGTAAAAATGGCCCCTTAAGTTTCAATTTTGGCAGAAATGGTCCATGGGAATTCAAATTAGGAAAATAACATCTAAGGTCATTTGGTATATGGAATATGGCAAGTTTTACCCTTGGAAGGACTTTGGAATATTGGCTAAAACTACCCTTCAACTTTCAGCTTATTGGAATAATGGTCCTTGTGGTTTTTAGCCTAACATACAAACGGACCCTATGTTATTTATTAACCCAAAACACAACCCCATAAATAAAACCCCACCCAATCCATTACCACTTTAACCTGGCCAAATCCAATCCCTAGCCCAACTTCCACCACTAATAAAAACCTTACCCCGTTTTACTACTCCCTCCCTCAATCAACATAAGTCAAACACCATCCCTGTACATCTCCCTCCCACGTGCACCTGTAAACACCAACTCCCCTCTACCACCACCTCAACCTCACCACTCCATGTCCCCCAACTCACCACTAAGCTCCAAGAAGCATTAATTGCTATTATAACCTAACACTCAACTCCAACTGCCACATTAAACTTTTGGGGCCAAAAATGCCTTTCAAAGGCTGAGATTGCATTAACTCATCCAAGAGCTCTAAATCAAGGTGGGAAAGAGACAAAGGGTCCCAAAAACCCTAAAGAATCCCTATAAGAAGAAAGAGAAGGAAGAGGAGACCCAGTGTAGTCCTTAGTTAATTTCTATTGTCGAATTTTATAAAATTCTCAATTCTAGTGTAATTTTTAGTTTACAAATGTTCTCTTAAGTATTATCAGTGTATTCTAGACTAATTTCAAGTATTAATTCAAGCTTTCTTTGTTAAATTTCAGTTGGTGCAATTTTAGTTAAAATCTCATGTTAGCTCAAACTTGTTAAAGGTTGTGATTTAGTAGTTGTGTGAGCTTATTTAGGCTCAGTTATAAGCTTCTTAAAGCTTTGAAAGCAATTACATCAGTTTTAGTTTCAAAATCTCAAAAATACCAATTCCAAGAAAATAAGTGAAAAATAGAAAATCAGAAGAAAAGGAGAATGAATCAAAGAGCAGGGGTAGTTCTGGAAGGCCCTTTGGTTTAGAGCTTTGTGGGAAGCCTATAGGTTGAGTCCTTGGTTCTTTGATGAGTGCTTGGAAGGCTTTTTAAGCAAATCCTTCACATTTTAGATCTTACTATTCATCAGCTTATTAAACTGCTTAATCATGTACTTATCTTTGTTTCTTGTGCTTTATTAGTCTATTTAGGTTGGTGTTGTAAGTTTGCTTAACCTCATTTGCTAGTTCACATAGTTGCTTACTTCTCACATTTTAGTCATTTAATTGCATTGTCTGCTTTAGCTCATAATCTTGCTTATCTCTACATCAAATTAGTTTATTTAGTGTTCATATAGTATATTTAGCCCATTTGAATCAGTAGGTTGGCTTTAGATCATCATTTACACACTAAAGATAAAATCAGTTAAGTGTTAAAGGGGTGTTTGGAATTACTTGACTTTAGATCATCCATGCTTGGTTTGGACACATTAGCTTATTCTACTAGCTTATTTTGTACTATAGATTTGACCCTTGGCCACTGTTTCTGTTGTGCATCAGTGTACACCAAGCATGTTGATTTCATGATCTTGTTTACATCTTGTGCTTGGAATTGTGTTTCTGCTTATTGTGATTGCCTAAGCTTGTATTAGTAGTGTGCTTGCCTTGGTTTGAGCTCTTTTGCTTATTTGGATTAACTGCTTATTTTAAAATATCACTTAAAAGCTCATAAAGCTTCCACTGTTGGTCATTCTAGCTTGATTAAGACTGAGCATTTTCTAATTTCAGTATATTTGAGTTGTTTTGAGATCACACAAGATTTTGTAACCCTAGTCTCTAAGTTGTGAGCTTGGGGGATAAGCTTTTGGCTTGTGTCCTTCAATAATCACACTGACCCATTCCACTTATTCATTGGTGACCAAGACTCCTTTACAAGCCCTTAACTAGATCTCTACCTAAGCTCAACCTGAGAAACTTGTCTTGTTGAGAAGCCAGTAGTACTGACTTATCATTTCCAGGATCATTTTGGGCTTAAGTGCTTTTGCCCCTAGCTGAAATAAGGCCTGCAGTTGGTTGATTTGGACTGTTAGTTTGGGGCTTGGTTTTGAATTGCTTATTTAGCTTTTCTCTGCTTAATCAGTGTGTTAGTTGGTAACTTTAGCTTATTTTTACTTACCTCAATCCTGTAGTAGCTTAACCCCACTTAGGTTTTCAGCTTATAGCTTAGTTGGACATCTTTTTGTACTAAAAATCCATTTGCGCTTAATTTGTGCACTATTGAGCATATAAGCTCATACAGGGCTTATTTTTAAGTTTCAACAAGTTTGTTTTTATTAAAGTTGTCTAAAATTAGTGGTAAAATAGTTTTGTAAAATAAAATTCAGAAAATCATCAATTTAAATTAAGTGATAGCTTCTATTTAAGATTTTTAGCTTTTTCAAAAAGCACTTTTCATTTTTATATTTTTTCTAGGTTCCTGCACTTATATAGTACTTTTAGAAAAAGTTTCATATTTTTACTGTTCATTTAGTATTTATTTTAATTTAATTTAGTTTAAATTAACTAATAATTTGTTTCTAATTAATAATAATTATATAAAAAGTCTAAAAAATATTTTTTTAGTTTTAAAATTAGTTTTAGGTTATTTTAGAATTTTTGAAATTTAATTTTCATTTTCCAAGCTTAAAATTATATTTAGTTGTATTTTAGTATAATTTAAATATTTGAAAATGAATAATAATTAGTAATTAATCAATAATAATTAATTAAATAGTTTAAAAAGTATTTTTCTTTTTCTTAAAATTTTCTTTTGTCATTAGGATTGTAAAACTTTAATTTTCACATCCGTAGGACTTTTATTGCTCTCGTTTCACTTTTTATTTTGCGCGGTCGCGTTTGTTTTAATTAAAACGCGTGTTTTTAGATTCCAATTACGTTTTAGGTTTATCTGATTATCAGTAATTGTTAATATGCCCTTTTTAAGTCATTTTCATTTAAATTCTCTTAGTATAATCTCCGTAATCAAATTCCCAATCTTTCTGTTAAATCACCCGATCACAATTCGTCAAAAATACAATTTCACGCCTCGTCGGGACATAACGACCCGGGGAAACTCTATACTCCTTGGTTAGTTGGCCTAAGCTGTTTGGCCATATTTACCACATCCGTGGTTAACTTTGGTTGACCGTTTGTGGCCAATCAAATTTTGGCGCCGCTGCCGGGGAGGTGTGTGCGTATTCTCAGCATCTTAGAGATTAGTGATTTTTCAATATCGTTACTGTAAAAATTCCATCACTTTTTGTAAATTTTAATCAAAACATCAAAAAGTCAATAACACTTTTCCTAATGTGTTAACAACACCAAACAAAACAAAAAATTAACAAAACAAATCGTAACGTTTACTACCTCGGATTTCTTTTAGGTGATTCTAAAAAGAATACGATTTTGGTTAACGAAACAATACCAAAAATAATTTCCAAATTTTTTTCACATATACACAAAAACCCAAAAACATTTTCCTTTTTCTTGTTAATAAATACATAAAATACATTGTCGAGAACCAAGGCAGAAAACCTACCAACTGGGGTATGAACATTAAAACTTGCCATTGTATCATTGTGGGTGGTGTACCTTTTTTAAAGAAGCCATTTACATTGTGATTTTTGGTTTAAGTTCACTGTTGTTTTGCATCGATTTTGTTTTGATTGATTTTGTTGATATAAATAATGTATAAAAACGTTATTAATATATTTCGATATCCTTAAGTTTTGACGATCACAAAATATAAGAACATTAAAAGCAAAGTTAATACGTAAACAAGTTTCAAGCAAGTTTATATCATCTCATCCAACATAATCACTTAAGGTATGAATAACCAAGTGACTAATACATTTTATGATCAAAGGGATGTTTATTTAAATAATACAAAGTTTATAAAATTAAATAAACTTATTATATATTTTTGAAAAACATTTTTGGTAATAAAGGAAAATGTTTTATTCATAATAAATATATGAATTCAAAATTTTAACCAAAATCAATTAATTTTTCATCAAATAAACTTTCCACAGAAAAAGACAAGAAAACTGCAGTTTTCGTCTGGGCGGCCCCCTTAATTTTAAGGGGGCCGGCACACAATTAAGGGGACCGGCCACGCTCCCCTGTCAGATTCTATCAGAAATTTTTCCCTATAAATACCACCTTAAATCTGGAATTTTTCCCACCTCTTGCACGAAAATTTTCAGATCCATATCTCTCTTAACATCCTCCTAAAAACCCTTTGGTCATATAATTGTTAATCCTTGTTTCAAGTGATTCATTCCGTCACCTCTCATCTCTCAAAGTGCAAGAGAAGAACACTCCTTCAACATCAAGTTGTGAAGTATTGTAGATTTTTGTATATAGTCTAGTTGTTGTGTACATTCATTGTAAAGGTGTGATAGTAGTGTAACTAGATAGATCTAGGAGTAGAAGTTGTGAATAGAAGTAGTGAGATATAAGTAGTGGTGTGAAGAAGAAGTAGTGGAGTAGTGTGAAGTTGTGAAGTAGTAGTAGTGTGTACAAATTGTGAAGAAGGTGTGCCAAGTCGTGAAGAATTTGTGTAGAAGGTGTGAATAAGTTGTGACGAAGTTGTGGTGTGTATATTGGTGTGTAAGGTTTTCTCCGCAATAAGGGAGCTTGTTGACATAGTGAAGAAAACTCTCGAGTAGGTGACTCGAGGAGTGGAGTAGGGGAAGGAAGGTGTCCTTGTAGCCGAACCACTATAAATCCTTTGTCTCGCGGTTAGATCTTTCCATATCTTACTTATTATCTTGCTTATATCATTATTACTTTTGTAGACGTAGACGTATATGTATAGTTGCTCATATAGTGATAGTATTGATTTTACTTAAAGATCAAACAAAAGTTTCATTCACAAAACAAAGTTTTACAATCAAACTAAAAAGGTAACATACATTTAATTGATCATTTCGACCAAGTATAGTTTTCATACAAAATATAACTAAGGATTATAAAATAAACGTTTACTTACTTATCTCTCGTATATAGCTATAATTATTTATATTATGCATGTGCTGATTTCACATACTTAGTTTGCAATATTATTATTGCTCATACTTAGATATAGTTGTTCATATTGTTCAAGACTTGAATTCACATAAGATCGAATCAAAGTTTTAAGAGTAAACAAGACTTTTAAACAACTCAGTTTTCATAAAACTAAAAAGACGTAAAACTATTCAACCCCCCCCCCCCTTCTAGTTTTCCACAATTGGCATCAGAGCCAGGTTAAACAAGATTTTTAAAATAAACTGTATTTTAAAACTTGAAACGATCTATGGAATCTAAAAAATATTTAGAAGGGCAATCTATGCAAAGACCACCACTATTTGAAAGTGATGGTTTTCTTTATTGGAAAAATAGATTCGAAACTTATGTGAAATTAAAAGATCTTGATCTTTGGCACGTCATTACCTTTGGTGATTTTTCCCCTATTCAATATAATATTGAAACTAAAATGGATGAAATTGTATCTTTTGAAAAACAAAATGATGATTTGAAAAAGAAACTAGCAAAAAATAATAAGGCTAAAATGGGTATTTATAATGCGTTACCACGCAAAGAATATGAAAGAATTTTTATGTGTAAAACCGCAAAAGAAATTTGGGATTCTTTACTAATCACTCACCAAGGTAATAGTCAAGTTAAAGATAACAAAATAGATCTTCTTGTTCAACAATATGAACAATTTACGATTCCGGAGGAGGAATCAATAGATAATGCTTTTGCTAGGTTTAACACTATCATCACAAGTTTAAAAGCACTTGATGAGAATTTTTCTAGTAAGAATTTTGTTAGGAAATTTCTTAGGGCTCTTCATCCAAAATGGAGAGCTAAAGTTACGGCGATTGAAGAATCGAAGAACTTGTCAACTCTTCAACTTGATGAGTTGATCGGCAACCTGAAAGTCTACGAAGCAATAATAAATTAAGACTCCGATATGGTCAATGGAAAAAGAGAACAAAGAAAGTCAATTGCGTTGAAAGCTAGGAAGGAATCTAGTAACGAGGATAGCTCAACCTCCGAAAGTGATGACGAAGAATATGCGATGGCCGTAAGAGACTTCAAGAAATTCTTCAAAAGGCGAGGAAGATTCGTTAGACAACAGCATGATGAAAGGAAAGCAAATCAAAGAAATAAAGATGACAAAAATGGCAAAAGTGATAGGAAGTGCTTCAAATGTGGTGATCCAAATCATCTCATCGGAAAATGTCCAATGATGTCAAGAAATGAAAATCAAAAGGCGTTTGTTGGAGGAGCTTGGAGTGATAGCGATGACGATGAGAAAGAAATCACAAATGAGGAGAAATGTCTTATGGCTAAGACATCAAGCGAGGTACGTTCCGAAACCGAATACTTTAGTGACAAAAATTTATCATTAGACGAAAAAGACCTAGATAGTGAATATAATAGGTTATGCAAATTAGGTCAAAAGGTTATAGCTAAAAATAAGTCACTAAAACATATTAATAATCTATTAGAAAATGAAGTACTCGAATTAAAAATTAGACTACAACATTTGGAAAAAGGAAAATAAGTTTTTATAGAATGTAAAACATGCATAGAGGTTAATAATGAAAACGAAAAACTTAAAGATGAAATTTTCAAACTTGACAAGTTTAAAAATAGTAGTAACCCACTTAAGAAAATAATAAGTGTTCAAGAAACTTCGGGAGATAAAACCGGTCTAGGATTAACCTCAACTAATGTTTCAACTACTGAAAATAAAAATATAAAGTTTGAATGTGAATCTAGTAAACAAAAAGCATTCGAATCAAAACCTAAGTATATACTTAGAAAAGATAGAAAAATACCCATTGCGAATGATGAAAAAGTAAAAACTTTTTATAAACCATCCTTAAAGACCGAAGTAGGATCCTCTAAATCTAAATTAAGATCTAAAACTCCACCACCGAGAAAACCAAATAATCTTCATACTCGATCTAAAACACCTCAACCTAGAAGAAACCAAAATAGACAAAACTACAATAATACTAGTCATCAAATGTGGAATTATCAACCAAGTTACAATCCTTGGGGAATACTACCACCATACATGCATCCTAGCCAAATGTTTAATATGTTTGGACCAAACAACTTTGGACCAATGAGACAATGGGGACCAAGTGGCTAAGCTGTCAATCTTGGAAGAAGTTGGAATATCATCAACAAATGACTTCTATAAGTCAACATGGTCACTTGAAGTGCTTGAAGATATTCCATTGAAGACTAAAAGGTACGCGTTTCTTTTAAGTTCATCGCTATAATTTGCATGCTTAGATATATGATTAGTTAGATTAATGTTTAGCTATACATATTTGTGTACATAATAGCTTATATTCTTATAACCTAGAAACATCATTGGTTGACTCTCCTAGGAATAAGATAAAATTGTTCATTGCCGAACGAAATAGAAAATGGAAATCTTCTATATCCACTATTAGCAAACTCATGGTGATGAAGTGAAATGAGTTAAGTGGATCGATCGTTAATATAGAAGTAGGATTAGATCCCTCGCGTAAGAAAACTATGGATGAAACAAGCTCTTGTAGACTATGGCATTAAGTTAGATAAGTGTGCGAAAACAAAGGAACTATAGATGTTAGGTTATACCCCATTCAACACTCTCGCATCTAACATATAAATTATCGTCTTCATTTCCTTTAGGATCATAAGATATTTAGAAACGATAGCATGAGATAATAATAGGCTTAACCAATCCTCTTGAGCATGAGATCTTTAATAAACATTTTTTAAAATATTTGATTTATGATATTTGTTGTCAAAAATCTAATATCTCTAAAAATATGCAAAAACCTCACATTTTGGAAAATAGTTTTCAAATAACTATCCCACTTTTAAATAACATGTTTTCACTATCAATATCCACAATTTTGTTTTCATCAAAACTAAAGATTAGGAAAATATTCTTTACCGTTCATTCACATATTTTGAAGTAAAAACCCAATCTATCTTATTCAAATAACTCTCACATCTAAGTGAAAACTTACTTTCAAACATTGTTGAATAATGCTAAAAACGTCTCTTTTAAAATCATGCATGGTGATCTCATATTTGTCATCTATATTTATATAAATGACACTTATAAGTGAACTAAATCAAATCAAGAGGACCATGGTTTGTTCATTAAGACTTTGTTTGTAACAAGTCTAGAAATCCATGCTATCATAACTACCCACTTATTCCACATTGATACACATTAGGATTAATCCTCCTAGTTATGTAATTATGAAATACTTGATGTTGCTTATTGTTTCCTAGCACTTATATTTTACTTGCTTGATGAGTATGTTTGCATGCTAGATGAAATTGCTTGTTTACTTAATCTCTTTGATTAACATGCTTTGGCTACATACTTTCCTACATAATTAGCATATGCTTAATTGCCTCAAAGAGTTGGACTTGTTTGAAACCAAAAACACAACCTTTCTGCAATTCACTACCAAAAACCCTTTTCTGGGAATCTGGGAATCACCAGATGGGCGGCCCCCTTAAATCATAAGGCGGCCCCCTTAATTATTAAGGGGACCGGCCTCCAATTAAGGGGACCGGCCATCTGATGGTCGAAGGTGTTGTTTCCTTTTTCTACGTTTTAGCCCATTTCATCCTACACTTCTCAAAATTCACAAACCTATTTTATCCTAAACCTTCTATCAAAGTTTATCCATCCTTAATCCCACCTATCCTACACTACAAACACTCCCATTATTCATAATCTTCATTCATCTCTTCATGTCCTCTCCCATCAAACCAAAACCACCAAGAAACCCCGTTTGGAGAAGAAAGCCTAACTTCCATTAAAAGCCCATCAAACCAAATGATGTTGTCAAACATCCAACACCAAAATCCTCCTATGTCTTCAACATTACATATCAACAACCTTTACTCACCCATATCCTCCTACATTAAACTCAAACCTCATAACCTTTACACACTCAAACCTCATAACCTTTACTCACCCAACCTCAAATTTCATCTCCTAATGCACCTAATACACCATCTATAACACCCTCCTACCAAGAAATCCCTTCCATGAACATCGCTCTTTCACTCTAACCTATCACATCACTTGATACTCATTTACCATCTTCACCAATAACTCAACCTAGTCATCCTTACAAAAGATTCAACCATATACCAATTTCCTACACTCTACAAAGTGTGTCATCACCACTACAACTTAACCCATGAAGGTCAAACCATATTTCATGATACACAAACCTCATGTTCACTCAAATGAACCCTTTCACAAACCTCATCATAATAACCAAACATCCATCCTTGTTCCCAAAAATACACCTTCATCTTACCAACATAAGCGAAATGAAGAGCATGTTCAATCTCAAAACAACAATCCCAATCTTATTCCTAACACCTCACATTTTTTTCAACCTACCAATCCACAATCCAAAACATCCTCCACTCATGATACATCCTCCACAACTTCATTCTCATCCATTCATGATTACCCAAACTCAGAAATATCTCCACCACCAAGAGTATCACCACCACCTTCTACCAACACACATGTTATCCCTATGTTGCATGTCCTATCACCTTCCTCCGAACACTTGAAGTTCATTGAAGAACTCAAGGAAGCCTATGAGCTTTGTGCTCTTCTTGCCTTACACCTTGCTCAATGCAACTTGGAACAAATTTCCTCTAGCTCTCCTTTCATTACCCCACAACTTGAATCAAGTTGAAAAACATGTCAACAATTGACCTTGTTGCATCTTTCTCCTAAAAACCATTGCATTCAATGGACACTTCACTTGGATTGAATATCTTCTCACTAGATCACATCCAATACCCTTACTTGAACAACATCCAAAACCTTAATCAACCTCTTCCGCTACAAACTCTCCACCACAAAACTCTCCAACATTCATGACCCAAACATATACCTCCATTAATCCAACAACCTTACCCTAACTCAACCATCTTCATTCCAAACACTTCATCATCAACCATCTAATCATACCATATGTTTATGATTTTCACATTCAAATACGAATCAACCAACCTTTTGTTACAGGCAAGTCCGATGGCTCTCTTTGGCAAATTAGGATCTTTAACATAATCACTTTGAATTAATTGTTATGCATCCTTAATATTTGTTTGCTATGCTCATTACTTGTATATTGCATATTCTTCTATATATGCTTGTGCTTCTATTATTTTTCTTGCTAGCATTCCATATCTCGATCTCTTATGACCTCAAAACGAGGGGGAGTATAGTTCAAGGGGGAGCTATACATTCATCGGGATAACCTTTTTGATGTTAACAAAAAGGGGGACAAGTGATATAAACTCACACTAAAAAAAAAAAAAAAAAAAAAAAAAAAAAAAAACTTGCATATATATTAATTTTTAGTTTAATGTGTTTAGATTTTGTAATCATCAAAAAAGGGGAGATTGTTGATATAAATAATGTATAAAAACGTTATTAATATCTTTCGATATCCTTAAGTTTTGATGATCACAAAATATAAGAACATTAAACGCAAAGTTAATGCGTAAACAAGTTTTAAGCAAGTTTATATCATCTCATCCAACATAATCACTTAAGGTATGAATAAACAAGTGACTAATACATTTTATGATCAAAGGGATGTTTATTTAAATAATACAAAGTTTATAAAATTAAATAAACTTATTATATATTTTTGAAAAACATTTTTGGTAATAAAGGAAAATGTTTTATTCATAATAAATATATGAATTCAAAATTTTAACCAAAATCAGTTAGTTTTTCACAAAATAAACTTTCCCCAGAAAAAGACAAGAAAACTGCAGTTTTCGTCTGGGCGGCCCCCTTTATTATAAGGGCGGCCCCCTTAATTTTAAGGGGGCCGGCACACAATTAAGGGGACCGGCCACGCTCCCCTATCAGATTCTGTCAGAAAATTTTCCCTATAAATACCACCTTAAATCTGGAATTTTTCCCACCTCTTGCACGAAAATTTTCAGATCCAAATCTCTCTTAACATCCTCCTAAAAACCCTTTGATCATATAATTGTTAATCCTTGTTTCAAGTGATTCATTCCCTCACCTCTCATCTCTCAAAGTGCAAGAGAAGAATACTCCTTCAACATCAAGTTGTGAAGTATTGTAGATTTGTGTATATAGTCTAGTTGTTGTGTACATTCATTGTAAATGTGTGATAGTAGTGTAACTAGATAGATCTAGGAGTAGAAGTTGTGAATAGAAGTAGTGAGATATAAGTAGTGGTGTGAAGAAGAAGTAGTGGAGTAGTGTGAAGTTGTGAAGTAGTAGTGGTGTGTACAAATTGTGAAGAAGGTGTGCCAAGTGGTGAAGAAGTTGTGTAGAAGGTGTGAATAAGTTGTGACGAAGTTGTGGTGTGTATATTGGTGTGTAAGGTTTTTTCCGCCATAAGGGAGCTTGTTGACATAGTGAAGAAAACTCTCGAGTAGGTGACTCGACGAGTGGAGTAGGGCAAGGAAGGTGTCCTTGTAGCCGAACCACTATAAATCCTTTGTCTCGCGGTTAGATCTTTCCATATCTTACTTATTATCTTGCTTATATCGTTATTACTTTTGTAGACGTAGACGTATATGTATAGTTGCTCATATAGTGCTAGTATTGATTTTACTTAAAGATCAAACAAAAGTTTCATTCACAAAACAAAGTTTTTACAATCAAACTAAAAAGGTAACATACATTTAATTGATCATTTCGATCAAGTATAGTTTTCATACAAAATATAACTAAGGATTAAAAAATAAACGTTTACTTACTTATCTCTCGTATATAGCTATAATTGTTTATCTTATGCATGTGTTGATTTCACATACTTAGTTTGCAATATTATTATTGCTCATACTTAGATATAGTTGTTCATATTGTTCAAGACTTGAATTCACATAAGATCGAATCAAAGTTTTAAGAGTAAACAAGATTTTTAAAAAACTAAGTTTTCATAAAACTAAAAAGACGTAAAACTATTCAACCCCCTTCTAGTTTTCCATAGATTTTGTTCTTAGTGCATCTGCACTCGTTCTTCTAGGTCTACGAGCCCATTACGTGAGCTTCTAAGAAATCCTCGAATAGACCGTAGACGTTCTGCAACAACAGGCGGATCTGAGATCTGTATTGTTTCCACATCTGCTATTACCATGGCGGAAGACCGCCCTATGAATGAGCTTCTCCAAGCACCCATCGAGGGTTACGGAGATGCTATCATTGTTCCAGCCATCGTGGCTGATAATTTTGAGCTCAAAACCAGGTTACTGAATCTTGTAACCTCAAGTAAATTCTATGGTTTTGAGAGGGACGATCCTCATGCTCACATTTGATGGTTCAAAAAAATCACATCAAGCATCAAATACAAGAATGTCCCTTCTGAAGCAATCAAACTTCTTCTCTTCCCATTCTCCCTCGAGGGACAAGCCCGAATTTGGCTTGAAAAACACCCCCTCGTTCAATTGAAACATGGGAGGATTTGGTCAAAAAAGTTGTGAATGAATTCTTCCCACCTTCTAAGACCACAAGTCTTAAAAACGAAATCACCAAATTCACCCAAAAATATGATGAATCATTTGGTGAAGCGTGGGATCGGTTTAAAGAATTACTTCGCAAATGTCCTCATCATGGTTTCTCCGAGTTGATGCAACTCGATACTTTCTACAATGGTGTGAGCTAAGCTGATCAGGATTCTCTCAATGCCTCCGCGGGAGGTAATTTCTTGAGTAGAACCACAAAAGAAGCTTTAGTAATCATCGAGAACAAGCCTAAGGTCCGCTCTACACAAAGCAAGCCGGTTGTTTCCCAAGTGAGTGCTGGTCCTTCTACTTCATCATCTATGAGTCAATCTAGCACCGACGCTAAGATTGACAAGCTCATTGAAGCTATTCAAGATTTGGTTCTCTCCCAACAAAAGAAAGTCTCTTTTCCACAAACCTCTCCACATGCTGAGGTTAAGAAAGTGAAAGTCTGTGTCACTTGTGGTGGCCCGCATGCATATTACAATTGCACTGCCACTGATGGTAATCCATATGAAGCTAATGCAATAGCCAGGACTTCCAATCAAGGAGGCAACCAATACCGTCCTCCAATGGACCTGAACTATCGTCCTAACCACTACCTTAGACCACCTGGTTTTAATCAAAACCAAAATGTCCAAAACCGTAACCAAAACCAGAATCGAATGAACCAAGGTTTTCAGAACCAAGGGAATTTCAATCAAGGTCAAGGTTTCCAAAATCAAGGTTTTCAAAACCAAGGTTTCCAACACCAAGGAAACTTTAACCGAAACCAAGGTCAGGGTAATTTCAACCAAGGGTATTTTCATGGAAACAACAACCAAAATCAAGGGAATTTTCAACACCTAGGTCCCAACCAGAACAACCGAGCTCCAAATTTTCCTAACCAAACTCAAGCCATTGTTCCAACTGGACCATCATCTGATGAGTTGTTGAAACAATTCATGAAATCCCAAGAAGAAATGAACAAGTTCTTGGTCGGACAAATCTCTGAAATCAAAAAGTCTTTAAATGATAGACCCTCGGGCTCAGGTAATTTACCTAGCAACACGATCGCTAATCCGAGGGGCGATGCAAAAGCGATCACAACTAGAAGTGGTGCTTCATATAATGAACCCGCGATTCCTACTACCTCTTCTTCCTCTCCTTCAAAGGTAGTGGAACGTGAACCTGAGGTGACAAAGGACAAGGTGCAATCTACTAGCCCAAAAAGTACCGCACACGTCCATCCTCAAGTTGTCCCAGAAACAATATCCAAACCTAGAGTTATCTTTGAACCACCTGAAATTCCAATTGAAAACCCTAAATCCAAAACTTCTATTCCTTACCCATCACGTTTAAATTAACAAAAGCTCTGCGAAAAAGCTAGTCACCAAATGGACAAAATTTTCCAAATCTTTCAACATTTTCATTTTGACATAAGCTTCGCGGATGCTATCATCTTGATGCCCAAATTTGCATCAATAATCAAAAATCTGTTAAGCAATAAGGAAAAGCTGTTCGAAATGGCTAGAACTCCATTAAATGAGAACTTCTAAGCAGTTCTTTTAAAAAAGCTTCCCGAGAAGCTTGGATACCTCGGAAAGTTTCTCATTCCTTGTGTTTTTTCAGGTATGGTTGAATCCTTTGCCTTGGCCGATCTTAGTGCAAGCATCAACCTGATGCCTTATTCAGTGTGGAAGAAACTTTCTCTTCTCGAACTTACTCCTACCGGCATGACTCTTGAGCTTGCAGATCGTTCAATATCTCGTCCACTTGGCATTGCTGAGGACGTATTTGTGAAAGTAGGAAAGTTTCATTTTCCAGCCGACTTCGTGATTGTTGACTTTTATGCAGATTCGAGGGTTCCTCTAATTCTTGGAAGAGGATTCCTTAGAACGGTCTGTGCTCTCATTGATGTCTTTGAACAAGAAATCACGTTACGTATGTTTACTGAAGCAATCACTTTTAACGTCGATCAAACTTCGAGGTACTCCTCAAATTATGATTGTAAGTCGGTTAACCGAATAGATGTTATTGATGTTGCTTATGAGGAGTACGCTCAAGAAGTTCTTGGTTTTACTGATGATTCTCTGAGTGGAAATCCCACTACATCCTCTCAACCTATAATCGCAAATTCTTCTCCTTCCCTCACTCCATTTGAGGGAAGTGACTTCATCCTTGAAGAAATTAAGGCATTTCTCAAAAGTGATTCAATTCCCGATGTAATTGATAACCAAGAGATTGACCCGGAAAGGGATATTCTTCTCCTTGAGAAATTGTTAAACGAAGATCCCTCTCCTCTTCCTGTTCTTCCACAAAAACTTCATAATGAGGAAATCAAATATGTTGAGAAAACTGATGAATTTCCTAAGGTCGAACTTAAGGACTTATCACCTCATCTCGAATACGCATTTTTGGATGGTAATGATAAATTAAACGTCATAATTGCTAAGGATTTGAGTGATGAGGAAAAAGCTGCTCTTATAAAGGTTTTAAAGTCACATAAACAAGCCATTGGTTGGAAACTCTCCGACATCAAGGGTATTGACCCAGATATTTGTACACACAAGATTTTAATGGAGGATGAATTTAAACCAGCATTTCAACAGCAAAGAAGGGTTAATCCAAAAATCCACAAGGTCATCAAACAAGAGGTTCTCAAACTTCTTGATGCCGGTTTGATTTACCCTATCTCGGATAGACCTTGGGTTAGTCCCATTCATTGCGTTCCTAAAAAGGGTGGCATTACTGTTGTCACAAATGATGAAAACGAGTTGATTCCAACTCGATTGGTTACAGGATGGCGTGTTTGCATTGACTATCATAAGTAAAATGATACAACCCACAAATACCACTTTCCTCTACCCTTCATGGACCAAATGCTCGAGAGATTAACGGGAAATGAATACTATTGTTTCCTAGATGGTTTCTCGGGTTACTTTCAGATCCCCATTGGTCCTCAGGATCAAGAAAAGACCAGTTTCACATGCCCTTATGGAACTTTTGCCTACCGACGTATGCCATTTGGTTTATATAATGCTCCTGGCACGTTCCAAAGATGCATGATGGCCATATTCTCCGACATGATCGGGAAAACTATGGAGGTCTTTATGGATGATTTCCCGATCATTGGGGATTTGTTCCAATCATGTCTCTCCCATTTACAAAACATATTCAAACGTTGTGAAGACACAAATTTATGTCTAAATTGGGAGAAGAGTCATTTTATGGTTAAAGAGGGCATTGTCCTCGGCCATAAGATTTCCAAAAACAAGATTGAGGTTGACAAATCGAAAGTCTACCTCATCCCACAACTGTTAAAGGTGTTCGGAGTTTTCTGGGTTATGCCGGTTTCTATCGTCGATTCATTCAATATTTTTCAAAAGTAGCCCGGCCGATGACCCGACTTCTTGAAAAAGAAACTCCATTTGTCTTCTCCGATGAGTGCATTGAAGCTTTTCAAATTCTCAAGAAAAAGCTTATAGAAGCACCTATTTTAGTTGCCCTCGACTGGGGTCTTCCATTTGAACTTATGTGCTATGCAAGCGATTTTGCCATAGGTGCAGCCTTGGGGCAACGGAAAACCAAACATTTCCAGCCTATACACTATGCAAGCAAAACTTTTACCAAGGCTCAAGCTCATTACACCACAACAGAAAAAGAATTGTTGGTTGTGGTGTACGAATTTGAAATGTTTCGGCCATACCTAATCTTGACAAAATACATAGTGTATACGAATCACTCGGCCATAAAATACCTCTTTGCAAAACAAGATGCAAAGCCGAGATTGCTCCTTTGGGTTCTACTCCTACAAGAATTTGATATCATCATATGTGATAAAAAGGGAGTTGAGAACCTCGCTGCTGATCATCTGTCCCGATTGGAAAACCCTCACCAAGATGTCTTCAAGAAAAAGGAAATTAATGAAACATTCCCTCTCGAGACACTCAATTCGGTTTCTTTTCGTGGAGATTCTACTACCCCATGGTTTGCTGACTTTGAAAATTACCATGCGGGAAACTTTGTTGTGAAAGGGATGTAGTCCCAACAGAAAAATAAATTATTTAAAGACGTTAAACATTATTTCTGGGACAACCCGTACTTGTTTAAAATATGTGTGGATCAAGTCATCCGGCGATGTGTTTATGGTCAGGAAGCCATTGATATTCTCAAGGCTTGTCATGCTAGAACTACTGGGGGACATCACAGTCCCAACTACACCGCCGAAAAGGTGTTTGATTCCGAATTCTACTTGCCTATGATATATAAAGATGCCCAAGAACTAATCAAAACCTGTGATGCTTGTCAACGTCACGGGAATATTTCACAAAGGAATGAAATGCCACAAAATACCATTCAAGTTTGTAAAATCTTTGACGTGTGGGGCATTGATTTTATAGGGTCATTCCCATCTTCTAAAGGAAACAAATACATAGTCGTGGCTGTTGACTATTTGTCAAAATGGGTTGAAGCGAAAGCTTTACCCACCAACGATTCCCGAGTAGTTGTGAAATTTTTGAAGTCTCTTTTTGCTCGATTTGGAACTCCACGTCCTATAATCAGTGATCGTGGTACGCATTTCTGCAATGACATATTTGATAAAGTCATGCAAAGTATGGTGTAACTCACCGTCTTTCTCCTGCGTATCACCCATAAACAAGTAGACAAGTAGAAGTTTCCAATAAAGGCATTAAAAGAATTCTAGAAAGGACCGTAGGTGAAAACCGTGCATCTTGGTCGGATAAATTGGATTATGTACTCTGGGCTTTTCGTACAACTTACAAAACACCCATCGGGTGTATGCCTTACAAGCTTGTGTATGGAAAAGCGTGCCATCTACCGATTGAGCTCGAGCATAAGGCCTATTGGGCCCTTAAGCATGCAAACTTTGACCTCCAAACAGCGGGTGATCACCGCAAAGTTCAACTGAATGAATTAAATGAACTATGTGATCAAGCTTACGAGAACTCTTTGATCTACAAAGAGAAGACAAAGAAGATCCATGACTCAAAGATTAAGAACCACGTTTTCAACGTTGGTGATCGAGTCCTTCTTTTCAACTCAAGATTAAAGATCTTCTCGGGTAAGCTCAAAACCCGTTGGACTGGACCATTCACTATTTCCAAAGTTTTTCGATATGGTACTGTCGAGTTATCTCAAAATGATGGACCAAATTTCAAAGTGAATGGTCATCGGTTGAAGCACTCCTTTGGAGGGGACATACCACCCATGGTTGTCCCGGATCTCCAAACTTTCCCCATGAACCAATGAATTCGGGGATCGAGTCAAGCTAGTGACTCGGTTAACAAAAACATTAGCACAACATGGGTTTTCACCCATGTCTCTAACTTCTTTCTATTTGCTAACACTAAGTGTGGGGGAGTTTCCTCTGCTGTTTGCCATGTTGTCTGTTGCTCATGTTTTCAGGTTTCCCTTGGATCATATTGATTGTCGCGCCTGTTTTCAATCCAGCCGTCCAATATTCGATCCTTTTGCTAACGTTTATCCAGGGATAACTTATAATCCTCTTTTGTGAAAAAAAAATTTGATTTCCTTTTCACAGTCGGCATAATAGCCGGGACTTTGAATATTGAGGGCAATATTCAATTCTAGTGTGTGGGGGGAATTCTAGCGAATTTGATCACGTGTGTACCTGTTAGTGCCCTAGTACCCCCGTTTTTAGAAAAAATTTAAAATTTTTCAATAAAAAGAAGTGCTTTGCACACAAAAAAATGAAAAAAATGATGAAAATACAAAAAAAAAAAAAGAGAAAAAAAAGAATAAGTGTTTAGTCTTGATTAGGCTAGAACAAGGGGAATCTTGACTCTGCCAGAGTGTTGATCTGGCTGCTTTCTTAACTTTTAGACTAAGGTGTTACAAAATGTGCAAAATGAAAATGCTAAGCGTGGAATAGTTGGATTTCTTTAGAGCTCATAACGGTTATATGTAGTTCCTTGCTCCCGCAAGATTGAAAAACCAAAAAAAAATAATAATAATAATTAGAATTACGCGTTGTAACACCCCCAATTTCGTGATACGCAGTGGAATTCAAACTGGGTGTTACTCGACGGCACAATAGTCACAATAATAGAAAACAAACTCTAATTGAGTCGTTTTGAAAGATTTATCATTCAAATTATATAAATATCAGAGATTACAAAATGAGGTCCCAGATGGTTCCATGTTTACAATTTACATTAAATGAGTTTTCGAATGATAATAAATTTTATAGCCCTCTTGAATATCCGTGCCCCTCCGTGCCATCCTTGATCATCATTGACCTGAAATATATGCTTAAAACTGTCAACACAAAGGTTGAGTGGAATTCGTAGAGTTTGTAGTTAAATCGTTGAACACAATAATCGTAGTGTGAGCTATAGACTCACACCAATGGTTTTGAAAACAAAACAGACATTATTTCACTAAGCTCATGCAAACAAAGCATTAACATCGAACCAAAAATTGGCATTATAGAAGCCCTACCAAGGTAATATTGCCATTATACCTCTAAATCTCAAATATAGTGCATTTGTTTGAACTCGTAGTTGTTCAACACAAATGGGATTCGTCAATCCCAATAGATCTATTCACAATATTCGCGCTCACTATAGCTAATGACTAATGGTTCATGATATAGGGACTTCGAACATGGCAATCGTTACTTAGTGACAATAAAACATAGTTAGGTAAGCATACAGTAGAAAGCATTGTGTTCGAGTAGAAAAATAATAGCATGTATCCCCCCCATGGGTTTGTAAAATGGTTAAACAATAGAAAGTGGGGCTACGAACTCACCTTAAGTTATATAGCAAGTAGTGATTGTGATGGTCGAATCGCGAAGGTTTCTACGAGCAACAACTTTTGGCCTTAAGGAAAAGGGAAACATGAACTAGGACAAGAACTATACACTTCAATCGAAAACCCTAGCTTCTAATCCTTCACCACAACTCTTGCAAACATTGCTAGCCTTGATATAGACCTTGTGAAAACCTTATTAACTCAGCCCTAGTACCCTTGTGTAGCTCCTAAGTCATCCATGGAATCACCAAATAAACACTAGTTTCATGTAGAGAATAACTAGGCCTTCAACTGTTATGTGTAACTTGGAACTTGGAAATCAAAGATGAAAGGTTGTGTGATTTAAGTGTGTTATGTGTGGTAAACGACTAGGAGAGGATGAGGAAGGGTATTTATAGTGCCTTAAGGAGGTTAGGAAGGTGCAATGAGGAGGTGCAAGTTTAGGATATTTTCCAAGACTTTGTGGCCAAGTTTACTTAATATACATGTATCCTAAAGTCCAAGGCTTATCACCAAGCCACCAAGGCTTGGTGAATCATCATATACACGTTCATATGATGGGAGGAGTGACTAGATGTATAAACTTGGTATTATCTAGCTTACGGAGTGAGTTTTGGTCCCGGTAATCGCTAACGGTAAGTCGTTAAGTCATGAAACTTAAAATCAGGTATCCTAAAAATATGAAACTTATAAATATGTTAGAACTTATTAATATAACCTATCTTAGCGTATTTAATAAGTGATAAGTTCTATCGGGTTGCTTAAACGCTGTTAAAACTGGAAACGCGGGTCTAAAACGCGTAATTCGCGTAAAACGCTGAACTGGAAAACGTAAAATTCCAAACCTTTTGGAATTGTCGTAAAATGTGAGAAATTAATATTTCTATTGTTTATAGTGTTTGATGGACATATCGGGATGCTGGAATGGCGTTTAAACCTATAAGTAAATCTCGGACACAGTTTCGTGATTTTTTGTAGAAATGATCCGACGAGTGTCAAACTCTCGGATTATCATTAAAATAGTTTAACTTACAAGAATATGAAATAAAATTTCAGGAGTGAATAGTGAAGTGAATAGTAAAAAGTGAATAGTAATAGTGAATAGTAAAAATTCAGGATTGGATAGTAACCTGAAAATGTGAATTGTTACAGTCACTACCCCTTAAGGGAACTTCGTCCCGAAGTTCTGTGTGTGTTATATATTGGAGTGGTGTCGATGAAGAGGTGTGGTCACTTATGAGGACTAGAGTCTGGGATTACCAGTGATGTAGTTTAATTTGTCTCAGAATACGGTGTGTCAATAGAAATTGATAACATAGTTGAATATCAGTAGAGATCTATATAATAGTCGAATACCAAAGGAAATTGATATAACAGTCAAATATTAATAGAAATTGATATAGTAGTTGAATATTATTAGTAATCGATATAGTAGTCGAATATTAATGGAAATTGGGATAGTAGTTGCAATCATAGCCTAGTAGGTAATCTGTTGTTGTACCTAGTGTTTATTGACTTCATACTTATGTTATTTCGGATACTAATAAGCCCACTTGTTTATAATTCTTTATTTACATAGAGAGGCATCCCAAACAATGTAAATAAGGGATATAAACTTATGGTTCGGTGATTTACAATTTCTTTATTTAAATGAAAAGGCATCCCAATCCATTCAAATAAGGACATTATAAATCATCCTACTTAAGAATTCCCAACACAACATTCATACTTAGCAGGTGAGTTACAAGGTAGTGTATTACGAGATGATACTGGTGTTCCAAAAGTACAAAATGAATATTCAGTCTTGTAAAGCTGATGAGGGTGCTTGTGGTGTAACTATGGATGATTTGAGCTTTAAAAGTGCATCAAGATCTGTTAATGAGCTTGTGGTTCCAACGGTTGTGAAGATAATGATGTGATATGTTGATGAACAAAAGTGTGTAGTGTATGCTTAACATTAATATTGGTAGAGATGTCAAGTTTGCTTTAAAATTCTAAGAGATTTTAAAGGTTTATGATGGAATGGTATCCTTAGGACCTAAACAGGATAGTACTTCTACGAGATGAAGAGAATAATTGATAACTATCCCAAGATAGTAGTTCGGATTATCTCATAAATGAAAACTTTCAAGAATGAAATTAGGTAGTACAAATAAGGTGTTAAGATTTCACTGAGTGGTAAGACACTATCGTGTCTCTAGATTGTTTTAATGAATTCTGGGCGTTTATCGAGTTCATGTAAGAAATTAATCTGAACATAACCCTAGTACAACTATTCCCAGTATTTGAAAATTTTAAGTCGAACATAGTTAGTCAGACTATGTTCCACTGTCCCTAGGTTAAATATAGGTGACTAGTCTATATTTAGCCGAGGTTCGATAAAATTTTCAAATACTTAAATTAGGCATACTTGTGATATATCCATTGCTTTTGAGAAACTGTCCACTAAACAAAGGTGATGTCAAACCATTCAGTTGCAAGTCCCGCCCATACAAGACTTGTAACCTATGTTTTCACATTCCATTGCATAGAAGATAGTACGGGTGGATACGTGTGGAAAGGAAGTTTTAAGTAATTCTAAAAAATCCATACTTGGCCAGGATCACATACTTTTAACAATGAAGGTTTCAGAAGAAAACTTTGATGAATGTAGAGAAAGTTGCTAAACTTTGATGAATGTAGAGAAACTTCAGCTTTTGTAGATGATGGATTAGTTTGCCCTTTAGAAATCTCATATCTTTTGTTTCCATTAGGAAAATTGATAGACTGTGATGGGTTTTATGTAAAACAATATCATGTAAGGTTTATAAGATAATTTCTAGAGACTATAAAATGTCTGAGAAATGGGAGAGACGATTGTGTAGTTCACAATGTACGGGAAGTAGATTAGACCATTGTGTGACTCAAAACATTTGAGAAATGATTAAGACCATTGTATCATACAATGTCCGGGAAATAGGAAAGACCATTGCAATTAGTTACAATGTCTTGGACATAAAATGTTGGAGTAGGAACATGATTGGGAGAATGTGGTTGTGTCGAAATGCCCTAGAATAGGCATACGCAGATATGTTTAGATAAAATGATTGAAAATAACTCGAAGGTATATATCAATATACTAGTATTTGTTCGTGTAGTGTAAAATGCCTAGTGTGTATATATCAATATACTTATATGTTCATGTAGCATAAAATGCTTACGGGGAAAATGCTCAAATATCCTAAGGGTACATGTATCAATATGCTAAAATGTTTGTGTGGAAAACTAGAAGGGGGGGGGGGGGTTGAATAGTTTTACGTCTTTTTAATTTGTTGTAAAAGATTGTTTCGAAGTTTTCTTTGTTTTCAAATATATAGATTCGATGCTATATGAAATCAAGTCATGCACAATATGAACAACACTAAATATGTACTATAAAACAATAATAATGTAAGTAAAGAAATAGATGAGAGTTGGAAAGATCGAACCGCGAGACAAGAGATTTATAGTGGTTCGGCTACAAGGTCACCTTCCTTGCCCTACTCCACTCCCCGAGCACCTAACTCGAGAGTTTTCTTCACTATGTCAACAACCTCCCTTATGGCGGAGAAAACCTTACACACTAATTTACACACCACAACTATGTCATAACTTATTCACACCTTCTACACAACTATTTCACACCTATTCACTACTTAATCACACCACTTCTTCACACCTATTTTCTACACACCAATCTTCTTCCAAACTATCTTCTACACACCAATCTTATTCACAACTCTCTTCTACACACCAATCTTCTTCACAACTATCTTCTACTTCACAACTAGCAACTAACCAATCACACTATATATATATCTAACTAAACTATCTTCTAACCTATATTCACAACTAATCACACAATGAGATGAATATAATGATGATGCTCTAACAACTTAGATGTGGAGATCACAACAAGTTGTAATACTTCTTGTCTTGAGGGATAGAAGTATTCTTCTCTTGCACTTGATTGAATGATCTTTGGATCACTTTGAAACAAATATTTAAGAATGTATGGTCAAAGGATTTAGAGATTGGAAATGGAGATCTAGAACAAAAAGTTTAGGAGTGCAAAAGGTGAGAAAAATTCCAGATTTAAGGTGGTATTTATAGGCAACAGATTCTGACAGAGGAGCGTGGCCGGTCCCCTTAAATCAAGGCCGGCCCCCTTAAAATTAAGGGGACCGCCCCTTATAATTAAGGGGGCCGCCCAGCTGTAACGGCCATAAATGTTGTTTTCTAGTGGGGAAAGTTTATTTGGTGAAAAACTAACTGATTTTGGTTAAAAATTTGAATTCATATATTTAGTATGAATAAAACATTTTTCTTTATTACCAAAAGTGTTTTTCAAAAATATATAATATGTTTATATAATTAAATAAACTTTGTAATACTTAATTAAATTTTCCTTTGATAATAAATTGCACTAAACACTTTGTTTATTCATACCTTAAGTGATTTGGATGTAAAAAGAAAATGTTAATCACTAAATACTTGTTTAAGTCACAAGTTTTAGTTCTATGAGTTTATATTTTGTAATAATCAAAACATAGAGATATTGATAATATGTTAATAATGTTTTTAGGCATTATTTATGTCAACAATCTCCCCGTTTTTGATTATTACAAAACCTTAAACTCAATAACTCTAAAATTTTGTTTTTAGACAAGTATTATAGAGTTTGCATTTCTTTTCTCCCCCTTTTTGTAAAATCAAAAAGGTTAAGCCGAGTAAGCTCCGTGAAAGAAGTTTAAACGGGTAGAATGCTCCCCCTCATTTGAGAGCACTAAGGGAATAAGCTATGGAAATCTTGGCAACACAAAATAATTAAAGAGAACAAGACATATATACATGCAAAGCAATAATTATGTAAATAAAAATAGATTCATTTAAGCATCATAGAAATAATAAGCATTACAACATTCAATATGCTTAAAGCATATTGATTACAATAAAACAAAAGAAAAGATATAGTCCTAGATTGCCTAAGAGAGCACTTGGACTTGTTTGCAACCCATGGTTGATTGTTTTATTTGCTTGAAGGAGAGCATAAGCATAAAGCTTAGTTTTTAGATGGAGAGGGATATGGAGTGGGGTATGGAGCGGAAGAGGTGGATCTTACGATGTTGTATCGTGTTAAGGGTGGTATGGGATGAGGACGAGTGAGGAGATATTCAATCCAAGAAATATCTTCACTCAAGTATAGAATTTGTTTTTGAAGGAAGATGCAACGAGGGCAATAGTGAGTGTGGTTTGTAACTTGATCCAAGTTGAGAGAGTGAGGTAGGCAATTGTTGTAGGGTGATGATGGAGGTTTCCCTTTGTGGCGTTATGCAAGATGCATGGCATTGAGATCACTAAGATCATGGATTTGGGATATTTCATCACGGAACTTTTGCTTTTCCGTGGCAATGCGGAGAGAGTCATTGTGTTGATATGGATGAATTGGGTTTGTGTAGTTGGAATTGTAGTTGGATGGTTGATCAAACTTGTATGGATCATTATAAATGGTTGGAGGATGAGACGAGTGGTTTGGCATGAAGGAATATGTTTGGCCAATGTTGTATGGTTTGTAAAGAGGATCAAATGAATGTCCTTATGAATTTGGTGTAAAGTTTGGAAAGTAAGTGGTTGGAGGTGTTGAGTGACTTCCAACTTCATTGGTTATGATGGATTTGTTTCGAGGGCTTTTTCTTCGCCAAACGGGTTTTTCCGTCATTCTTGCAAGCCTTGAGGCTTTTGGTTTTGGTTTGTTTGGAGAATTCATGAAGGGATGAATGGAGAGAGTGGAAGATTGGGGATATTTATAGTGTAAGATTTGTGTGTTTATGGATGGATAAAGTTTGTTTGGGAGATTAGGACAAAATGTGTTGGTGAAAAATGGGAAATGTAGGTTGAAATGGGCTAAAAAGCAGAAAAGATTCTATAAATCCGCCCAGCAGATGGCCGGTCCCCTTAATTAGGGGGCGGTCCCCTTAAAATTAAGGGGGCCGCCTTACATAATTAAGGGGGCCGCCCATCTGATGGTTCCCAGATTGCCAGAAAAGGGTTTTTGGCAGAAAATTTGCAGAAAGGTTGTGTTTTTGGATTTGGATTCAAGCAAGTTCAATTCCTTTAGGCAAAATAGCATTTAATCTAATCAAGATATAGCATGCATGCAAAAACACTTAAGCAAAAGAGCAAATAAGTAACACATAATATGCTAAAAGAGATAAATAAAGGCAAGAGCACTTAAACTTCCTAAGGCAACTATCTTAGATCAAAGGCAAAGGTAACTAGTGAGTCAAAATTCTAGTGATGAAACAAGATGACAATGTTATGAGTGATATTATCCTAGTGTGTGCATATATGCAACAAATGTGGAGTTGTGATTGTTTCGACTTCTAAATGCAAAAAGAAAAAAAATCTTAAGAAACAATCCAAAATCTCCTTGATTCGATTTTTGCTCGATCATGAATGTCAAAGATATATATTAGATTATATACCTTGACGATTTATGTGAGAGTTTATGCATGATTTTGGAAGAAAAATGTTTTTAGCATTAGTCAACAATGCAAGGAAAAAAAAATGTTCATGTAATTCCTAGTTGTAAGAAAGTTTTAAAGAAAATTTGATTGAGTTTTACAAAAGAGTATATGCAAAAAAATAGTATTTTCCAATCTTTAATTTTGTGCGAAACAGATTCCTAGACTCAGAAATGGAGAGGTGGAAGAAAAAATTTAGTCAACTTGTTCCATCATTCCTAATCCTAGACGCAAGTGATTGAATAATTCACGCTTAAGGGGGATTGTGAATATATCCGCAATGTTATCTTCCGATGCAACTTTTTCTATAGATATGTTCCCTTTTTGTACATTATCCGTAAGAAAGTGGTGGCGTATTTCTATATGTTTAGTCCTAGAGTGTTGCACCGGATTTTTACTTAAATCTATCGCACCTTTGTTATCGCACATAATGGGAATGTTTTCTAACCTAATGCCATAGTCTATAAGAGCTTGTTTCATCCATAGTTCTTGTTGACATGCCTTTCAAGCGCTTACATATTCGGCTTCGGTGGTAGAAATAGCAAGAGCGGCTTGCTTCTTCGAAAACCAAGATGTTAGACAACATCCTATAAACGTGCAAATACCGCTAGTGCTCTTTCTATCTACATAGTCTCCCGCATGATCCGAATCCACATAGACGATGGTTTCTATGCCGGATCCCTTAGGATACCATAATCCTAAGTGTATAGTGCCTTTAATGTATCAGAAGATACGCTTAACCGCTTCTAGGTGAGAGGTTTTGGGATCCTCTTGAAAACGGGCACAAAGGCAGACAGTAAACATGATATCGGGTCTACTTGCCGTCAAGTATAGTAAACTACCTATCATTCCTCTATACTTGGTGTTATCTACGGATTAACCTTCATCATCCTTTATGAGCTTTACTTCCGTAGACATGGGAGTTTTCATGGGTTTTGAGTCTTCTAGGCCAAATTTCTTAAGCATTTCCTTAATGTACTTAGATTGGTTAAAGAATATTCCATCTTCTAATTGTTTTATTTGTAATCCTAGGAAGAAGTTAAGTTCACCCATCATACTCATCTCAAACTCATCATGCATGATTTTGGCAAATTCATCACACATGTCTTGACAAGTCGATCCAAATATAATGTCATCAACATATATTTGAACAATGATGAGATTTGGATCTTTCCTTTTAGTGAAAAGAGTGTTATCTACCATTCCCATGGAATAATCATGTTTAATAAGGAAAGCTTTTAATCGATCATACCAAGCTTTGGGAGCTTGTTTGAGTCCATACAAAGCTTTCTTTAACTTATAAACATAATCAGGTTTTGCGAAGTCAATGAATCCTGGAGGTTGTGACACATATACCTCCTCATTGATAAAACCGTTAAGGAATGCACTTTTCACGTCCATTTGGAATAACTTAAAATCTAGGGCGCATGCATAGGCAAGTAGTATCCTAATTGATTCTAATCTAGCTATGGGGGCATAAGTTTCGTCATAATCAATTCCTTCTTGTTGATTATAACCTTGGGCAACTAACCTAGCTTTATTCCTAGTAACTACTCCATTTTCATCTAATTTATTCCTATATACCCATTTAGTTCCTATGATGGTCATATTCATTGGATTTGGGACTAATTCCCAAACATCATTTGCCTTAAATTGATTTAATTCTTCTTGCATAGCTATAACCCAACTTTCATCTTTTAAAGCCTCATTAATATTCTTAGGTTCTATTGCTGAGAGGAAACAAAAGAAATTATTTTTATCTTGAGCTTGTGACCTAAGAGTTCTTTGGTTAAGATGTCCTATTATGTTATCTAGTGGATGTGACCTAGATTCTTTAACATTTACAATTTCGTTATTTCCTAAGTTAATGTCTTCATTGTCATTTCCTATGGGTTTTGTTTTACTAACCTCAATAGCTTCTTCTTAAACTAAGTCATCATCTTCTAAAGGTAAAGTTTTAGGAGGTGGTGGTGTTTCATCAAATGTTACATTTAGTGATTCTTCTACTTTCATGGTGTGTTTGTTAAGTATTATATATGCTTTACTATTTTGTGAGTATCCTAAAAATATTCCTTCATATGATTTTGGATCAAACTTAGTGAGGTAATCCTTAGTGTTTAGAATATAGCATTTACTTCCAAATACCCTAAAGTAGCTTAAGTTTGGTTTTCTACCTCTTAGTAACTCATAAGGAGTTTTTCCTAGAATTCTCCTAATTGATACCCTATTAATAATATATGTTGAACTATCTACGGCGTGACACCAAAATTTTTGTCGGATGGATTGTTCATTTTACATTGTTCTACTCATTTCTTGTAGTGACCTATTTTTTCTTTCTACTACACCATTTGATTGAGGAGTACGAGGAGCGGAGAAATTGTGAGATATTCCATTTAAATCACAATATTTTCCGAATTGTACTTCATTGTCAAATTCCCTACCATGGTCCGTCCTAATGGCTACTATTGTGCATCCTAATTTATTTTGAATCATTTTACTAAATATTTCGAATTTTTCAAAGGCTTGGGTCTTGTCACTTAAAAACCTAGTCCACGTGTATCGTGAGTAGTCATCTACTATTACTAAGGTATATTTGTTTCCTCCAAAGCTCCGCACAACGGATGGACCAAAAAGATCCATATGTAATAGTTCTAGGCACCTAGTAGTGGATACTATATTCTTAGCTTTGTGACTAGCATGAACTTGTTTTCCAATTTTACATGCATCACAAAAGTGCTTGTCATATTTTAGATTAGGCAAGTTTCTAACTAGTTCCTTAGAGGCCAAAGATTGTATTTGTTGCATGTTAGCATGTCCTAATCTCCTATGCCACAATGTGGAGTTCTCGTCTAGGGTCGTTAGGCATATCCTATCCTCAGGTTTGTTTCCTAGTTTCATAACATATATGCCTCCTTTCCTAATTCCTCTACCTATAATTTTTCCATTCTTAACTATTTCGCTATCCTCTTCGGTAAAGGCGACTCTACATTTATTATCACATATTTGTCCTATACTAAGCAAGTTATATGTTAAATTATCTACATGCTCTACATTTTCAATAGTAAGTGAGTCTTGAGAAATCGAACCTTTGCCAATGATTTTTCCACGTAAGTCACTACCGAAAATAACGTTACCTCCATTATATGCCTTGTATGTAGAGAATAGCTTGCGGTTCCCCGTCATGTGCCTCGAACATCCGCTATCCTTGATCCATTCGTCAGGCTCCAAGTCAATTCCTAAACATATTTCGTCGGTTCCTTTTGCCATAAAACACTTTTCATCTTTTGGCTTTTCTACTTCTTCTTTGTCAGTATCACTCCATGTTCCACTAACAAATGCGCCTTGATTTTCATAACCCGGCGGCTTTAGACATTCGCCAATGAGATGATTTGGACTTCCACATCTAAAGCATTTTCTTTTCCCGTAGTTGTCACTTCTATTTCTTTGGAATGGTTTTCTTTTGTCTCGTGATGATCTAGTGAATCTTCCTCGTCTCTTGAAGAATTTCTTGAATTCTCTTACGGCCATTGCATATTCTTCGTCTTCACTTTCGTCGCTTGAATCATCATCATCACTAGGTTCCTTTTTGGCTTTTAGAGCAATGGATTTGGTTTGTTCTTTCTTGACTTTGACTGTTTCCGAATCTCTTCTTATAATTTCTTCATGGACCTTCAAGTTGCCAATAAGTTCATCTAGTGATAACGTCATCAAGTTCTTTGATTCTTCAATTGCCGTGACCTTAGCTCGCCATTTCGGATGCAATGCCCTAAGAAATTTCCTAACACAATTTCTACTAGAAAATGTCTCATCAAGTGCTTTTAAACTTGTGATAATACTGTTAAATTTGCAAAAGCATTATCAATTGATTCCTCTTCCGGAATCGTAAATTGTTCATATTGTTGTACAAGAAGATCTATTTTGTTATCTTTAACTTGACTATTACCTTGGTGAGTAATTAGTAAAGAATCCCAAATTTCTTTTGCGGTTTTACACATAAAAATTCTTTCATATTCTTTGCGTGGTAACGCATTATAAAAGACCATTTTAGCCTCATTATTTTTTGCTAGTTTCTTTTTCAAATCATCATTTTGTTTTTCAAAAGTTACAATTTCATCTATTTTAGTTTCAACATTATATTGAATAGGGGGAAAATCACCAAAGGTAATAATATGCCAAAGATCAAGATCTTTTGATTTCACATAAGTTTCAAATCTATTTTTCCAATATAAAAATCCATCACTTTCAAATAGTGGTGGTCTTTGCATAGATTGCCCTTCTAAATATTTTAAAGATTCTATAGATCGTTACAAGTTTGAAAATACAATATATTTTAAAAAAATCTTGTTAGACGTGGCTCTTGATACTAATTGTGTAAAACTAGAAGGGGGTGGTTGAATAGTTTTACGTCTTTTTAATTTGTTGTAAAAGATTGTTTGAAAGTTTTCTTTGTTTTCAAATATATAGATTCGATGCTATATGAAATCAAGTCATGCACAATATGAACAACACTAAATGTGTACTATAAAACAATAATAATGTAAGTAAAGAAATAGATGAGAATTGGAAAGATCGAACCGCAAGACAAGAGATTTATAGTGGTTCAGCTACAAGGTCACCTTCCTTGACCTACTCCACTCCCCGAGCACCTAACTCGAGAGTTTTCTTCACTATGTCAACAAGCTCCCTTATGGCGGAGAAAACCTTACACACCAATTTACACACCACAACTATGTCACAACTTATTCACACCTTCTACACAACTATTTCACACCTATTCACTACTTAATCACACCACTTCTTCACACCTATTTTCTACACACCAATCTTCTTCCTAACTATCTTCTACACACCAATCTTCTTCACAACTCTCTTCTACACACCAATCTTTTTCACAACTATCTTCTACTTCACAACTAGCAACTAACCAATCACACTATATATATATATATATATATATATATATATATATATATATATATATATATATATATATATATATATATATATATATCTTCTAACTAATATTCACAACTAATCACACAATGAGATGAATATAATGATGATGCTCTAACAACTTAGATGTGGAGATCACAACAAGTTGTAATACTTCTTGTCTTGAGGGATAGAAGTATTCTTCTCTTGCACTTGATAGAATGATCTTTGGATCACTTTGAAACAAAGATTTAAGAATGTATGATCAAAGGATTTAGAGATTGGAAATGGAGATCTAGAACATAAAGTTTTGGAGTGCAAAAGGTGAGAAAAATTCCAGATTTAAGGTGGTATTTATAGGCAACAGATTCTGACAGAGGAGCGTGGCCGGTCCCCTTAAATCAAGGCCGGCCCCCTTAAAATTAAGGGGACCTCCCCTTATAATTAAGGGGGCTACCCAGCTGTAACGGCCAGAAATTTTGTTTTCTAGTGGGGAAAGTTTATTTGGTGAAAAACTAACTGATTTTGGTTAAAAATTTGAATTCATATATTTATTATGAATAAAACATTTTTCTTTATTACCAAAAGTGTTTTTCAAAAATATATAATATGTTTATATAATTAAATAAACTTTGTAATACTTAATTAAATTTCCCTTTGATCATAAATTGCACTAAACACTTTGTTTATTCATACCTTAAGTGATTTGGATGTAAAGAGAAAATGTTAAGCACTAAATACTTGTTTAAGTCACAAGTTTTAGTTCTATGAGTTTATATTTTGTAATAATCAAAACATAGAGATATTGATAATATGTTAATAATGTTTTTAGGCATTATTTATGTCAATAGTTTGTGTAATATAAAATGCTTAATAAGTCCATAATCTGCAGGAGGATGGAAGGCACGAAGAGCGGAAGGCTATAAAATGGCATTATAGAAGCAAAGCATTAACAAAACAGATATTATTTCACTAAGCTCATGCAACCAAAGCATTAACATCGAACCAAAAATTGGCATTATAGAAGCCCTACCAAGGTAATATTGCCATTATACCTCTAAATTTCAAATATAGTGCATTTGTTTGAACTCGTAGTTGTTTAACACAAATGGGATTCGTCAATCCCAATAGATCTATTCACAATATTCGTGCTCACTATAGCTAGTGACTAATGGTTCATGATATAGGGACTTCGAACATGGCAATCGTTACTTAGTGACAATAAAACATAGTCGGGTAAGCATACAGTAGAAAGCATTGTGTTCGAGTAGAAAAATAATAGCATGTATCCCCCCATGTGTTTCTAAAATAGTTAAACAATAGAAAGTAGGCCTACGAACTCACCTTAAGTTATATAGCAAGGAGTGAATGTGATGGTCGAATCGCGAAGGTTTCTACGAGCAACAACTTTTGGCTTTAATGAAAAGGGAAACATGAACTAGGAAAGAACTATACATTTCAATCGAAAACCCTAGCTTCTAATCCTTCATCACAACTCTTGCAAACATTGCTAGCCTTGATATAGACCTTGTGAAAACCTTATTAACTCAGCCCTAGTACCCTTGTGTAGCTCCTAATTCATCATTGGAATCACCAAATAAACACTAGTTTCATGTAGAGAATAACTAGGCCTTCAACTCTTATGTGTAACTTAGAACTTGGAAATCAAAGATGAAAGGTTGTGTGATTTAAGTGTGTTATGTGTGGTGAACGACTAGGAGAGGATGAGGAAGGGTATTTATAGTGCCTTAAGGAGGTTAGGAAGGTGTTAGGAAGGTTCAATGAGGAGGTGCAAGTTTATGATATTTTCCAAGACTTTGTGGCCAAGTTTACTTAATATACATGTACCCTAAAGTCCAAGGCTTATCACCAAGCCACCAAGGCTTGGTAAATCATCATATACACGTTCATATGATGGAAGGAGTAACTAGATGGATAAACTTGGTATTATCTAGCTTACGGAGTGAGTTTTGGTCCCGGTAATCGCTAACGGTAAGTCGTTAAGTCATGAAACTTAAAATCGGGTATCCTAAAAATATGAAACTTATAAATATGTTAGAACTTATTAATATAAATTATCTTAGCATATTTAATAAGTGATAAGTTCTATCGGGTTGCTTAAAAGCTGTTAAAACTGGAAACGCGGGTCTAAAACGCGTAATTCGCGTAAAACGCTGAACTGGAAAACGTAAAATTCCAAAACTTTTGGAATTGTCGTAAAATGAGAGAAATTCATATTTCTATTGTTTATAGTGTTTTATGGACATATCGGGCTGCTGGAATGATGTTTAAACCTATAAGTAAATCTCGGACACGGTTTCGTGATTTTTTGCAGAAATGATCCGACGAGTGTCAAACTCTCGGATTATCATTAAAATAGTTTAACTTATGAGAATATGAAATAAAATTTTAGGAGTGAATAGTAATAGTGAATAGTAAAAATTCGGGATTGGATAGTAACATGAAAATGCGAATTGTTACAGTCTCTACCCCTTAAGGGAACTTCGTCCCGAAGTTCTGTGTGTGTTATATATTGGAGTGGTGTCGATGAAGAGGTGTGGTTACTTTTGAGGACTAGAGTCTGGGATTACCAGTGATGTAGTTTGATTTGTCTCAGAATACGGTGTGTCAATAGAAATTGATAACATAGTTGAATATCAGTAGAGATCCATATAATAGTCGAATTCCAAAGCAAATTGATATAACAGTCGAATATTAAGAGAAATTGATATAGTATTTGAATATCATTAGTAATCGATATAGTGGTCGAATATTAATGGAAATTGGGATAGTAGTTGCAATCATAGCCTAGTAGGTAATCTGTTGTTGTACCTAGTGTTTATTGACTTCATACTTATGTTATTTCAGATACTAATAAGCCCACTTGTTTATAATTCTTTATTTACATAGAGAGGCATCCCAAACAATGTAAATAAGGGATATAAACTTATGGTTCGGTGATTTACAATTTCTTTATTTAAATGAAAAGGCATCCCAATCCATTCAAATTAGGACATTATAAATCATCCTACTTAAGAATTCCCAACACAACATTCATACTTAGCCGGTGAGTTACAAGGTAGTGTATTACGAGATGATACTGGTGTTCCAAAAGTAAAAAATGAATATTCAATCTTGTAAAGCTGATGAGGGTGCTTGTGGTGTAACTATGGATGATTTGAGCTTTAAAAGTGCATCAAGATCTGTTAATGAGCTTGTGGTTCCAACGGTTGTGAAGATAATGATGTGATATGTTGATGAACAAAAGTGTTTAGTGTATACTTAACATTAATATTGGCAGAGATGTCAAGTTTGCTTTAAAATTTTAAGAGATTTTAAAGGTTTATGACGGAATGGTATCCTTAGGACCTAAACAAGATAGTACTTCTACGGGATGAAGAGAAGAATTGATAACTATCCCAAGATAGTAGTTCAGATTATCTCATAAATGAAAACTTTCAAGAATGAAATAAGGTAGTACAAATAAGGTGTTAAGATTTCGCTGAGTGGTAAGATACTATCGTGACTCTAGATTGTTTTAATGAATTCTGGTGGTTTATCGAGTTCATGTAGGAAATTAATCTGAACATAACCCTAGTACAACTATTCCCAGTATTTGAAAATTTTAAGTCGAACATAGTTAGTCAGACTATGTTCCACTGTCCCTAGGTTAAATATAGGTGACTAGTCTATATTTAGCCGAGGTGCGATAAAATTTTCAAATACCTAAAATAGGCATACTTGTGGTATGTCCGTTGCTTTTGAGAAATTGTCCACTAAACAAAGGCGATGTCAAACCATTCAGTTGCAAGTCCCGCCCATACAAGACTTGTAACCTATGTTTTCACATTCCATTGCATAGAAGATAGTACAGGTGGATACGTGTGGAAAGGAAGTTTTAAGTAATTCTAAAACAATCCATACTTGGCCAGGATCACAAACTTTTAACAATGAAGGTTTCAGAAGAAAACTTTGATGAATGTAGAGAAAGTTGCTAAACTTTGATGAATGTAGAGAAACTTCAGCTTTTGTAGATGATGGATTAGTTTGCCCTTTAAAAATCTCATATCTTTTGTTTCCATTAGGAAAATTGATAGACTGTGACGGGTTTTATGTAAAACAATATCATGTAAGGTTTATAAGATAATTTCTAGAGACTATAAAATGTCTAAGAAATGGGAGAGACGATTGTGTGGTTCACAATGTCTGGGAAGTAGATTAGACCATTGTGTGACTCAAAACATTTGAGAAATGATTAAGACCATTGTATCATACAATGTCCGGGAAATAGGAAAGACCATTGCAATTAGTTACAATGTCTTGGACATAAAATGTTGGAGTAGGAACATGATTGGGAGAATGTGGTTGTGTCGAAATGCCCTAGAATAGGCACACGCAGATATGTTTAGATAAAATGATTGAAAATAACTCGAATGTATATATCAATATACTAGTATTTGTTCGTGTAGTGTAAAATGCCTAGTGTGTATATATCAATATACTTATATGTTCATGTAGCATAAAATGCTTACGGGTAAAATGCTCAAATATGCTAAGGGTACATATATCAATATGCTAAAATGTTTGTGTAATATAAAATGCTTAATAAGTCCATAATCGTCTGGAGGATGGAAGGCACGAAGAGCGGAAGGCTATAAAATGTTTTTGCTTGTACGTGTGGTTATAGTTTAGGTCTCAATTAGACCCATTTCTCTATAACCATGGCTCTGGTACCAATCTGTAACACCCCCAATTTTGTGATATGCAGCGGAATTCAAACTGGGTATTACTCGATGGCACAATAGTCACAATAATTGAAAACAAACTCTAATTGAGTCGTTTTGAAAGATTTATCATTCAAATTATATAAATATCAGAAATTACAAAATGAGGTCCCAGATGATTCCATGTTTACAATTTACATTAAATGAGTTTTCGAATGATAATAAAATTTATAGCCGTCTTGAATATCCGTGCCCCTCCATGCCATCCTTGATCATCATGGACCTGAAATACATGCTTAAAACTGTCAACACAAAGGTTGAGTGGAATTCGTAGAGTTTGTAGTTAAATCGTTGAACACAATAATCGTAGTGTGAGCTATAGACTCACACCAATGGTTTTGAAAACAAAACAGATATTATTTCACTAAGCTCATGCAACCAAAGCATTAACATCGAACCAAAAATTGGCATTATAGAAGCCCTACCAAGGTAATATTGCCATTATACCTCTAAATCTCAAATAAAGTGCATTTGTTTGAACTCGTAGTTGTTCAACACAAATGGGATTCATCAATCCCAATAGATCTATTCACAATATTCGCGCTCACTATAGCTAGTGACTAATGGTTCATGATATAGGGACTTCGAACTTGGCAATCGTTACTTAGTGGCAATAAAACATAGTCGGGTAAGCATACAGTAGAAAGCATTGTGTTCGAGTAGAAAAATAATAGCATGTATCCCCCCCATGGGTTTGTAAAATAGTTAAACAATAGAAAGTGGGGCTACGAACTCACCTTAAGTTACATAGCAACTAGTGAATGTGATGGTCGAATCGTGAAGGTTTCTACGAGCAACAACTTTTGGCCTTAATGAAAAGGGAAACATGAACTAGGACAAGAACTATACACTTCAATCGAAAACCCTAGCTTCTAATCCTTCACCACAACTCTTGCAAACATTGCTAGCCTTGATATAGACCTTGTGAAAACCTTATTAATTCAGCCCTAGTACCCTTGTGTAGCTCCTAATTCATCCATGGAATCACCAAATAAACACTAGTTTCATGTAGAGAATAACTAGGCCTTCAACTCTTATGTGTAACTTGGAACATGGAAATCAAAGATGAATGGTTGTGTGATTTAAGTGTGTTATGTGTGGTTAAAAACTAGGAGAGGATGAGGAAGGGTATTTTTAGTGCCTTCAGGAGGTTAGGAAGGTGTTAGGAAGGTGCAATGAGGAGGTGCAAGTTTAGGATATTTTCCAAGACTTTGTGGCCAAGTTTACTTAATATACATGTATCCTAAAGTCCAAGGCTTATCACCAAGCCACCAATGCTTGGTGAATCATAATATACACTTTCATATGATGGGAGGAGTGACTAGATGGATAAACATGGTATTATCTAGCTTACGGAGTGAGTTTTGGTCCCGGTAATCGCTAACGGTAAGTCGTTAAGTCATGAAACTTAAAATCGGGTATCCTAAAAATATGAAACTTATAAATATGTTAGAACTTATTTATATAATCTATCTTAGCATATTTAATAAGTGATAAGTTCTATCGGGTTGCTTAACGCTGTTAAAACTGTAAACGCGGGTCTAAAACGCGTAATTCGCGTAAAACGCTGAACTAGAAAACGTAAAATTCCAAAACTTTTGAAATTGTCGCAAAATGAGAGAAATTCATATTTCAATTGTTTATAGTATTTTATGGACATATCGGGATGCTGGAATGACGTTTAAACCTATAAGTAAATCTCGGACACGGTTTCGTGATTTTTGTAGAAATGATCCGACGAGTGTCAAACTCTCGGATTATCATTAAAATAGTTTAACTTACGAGAATATGAAATAAAATTTTGGGAGTGAATAGTGAAGTGAATAGTAAAAAGTGAATAGTAAAAATTCGAGATTGGATAGTAACCTGAAAATGCGAATTGTTACACGCGTTTTTAAAAGTTGTTTAAATTTCTGCTCACTTTACGTGATGGCATAAGCATTAAGCGGGCCTTGGATCCTTTATTCTGAAAGGCGTTTTGGTCTTGGAACTCCCCGTTTTGTTGTATGCCACATGAGGTTCACAAATAACACCATTAATATGTAATAAATGCCAAAAATAGCTACGGTTCGACAAGCGGATCCTTGCATCCTTTGTTATGAAAGGCGCTTAAGTCTGGGAGTTTCACCGTGAAGCTCCGTATGCTTGAGGCAAAGTAAAATAAAATAAAATCATAAGTACCAAAAATAACTGCGGTTCGACAAGCGGATCCTTGCATCCTTTGTTCTGAAAGGCGCTTAGGTCTGGTAGATTCACCGTGAAGCTCCGTATGTTTGAAGTACAAGTTATATGTATAAAAACCAAGTGAAAAAAAATGAAAAATGAAAAACGAATAAAATCAATGAAAAATGAAGAATGAAAAAATGTAATAAATGTGGTGTGAATGTGTGAGCCTTTTAAGTTTAAATTTAAACGATTTTTAAATCCGCCTAAATCTATGTAACACCCCAACCCGATAAGGGTAGAAGTACTACATTATAGTGACATATCAGAGTATATGCAGACATACAACATAAGTAATATAAAAGAATTCCAAAGGTTACAAATGATTAGTCTGAAATACAAGGTTACAAAAGAAACAACGATGAAATACTAAGTCTGAAATGCAATCTCTTCTAGTCATCTCTAATCCAGAAAATAGCTATCAAGGTGAAATCCAACTAAGTTCTTAGCACTCTTCACTCATATCCCAACTTCCCTCTAAAACCTGCCGCGGGAAAAGAAATGCGGCTGAGCTTAAAAAGCTCAGTGAACAGATATAAACAAATGAAAACAAATATACAAAGAAAACGCAATTGAATGTGAAACGAATCCAAGCAACCTGCTGAGACAAAGGTTAAGGAATATGGAACATATAGTAGGACTAACAGAGTATAATCAAAGGAAATACGAATATACAGAATGTCAAACAAATCAAAGGAAAATGAAACAGGAATGACAAAACAAAATATGTTGCATTGGGTAAGTATCAGAAGGTATAGTATGGATGGAATATAAAGGTAAAGGTTGAGTAAATGAAAAGGTTAAGGTTTAGATTTATAAATTCAGTATTACAACCCTGTGCCCAGAACAAAACAGATCATGACATAAATGGTCTCAATGCAATCCAGAGGGGAGACCTCATAATTATCACATGTAATCAGAGGGGTGACCTCAATGAGTTGTGAAGGAAGTGTATTACACATACAGCCACATTCACCAGATAACATATAACAGATAACAGATCTAGGATGCACCCATACGCCCCTACAGAAGTCAGTTGGCCATAATACATAAATAAATAAAGCGCGCATATCATATAACAGAAGATGACGGTGTGGAAAATCACTCGACCACACTGGAGTCATAACATCGGTGCATCAATGCTATGGACATGGAACCCCCATGCCTAGTGATAGCCCGGGTCTCATACGGAATAGGTCAAAGGTAAGTCAAAAGGTTCATATCATAGAGGTTCAAATAGTACAGGGGATCATAGCATTAGCTTAGGGAATCCTAATCAAACAAAGGTTCGTATCAATGGTCCAAGGTTTTACAAGTATGAAAGTAAAAGAACTGATTTTGGAAAGCTTGGTAATTCATTTTAAAACATGGTTATCATAAAAGTATTTCCTTAAAACATTTTTTGTCAAAGGTTATCTAAACGTCCATTTAAAAACGGACATATTGTCATATCTTCAGAAATTAGTTCAAATAGTTTTATCTCATTTTACCAAGTTATGTTTTCAAAAAGAGTTTTCATACTAACATAATATCAATGAACCAAAGATGACAGATGTACCAAGGTCAGAAATCATAATAGTGGTAGGAAAATGGAACATAGTAATGAGAAGGCAAAGTCAAAGTTTGGCAAATATCTAAGTCATCAGAATATCAAAGGTTCATAATCAAGGGTTCACAATTACATGGATCAAAGGTTCATAGCAAAGGTTCAATTCAGAAGGTTCATGTCAATTGGTTCAAAGGTTCATAACCAGGGTTTAATTCAAAAGTTTATATCAAATATTCATTTAAAGTAATCTTTTAATAATGGCTTTCATAAAAGTGATCTTTAATAACGGTTTTTAAAAAGATAGTCTTTAAAAGTGGTTTACATAAAAGTTAATAAAATTCCATATAAAAGTGGTATCGCATCGTGCTCATAAACATTATTTTAAAATAGTTTTTCTCAAAAAAATTTCAATGATATAATTAAGAAGGGTTTTTACATCCAGTTACAATATCAAATGAACCTTTAAATTATCAAGGGATTCAAATATTCATGTCACAAGATAACGGACGAATTATATCAAGTCTCAAGGGGACAATAGCAGAGGCTCAAAGGAATCATATCAAGATAAAGAATTATAATCAAGGATCAAAAGTCATGAGAAACCTTATAAGGAAGGTCAGAATATCCGTACCTCAACCCGATAACAAAGCAAAATAAGGAAAAGGACCAAATGGAAATAGAAATCGCTCCTTCTTCACAGAACCTAGATGAATTAGAAGTCGAGAATTATTTAATAGTTCATTTCAAGTCAGATTACTCCTTTTTAGGTTATCTTCCATTTTTAGAAACTTTCCATATTAAGCAGGTTTCTATTTTTAGTAACTTTCCAGATTTAGCAACTTTCCATTTATGGTAAGTTTTCACTTTAATTAAGTTTACTCATTTAAGTAACTTCCTATTTTTTGCAGGTTTCCAAAATTAGTAAGTTTCCATTTTTAGAAAGTTTCCTTATTTAGTAAGTTTCCAAAAATAATAGGTTTCCATAATTAGAAAATTTTAATCTAAAAAATGCAAGTTAAATCATTTATAAACATTATTATGGAATTTAGGGTTCATTTTAGCAAGTCATAGTAAGTTTCGGGTTTAAATAAATAACTTTCCATATTTTAGGGTTTCAAATGTAAATATGCCATAGTTAAGGGTCTATTATGTAAATATCATAAGTTTTCACATTTAATACAAATTATACATAAGTTAACCATATCAAACCCTCAAGTTTACAAATATTACACATTACACCCTTTACTTATAAAATTTCAATTTTAAATATTTATTATTTACACTTTAATCCATAATTAAATCATTTAAACACATTAGCCCCTTAGTTTCCAGAAATTATACAATTTACCCCTTATGATTAAATATGTAGAAATCACCACAAAATACCAGAATTTACAAAACACACCCCTCCATTTTAATAAATTTCAAATCGTACATAATTAATTCCATAATTAACATTTACCCCTTGTATTTACAAATATAACACTTAACACCCTCATATTATATTTTATACAATTTACCCCTAGTCCAAAACAAGTTATAAAAAATTTCCCATAAGTTTAGAAAATTAGAAAAACCACCCTTTACTTTTAAAAACACAAATTGGCTAACAAATAAAATAATAAACCCTAACCCCAAATTTTCCCAATCATTTCATAAACCTTAAACATGTTAATTTCATAAATTAAAATATCAAAAACCCCAACCCTAGCATGTACACCCCATTTATTTACATAATTCGATCAGATTAGCAATAATTAAATCAAAACAATTACCATACGCTTCAAATAATTATAACCAAATTTTATTTATGTCGAATATACATCATAACATATCACAAAAATCAGATCTAGCCACCAAAATTTCGTATGAGCCATTTAGAGTTTTTGCATGTTGTTAGGGTTTTTGTTAACTTTTAATTCGTATGGCTTATATATCATGCATGGACCAATTTCACGATTTTATACAGATTATATAGGATAGAAAGGATGCTACAAAAATACCCAATTAGGTTGGATCGAATGGAATGAGTAGAAACGAATTTCTCCTTCTCGGCCACAAAATCGAGCAAACAAAATCCAAATGTGTAACCTGAGCACTCCCCCACCTTAACCAGTATTTTTCTAGCCTTCCCTACCTTAAAAAAACGTCCAAGAAAAATGCCCAAGTGCCTCTAGAAAGAAAGGAGCCGCCAATTTTGTTTTTGGGGTGTTTTTAGGGTTTTTAAAGTAGTTTTGGAAATAGATACATAAAATAAAATATATAAAGAGAGGGGGGGGGGGGATTTGGCCGATATTTGGGGTTATAGGATGAGAAAAAAATCAGATTTTAATAATTTCCATAATTATTTTATGCTTATTTCTCATTTTAAGTCGTGTACAAATATTATAAATCATTTTGGACCATTAATAGTACTTTAGGCATGCCAAATATTTTTAACTAAGTAAAAATATTGTAAATGTTCATAGAAAAATAATAATGGTCATATGTTACTCATTTCCAAGTGTTTGGGATTTATTTGGTGTTTTATTTAAGTATTTATTTAGGTTTTAAGTTGTAGGGGCAATTTGGTCATTTTACATATTTGGCAAATTTTAGATTTTACAACTTCTTCCCCTCTAACAAAAAATTTTTTTCCTCAAAATTTGAAGTCGCAAAATTAGACGGAGTCGTAGCAAATCGGAAAAGATCGTCACAATTATCCTCGCGCTCGGGGAGGTTCTTCCCACAAGAATCTTTAAAAACAACAATAGTTTCTCATGACTCGGTCTAGACAAGGTGGTATCAGATTACTCAGAATGAGACAAATCAGGTTGAATCTGGTCAAAAGGACAATGCAACATATAACGGATGATAGGTGAAATTTTCTTAGTAATAACACAAGGAATACAGATAGAAGTTAGATTAAGTAACAGTATCAAACAGTAGAGAGCTCTACGATGAAACCTAAGATTGTTATCAAAATAGAGAGATCAACAAACATAACTCGAGGATTCAGGTATATCGAATCGTAAGGTGATAAGGCAGATCAAACGTATAAGTCGAAAGAACCAAAATTCTTACTAATCGCAGATAGTCGCCAACGGAAACAGAAATCTAGGTCTTCTCCAAGGCACTCCTCAAGATATCCTATGAACACAATAAGTGCACTTATATGACGTTAGTATTATCACGTTGATTAGGCGTCACAATACCAGCCTCATATAATATGCCCTCATGATGGTCATACTTTATCTCAAGTCGTGAATCAAAATCTACAAACCATCTAATAGTCCAACTAAATCCTAGGGTTGGCCCTGGTCAAAGATCAATAACAACGGAATGATGTTGGCAAAACAAATGAAACTCGTAATGACGTAACAAAATCAACAACATAACCAAGAGGAAAATGGAACTACTCATAAGAGTAACAGAAATCCTTGAATTTCTAGCAGAGGTAAGGTACGTTATCAATAGCGTCAATCCATTCATAAACATACATCTCAAGGTTCCTTCCAAGCTCGAGTAGTCTGTCTAGGGTTGTCCATCAGATCATAGGGTGAAAAGGAATCATAAACTCGAGTCTGGTTCCTCAAGCCTTTGGCAGTTCTTCTTGGAATGTGATGGAGTAATGTGAATCTCTGGCACGATCTTCAAATCCCTTCATCATCCAGTCTGCTTCCGCTCTCAATTCATCTTAGTAAAACCAAGGTGAATAGGGAAATAAGACTGCATGTCTTCATCCACTCCAGGTTCGCCATCTTGACTAGATTTTTGTCTTCTGTTCACCGCCTTGTAAGTAATGTCTTCCACTCTTTAAGGTAGCCACCGCTGTTGTCAACTCCAGATCATGCAGCGAATAATTCTTCTCATGCGTTTCTAGTTGTCTTGATGCATAATTAATCATCTTCCCGTGATGTATACGTTCATAACCGAGTCTCTTCTTGAAATGTCCCAAAATTGAACTGTTTCCCTCTACTCACGAAGTTCATCAACGGTAACGCAAGTTGTAAACATCTTCCAAAATTCTTTTGCAAAGTTCAAAAGATTCCATCTTCTCTAATCTGTTGTCGGTCTTGTCACTTGGTGATAGTTTCAATTTTTTTTTTGCAGGATTTGTAGCAATATCCTCAATTAAGAACATCATTGTCTCAACGAATATCAAACTTCCAGAATACACAAATGATCGTCAAATTTCTACCAAAGTGTGAAAATGATTCTCATGTCCTTCCTCATCTCTAAATGTACTAATAAGTCATACAATGACCTTTAGTCTAAGTACTCACGAGAGATACAATTTATTAGGTTCACAAAACAGTCAGAGCATTAGCTAATACCATTAGCATCACTAACCGTCACAGCGGTCGTTATGAATATGAAAGGCAATACTAGGAATAAGTTCAAGTCATAATCCCATCTAAAGGAAAACTTAGCGTCTCAAAGTTGAACAGATGCATAGTCGTTTCAAGGTAGAGAAATAATGGTTCCTAACAGCAATACAGTTCAGCTTCCAGTAGTCAATACAATTCTCTTACCACCATCCTTCTTTCTCGCGAATGAAACGGACGTACTTCGAAGATACACTCAGGCATACAAAACCACTCTCTATTCTTTGGTTGCTGCTCCTTCCATTCTCTCAATTCAATTAGTGCTGTTCTCCGAAACTTCTCAAAGACATCCCTACATGATGACCAGACAATCTCTCTGCATTACGTCGCTCCAAATTCACACTACGGTGTACCTTTGGCGGTTCATCTAGGGATCATATCAAGAACGCTCGGATTGCAAAATAATTCTTGAGATGAGGTTCATCCTTTAGTGTACAAAATAGATGATAAGGAAACTTCGTAACCGCGAAAGTAATGTACGAGTCTCTAGAGTAATAGAGATGGCAAAAGTTTAACAATCAGGAATCATGGTAGGTAGTTCGAAATTATTCAAAACACCAAAAGTGAGACATAGTAGGACAGTCGTCAGCATCTTGAATGCTCAATCAACCAAATCCATATCAGGATAAAATCGAAGTTAACATTCCAAACAAAGACAGGTCAACATAGCAAATCTTATTGTTCAAAAGTGAGGGGAATTATTCCTATACTCGTGGTTAAACACCACAAGACTTCTCATATGAATAGAGATGAGTAAGACAGAATCAAATAGCGTCAGAAGATTTACAGTTGCTTATCAAAAGCAAGAGGCAACTCACAAAATGTATCAAATACGTCATCGTCGTGGAGATTCTCCGAATGCACGAAGAGGCGTCAAAATGATTAACAAAAGGGTTAGAAGTAAGAGACGAAATCTGAAGATAAGGATCAAATAGTATCGGACATTACTATGAAATTCTCAATGCCTTCAAAGTTCACCAGGTTACAAACTTTAGGTGGTGCAAATCATAAGTTTTCAAATCTTCCAAAAAGTGATTTTAACAGGCTTAACTAAAAGTAAGGCACGAATCAGAGTGATGCGGAAGCAATGATACTTAAACAAATGCCTTATAGTCTACCCATTCCTCACCGGTCAAAACTTAAGTTCATACTGGGAAATCCTAAAGCAGGTTCTCAAGGTGTTCTCCTACGTTTCTACAGTGGAAGCCTAATGGTTCAAAACTCATAGGTCCAGGTTTATGTTTTACAAGTCGCCAGCCTGGGTCTGATACCATAATTATAATACCCCAACCCAATAAGGGTAGAAGTACTACATTATAGTGACATATCATAGCATATGCAGACATACAACACAAGTAATACAAAATAATTCCAAAGGTTACAAAGGATTAGTCTGAAATACAAGGTTACAAAAGAAACAACAATGAAATACTAAGTCTAATATGCAATCTCTTCTAATCATCTCTAATCCAGAAAATAGCTGTCAAGGTGAAATCCAACTAAGCTCTTAGCACTCTTCACTCATATCCCAGCTTCCCTCTAAAACCTGCCGCGGGAAAAGAAACGCGGCTGAGCTTAAAAAGCTTAGTGAACAGATATAAACAAATGAAAACTAATAAACAAAGAAAACGCAATTGAATGTGAAATGAATCCAAGCAACCTTTTGAGACAAGGGTGTGGAAAACTAGAAGCGGGGTTAAATAGTTTTATGTTTTTTTATTTTGTTGTAAAAGATTGCTTGCGTGGTTTCTTTACTTTCAAAAATTTAGGTTCGATATTATGTGATCTCAAGTCTTGCACAATATAAACAACAACAAATATGTATGATATAGCAATTATAATGTAAGTAAAGAAATAAATGAGAGATGGAAAGATCGAACCGCGAGACAAGAGATTTATAGTGGTTCGGCTACAAGGACACCTTCCTTGCCCTACTCCACTCCCCGAGCACCTAACTCAAGAGTTTTCTTCACTATGTCAACAAGCTCCCTTATGGCGGAGAAAACCTTACACACCAATATACACACTACAACTTCGTCGCAACTTGATCACACCTTATACACAAACACAACTACTTCACACCTATCTATCTTCACACCTATCTACTTCACAACTATCTTCTTCACAACTATCTTTTTTACAACTATCTTCGTCACAACTATCTTCTTCACAACTATCTACTTCTCAACTATCTACTTCTCAACTATCTTCTAAACAATCACTCTATCTACACACTAAGCTAATCTATCTTCTACCAAATATTCACAACAAATAACACAAAGAAATATATATAATGAGTGATGCTCTAACAACTTGGATGTGGAGGTCACAACAAGTTGTAATACTTCTTGTCTTGGAGGCTAGAAGTATTATTCTCTTACACTTGAGAGGTTGATGTTTGGATCAAAGGATTTATGTATGTATGATGAAAGGATTTAAAGAATAGAAATGGAGATCTAGAACAGAGAGTTTAGGAGTGCAAAAGGTCAGAAAAATCTGTGAAATGAACCAGTATTTATAGGGCAACAAATTACTGCTCTGGAGCGTGGCCGGTCCACTTAATTAGGGGGCGGTCCCCTTAATTATTAAGGGGGACGCCTAGTATAATTAAGCCCCCCCCCCAGAACATTGGATTTGTTTGTCCTTTTGTGGGGAAGGTTTTTCTGGATAATATTTGCCATTTTTGGTTGGAAATTTGAAATCATATATTTATAATGATTTAAACATATTCTTTTAATTCCAAAAATGATTTTGTAAAAGATATAAAATGTTTATTGACATCTTATAAAAGTTCTAGTGATTATAGAAAAATTTCCTTTGATCATAGAATGCAATAAAACACTTTGTTTATTCATACCTTAAGTGATTTGGATGCAAAGTGTAATATTTATCTCTAAATACTTATTTCCGACAAAAGTTTTAGCTTAATGAATTTTCGTTTTGTGAATATCAAAACATAAAGATATCGATGAATGTTAACAATGTTTTTAGGCATTATTTATGTCAACAATCTCCCCCTTTTTGATGATTACAAAACTTTAAACTCTTTAAATCTAAAAATTAATTTTTAGACAAGTATTTAGAGTTTTATATTCACTTCTCCCCCTTTTTGTAAAATCAAAAAGGTTATGTCGATTAAACTTCATGAAAGAAGTTAAACGAGTAGAAATCTCCCCCTTGATGTATGCTCCCCCTCATTTGAGAGCACCAAGGAAACGAGCTATGGAATGCTTGGCTACAAAAACTATGTGTGGAGAACAAGACATATATATGCAAAGCAACAATAATGCAAATAAAAATAGATTCATTCAAGCATATATGAGATGAACATAGAAATGATCATCATTACAACATTCAATATGCTTGAAGCATATTGATTACAATAAAACAAAAGAAACAACATAGTCCTAAATTGGCAAAGAGAGCACTTGGACTTGCTTGCAACCCATGGTTGAGTGTTTTATTTGCTTGAGGTGAACATAAGCATAGAGCTTAGTTGTTTGATTGAGAAGGATATGGAGCGGAAGAGGTGGATCTCACGATGTTGTATCGTGTCAAGGGTGGTATTGGATGAGAACGAGTGAGAAGATATTCGATCCAAGAAATATCTTCACTCAAGTAGAGGATTTGTTTTTGAAGGAAGATGAAACAAGGGCAAAAGTGAGTGTGGTTTGTAACTTGATCCAAGTTGAGAGAGTGGGGTAGGCAATTTTCATAGGGTGATGATGGAGGTTTCCCTTTGTTGCGTTGTGCAAGATGCATAGCAAGGAGATCACTAAGATCATGGATTTGGTTTATTTCATCACGGAACTTTTTCTTTTTCGTGGCAATGTGGAGAGAATCATTGTGTTGACATGGATCAATTGGGATTGTGTAGTTGGAATTGAAATTGTTGGAAGTGTAGTTTTATGGTTGATAAAACTTGTATGGATCATTATAAGTGGTTGGAGGTTGAGATGTGTAGTTTGGCATGAAAGTGGATGTTTGGCCAATGTTGTATGGTTTGTAAAGAGGATCAAAGGAATGTCCTTGTGGGTTTGGTGTAAAGTTTGTGAAGTAAGTAGTTGGAGGTGTTGAGTGATTTCCAGCTTCATTGGTTATGCTGGATTTATTTCGAGGGCTTTTTCTTCGCCAAATGGGTTTCTCCGCCATCCTTGCTAGCCTTGAGGCTTTTAGTTTTGGTTTGTTTGGGGAGGTCATGATGAGATGAATGGAGAGTTTTGAAGATTGGGATATTTATAGTGTAAGATTTGTGTGTTTATGGATGGATAAGGTTTGTTTGGGAGATTAGGACAAAATATGTTGGTGAAAATTGGGAAATGTAAGTTGAAATGGGCTAAAAAGCAGAAAAGATTTTGTAAACCCGACCATCAGATGGCCGGTCCCCTTAATTAGGGGGCGGTCCGCATAGTGATTAAGGGGGCTGCCCATCTGGTGTTTTCCAGATTGCCGGAATTGGGTTTTTGGCAAAAAATTTGAAGAAAGGTTGTGTTTTTGGATTTGGATTCAAGCAAGTTCAACTCTTTGAGGCAATATAGCATCTAATCTAATCGTAATATAGCATGCATGCAAAAACATTTAATTAATAGAGAAAATAAGCAATAAATAATAATCTAAAAGAGACAAGCAAAGGCAAGGGCACTTAATCTTCCTAGAGTAACTATCTTAGATCAAAGGCAAAGGCAACTAGTGAGTGAAAAACTAGTGATGGAACAAGATGACAACATTGTGAGTGATTTAGTCCTAGTGTGTGCCTATATGCAACAAATGTGGAGTTGTGATTGTTTCGACTCCTAAATGCAAATAAGTAAACTTCCTAAGAAACAATCCAAAATCTCCTTGATTCGATTTTTGCTCGATTCATGAATGTCAATGTTTTATATTAGATTATATACTTTGACAATTCATGTGAGATTTTATGCATGATTTAAGGAAAAAAAATTTTAGCATTTGTCAACAATGCAAGGAAAATGATTTTCATGTAATTCCTAGATGTGAGAATAGTTTTAAAGAAAATTTGATTGGGTTTTACAAGAGAGTATATGCAATAAAAATGAGGTTTCCCAATCTTTAATTTTGTGCGAAATAGATTCCTAGACTCAGATATGGGGAGGTGGAAGAAAAATAAATTTTATGCAAGTAAAAATTAGTGTAAATGCAATAGAATTTAGTCAACTTGTTCCATCATTCGTAATCCTAAACGCAAGTGGTTGAATAATTCACACTTAAGGGGTTTAGTGAATATATCCGCAATGTTATCTTCCGATGCAACCTTTTCTATAGATATGTTTTCTTTTTGTACATTATCCCTAAGGAAGTGGTGGCGTATTTCTATATGTTTAGTCCTAGAGTGTTGAACCGAATTTTTACTTAAATCTATCGCACCTTTGTTATCGCACATAATAGGAACATTTTCTAACCTAATGCCATAGTCTATGAGAGCTTGTTTCATCCATAGTGCTTGTTGACATGCCTTTCCAGCGCTTACATATTCGGCTTCGTTGGTAGAAATAGCAAGAGCGATTTGCTTCTTTGAAAACCAAGATGTTAGACAACGTCCCATAAAAGTGCAAATACCGCTAGTGCTCTTTGTATCTACGTAGTCTCCCGCATGATCCGAATTCGCATAGACGATGGTTTCTATGCCGGATCCCTTAGGATACCATAATCCTAAGTGTATAGTGCCTTTAATGTATCCGAAGATACGTTTACTGCTTCTAGGTGAGAGGTTTTGGGATCCTCTTGAAAGCGGGTACAAAGGTAGACACTAAACATGATATCGGGTCTACTTGCCGTCAAGTATAGTAAACTACCTATCATTCCTCTATACTTAGTGTTATCTACGGACTCGCCTTCATCATCCTTTGTGAGTTTCACTTTCGTAGACATGGGAGTTTTCATGGGTTTTGAGTCTTCTAGGCCAAATTTCTTAAGCATTTCCTTAATGTACTTAGATTGGTTAAAGAGTATTCCATCTTCTAATTGTTTTATTTGTAATCCTAGGAAGATGTTTAGTTCACCCATCATACTCATCTCGAACTCATCAGGCATGATTTTGGCAAATTCATCACACATTTCTTGACAAGTCGATCCAAATATAATGTCGTCAACACATATTTGAACAATGATGAGATTTGGGTCTTTCTTTTTAGTGAAAAGAGTGTTATCTACCATTCTCATGGAATAATTATGTTAATAAGAAAATCTTTTAATCGATCATACCAAGCCTTAGGAGCTTGTTTGAGTCCATATAAAGCTTTCTTTAACTTATAAACATAATCAGGTTTTGCGAAGTCAATGAATCCTAGAGGTTGTGCCACATAAACCTCCTCATTGATAAACCATTGTGGAATGCACTTTTCACGTCCAGTTGGAATAACTTAAAGTCTAGGGCACATGCATAGGCAAGTAATATCCTAATAGATTCTAGTCTAGCTACGGGGGCATAAGTTTCGTCATAATAAATTCCTTCTTGTTGATTATAACCTTGGGCAACTAACCTAGCTTTGTTCCTAGTTACTATTCCATTTTCATCTAACTTATTCCTATATACCCATTTAGTTCCTATGACGGTCATGTTCATTGGATTTGGGACTAATTCCCAAACATCATTTGCCTTAAATTGGTTTAATTCTTCTTGCATAGCTATAATTCAACTTTCATCTTTTAATGCTTCATTAATATTCTTAGGTTCTATTGCTGAGAGGAAACAAAAGAAGTTACTTTTATCTTGGGCTTGTGACCTAAGGGTTCTTTGATTCAGATGTCCTATTATGTTATCTAATGGATGTGATTTAGATTCCTTAATATTTACGAGTTCGTTATTTCCTAAGTCTATATTATCATTATCATTTCCAATGGGTTTTGTTTTACTAACCTCAATTGCTTCATCTTCGACTAAGTCATCATCTTCTAAAGGTAATGTTTTAGGAGGTGGTGGTGTTTCATCAAATGTTACATTTAATGATTCTTCTCCTTTCATAGTGTGTTTGTTAAGTATTGTATATGCTTTACTATTTTGTGAGTACCCTAAAAATATTCCTTCGTATGATTTTGGGTCAAACTTAGTAAGGTAATCCTTAGTGTTTAAAATATAACATTTACTTCCAAATACCCTAAAGTAGCTTAAGTTAGATTTTCTATCTCTTAGTAACTCATAAGGAGTTTTTCCTAAAATTCTCCTAATTGATACCCTATTAATAATATATGTTGATGTATCTATAGCGTGACACCAAAATTTTTGTGGGATGGATTGTTCATTTAACATTGTTCTACTCATTTCTTGTAGTGACCTATTTTTTCTTCTAGTACGCCATTTGATTGTGGAGTACGAGGAGCAGAGAAATTGTGAGATATTCCATTTAAATCACAATATTTTCTGAATTGTACTTCGTTATCAAATTCCTTACCAGGGTCCGTCCTAATGGCTACTATTGTGCATCCTAATTTATTTTGAATCATTTTACTAAATATTTCAAAATTTTCAAAGGCTTGGGTTTTGTCACTTAAGAACCTAGTCCACGTGTATCGTTAATAGTCATCTACTATTACTAAGGTATAATTGTTTCCTCCATAGCTCCGCACAGCAGATGGACCAAATAGATCCATATGTAATAATTCTAGGCACCTAGTAGTGGATACTATATTCTTAGCTTTGTGACTAGCATGAACTTATTTTCCAATTTTACATGCATCACAAAAATGCTTGTCATATCTTAGGTTAGGCAAGTTTCTAACTAGTTCTTTAGAGGCCAAAGATTGTATTTGTTGCATGTTTGCATGTCCTAATCTCCTATGCCACAATGTGGAGTTTTCGTCTAGGGTTGTTAGGCATATCCTATCTTCCGGTTTGTTTCCTAGTTTCAGAACATATATGCCTCCTTTCCTAATTCCTCTACCTATGACCTTTCCATTCTTAACTATTTTGCTATCCATTTTGGTAAAGGTAACCCTACATTTATTATCGCATATTTGGCCTATACTATGCAAGTTATATGTTAAATTATCTACATCCTCAACATTTTCAATAGTAAGTGAGTCTTGAGAAATCGTACCCTTGCCAATGATTTTTCCACGCAAGTCACTACCGAAAATAATAGTTACCTCCATTGTATGCCTTATACGTAGAAAATACCTTGCGGTTCCCCGTCATGTGCCTCGAACATCCGCTATCCTTGATCCATTCGTCAGGCTCCAAGTCTATTCCTAAACATATTTCGTCAGTTGCTTTGGCCACAAAACATTTTCCGTCTCTTGGTTTTTCCACTTCTTCTTTGTCACTATCACTCCATGTTCCACTAACAAAGGCGCGTTGATTTTCATAACCCGGTGGCTTTAGACATTCACCAATGAGATGATTTTGACTTCCACATCTAAAACAGTTTCTTTTCCCGTAGTTTTCACTTCTATTTCTTTGGAACGACTTTCTTTCGTCTCATGGTAATCTAGTGAATCTTCCACGTCTTTTGAAGAATTTCTTGAATTCTCTTACGGCCATTGCATATTCTTCGTCTTCACTCTCGTCACTTGATTCATCATCATCACTAGGTTCCTTTTTGGCTTTTAGAGCAACGGATTTGATTTGTTCTTTCTTGACTTTGGCCGTTTCCGAATCTCTTCTTATAATTTCTTCATGAACCTTCAAGTTGCCAATAAGTTCATCAAGTGATAACGTCATCAAATTCTTTGATTCTTCAATTGCCGTGACCTTAGCTCGCCATTTTGGATGCAATGCCCTAAGAAATTTCCTAACACAATTTTTACTAGAAAATGTCTAATCAAGTGCTTTTAAACTTGTGATCATAGTGTTAAATTTAGCAAAAGCATTATCAATTGATTCCTCTTCCAGAATCGTAAATTGTTCATATTGTTGTACAAGAAGATCTATTTTATTGTCTTTGACTTGACTATTACCTTGGTGAGTAATAAGTAGTGATTCCCAAATTTCTTTGGCGGTTTTACACATAAAAAATCTTTCGTATTCTTTACGCGGTAACCCATTATAAATTACCATTTTAGCTTCATTATTTTTAGCTAGTTTCTTTTTCAAATCATCGTTTTGTTTTTCAAAAGGTACACTTTCATCCATTTTAGTTTTCGGATTTTGTTGAGTGGGAGGAAAATCACCAAAGGTAATAACATGCCAAAGATAAAGATATTTAGATTTCACATAAGTTTCGAATCTATTTTTCCAATATAAAAATCCATCACATTCAAATAGTGGTGGTCTTTGCATAGATTGCCCTTCTAAATATTTTTCAGATTCCATAGATCGTTGCAAGTTTTAAAATACAATATATTTTAAAATTCTTGCTAGACGTGGCTCCTGATACCAATTTTGGAAAACTAGAAGGGGGGTTGAATAGTTTTACGTCTTTTTATTTTGTTGTAAAAGATTGTTTGCGTGGTTTCTTTACTTTCGAAAATTTAGATTCGATATTATGTCATCTCAAGTCTTGCACAATATAAACAACAACAAATATGTATGATATAGCAATAATAATGTAAGTAAAGAAATAAATGAGAGATGGAAAGATCGAACCACGAGACAAGAGATTTATAGTGGTTCGGCTACAAGGACACCTTCCTTGCCCTACTCCACTCCCCGAGCACCTAACTCGAGAGTTTTCTTCACTATGTCAACAAGCTCCCTTATGGCGGAGAAAACCTTACACACCAATATACACACCACAACTTCGTCACAACTTGATCATACCTTATATACAACTACTTCACACCTATCTATCTTCACACCTATCTTTTTCACAACTATCTTTTTCACAACTATCTTCTTCTCAACTATCTACTTCCCAACAATCTTCTAAACAATCACTCTATATACACACTAAGCTAATCTATCTTCTACCAAATATTCACAACAAATAACACAAAGAAATATATGTAATGAATGATGCTCTAACAACTTGGATGTGGATGTCACAACAAGTTGTAATACTTCTTGTCTTGGAGGCTAGAAGTATTCTTCTCTTGCACTTGAGTGTTTGATGTTTGGATTACTTTGAAACAAAGATTTATGTATGTATGATCAAAGGATTTAAATAATAGAAATGGAGATCTAGAACAAAGAGTTTAGGAGTGCAAAAGGTAAGAAAAATCTGTGAAATGAACCAGTATTTATAGGGCAAGAAATTACTGTTCTGGAGCGTGGCCGGTCCCCTTAATTATTAAGGGGGCCACCTAGTATAATTAAGGGGGCCGCCCCCCAGAACGTTGGATTTGTTTGTCCTTTTGTGGGGAAGGTTTTTCTGGATAATATTTGCCATTTTTTGTTAGAAATTTGAAATCATATATTTATAATAATTTAAACATAATCTTTTAATTCCAAAAATGATTTTGTAAAAGATATAAAATGTTTATGACATTTTATAAAAGTTCTAGTGATTATAGAAAAATTTCATTTGATCATAGAATGCAATAAACACTTTTTTTATTGATACCTTAAGTGATTTGGATGCAAAGTGAAATATTTATCTCTAAATACTTGTTTACGAAAAAAGTTTTAGCTTAATGAATTTACGTTTTGTGATTATCAAAACATAGAGATATCGATGAATGTTAACAATGTTTTTAGGCATTATTTATGTCAACAAAAGGTTAAGGAATATGGAACATATAGTAGGACTAACAGAGTATAATCAAAGGAAATACGAATACAGAATGTCAAACAAATCAAAGGAAAATGAAACAGGAATGAGAAAACAAAATATGTTGCATTGGGTAAGTATCATAAGGTATAGTATGGATGGAATATAAAGGTAAAGGTTGAGTAAATGAAAAGGTTAAAGTTTAGATTTATAAATTCAGTATTATAACCTCGTGCCCAGAACAAAACAGATCATAACATAAATGGTCTCAATGCAATCCAGAGGGGAGACCTCAGAATTATCACATGTAATCAGAGAGGTGACCTCAATGAGGTGTGAAGGACGTGTATTGCACACACAACCACATTTACAAAATAACAGATAACATATAACAGATAACAGATAACAGATCTAGGATGCACCCGTACGCCCCCACAGAAGTCAGTTGGCCATAATAAATAAATAAATAAATAAAGCGCGCATATCATATAACAGAAGGGGACGGTGTGGAAAATCACTCGACCACATTATTGGAGTCATAACATCGGTGCATCAATGCTATGGACTTGGCAATTCATTTTAAAACATGGTTATAATAAAAGTATTTCCTTAAAACATTTTTGTCAAAAGTTATCTAAACCTCCATTTAGAAACGGACATATTGTCATATCTTCATAAATTAGTTCAAATAGTTTTATCTCATTTTACCAACTTATATTTTCAAAAAGAGTTTTTAGACTAACATAATATCAATGAACCAAAGATGACAGATGTAACAAGGTCAGAAATCATAATAGTGGTAGGAAAATGGAACATAGTAATGAGAAGGCAAAGTCAAAGTTTGGCAAATGTCTAAGTCATCAGAATATCAAAGGTTCATAATCAAGGGTTCACGATTACATGGTTCAAAGGTTCATAGCAAAGGTTCAATTTAGAAGGTTCATGTCAATTGGTTCAAAGGTTCAAAACGAAGGTTTAATTCAAAAGTTAATATCAAATATTCATTTAAAGTAATCTTTTAATAATGGCTTTCATAAAAGTGATCTTTAATAACGGTTTTCATAAAGATAGTCTTTAAAAGTGGTTTACATAAAAGTTAATAAAATTCCATATAAAAGTGGTATCGCATCGTGCTCATAAACATTTATTTTAAAATAGTTTTTTTCAAAAAAAATTCAATGATATAATTAAGAAGGGTTTTCACATCCAGTTACAATATCAAATGAACCTTTAAATTATCAAGGGATTCAAATATTCATGTCACAAGATAACGGACGAATTATATCAAGTCTCAAGGGGACAATAGCAGAGGCTCAAAGGAATCATATCAAGATAAAGAATTATAATCAAGGATCAAAAGTCATGAGAAACCTTATAAGGAAGGTCAGAATATCTGTACCTCAACCCGATAACAAAGCAAAATAAGGAAAAGGACCAAATGGAAATAGAAACCGCTCCTTCTTCACAGAACCTAGATGAATTAGAAGTCGAGAATTATTTAATAGTTCATTTCAAATCAGATTACTCCTTTTTAGGTTATCCTCCATTTTGAGAAACTTTCCATATTTAGCAGGTTTCTATTTTTAGTAACTTTCCAGATTTAGCAACTTTCCATTTATGGTAAGTTACCACTTTAAGTAAGTTTACTCATTTAACTAACTTTCTATTTTTAGCAAGTTTCCAAAATTAGTAAGTTTCCATTTTTAGAAAGTTTCCTTATTTAGTAATTTTCCATAAATAGTAGGTTTCCATAATTAGAAATGTTTAATATAAAAAATGCATGTTAAATCATTTGTTAACATTATTATGGAATTTAGGGTTCATTTTAGCGAGTCATAGTAAGTCTAGGGTTTAAATAAATAACTTTCCATATTTTAGGGTTTCAAATGTAAATATGCCATAGTAAGGGTCTATTATGTAAATATCATAAATTTTCACATTTTATATAAATTATACATAAGTTAACCATATCAAACCCTCAAGTTTACAAATATTACACATTACACCCTTTACTTATAAAATTTCCATTTTAAATTCTTATTATTTATTATTTACACTTTAATACATATTTAAACACATTAGCCCCTTAGTTTCCAGAAATTACACAATTTACCCCTCATGATTAAATATGTAGGAATCACCACAAAATACCAGAATTTACAAAACACACGCCTCCATTTTAATAAATTTCAAATCGTATATAATTAATTACATAATTAACATTTACCCCTTTTTATTACAAAATTAACACTTAACACCCTCATATTATATTTTATACAATTTACCCCTGGTCCAAAACAAGTTACAAAAAATGTCCCATAAGTTTAGAAAATTACAAAAACCACCCTTTACTTTTAATAACACAAATTGGCTAACAAATAAAATAACAAACCCTAACCCCAAATTTTCCCAATCATTAACAATCATTTAATAAACCTTAAACAGATTAATTTCATAAATTAAAATATCAAAAATCCTAACCCTAGCATGTACACCCTTTTATTTACATATTTCGATAGGATTAGCAGCAATTAAATCAAAACAATTACCATAAGCTTCAAATAATTATAACAACATTTTATTTATGTCGAATTTACATCATAACACATCAAAAAAATCAGATCTAGCCACCAAAATTTCGTATGAGCCATTTAGAATTTTTGCATGTTGTTAGGGTTTTGTTAACTTTTAATTCGTATGGCTTATATATCATGCATGGACCAATTTCACGATTTTATACAGATTATATAGGATAGAAAGGATGCTACAAAAATCGAGCAAACCAAATCCAAATCTGAAACTCGAGCACTCCCCCACCTTAACCAATATTTTTCTATCCTTCCCTACCTTAAAACACGTCCAAGAAAAATGCCCAAGAGCCTCTAGAAAGAAAGGAGCCGCCAGTTTTGTTTTTCGGGTGTTTTTAGGGTTTTTAAAGTAGTTTTGGAAATAGATACATAAAATAAAATATATAAAGAGAGAGAGGGGGGATTTGGCCGAGATTTGGGGTTAGAGGATGAGAACAAATCAGATTTTAATAATTTCCATAATTATTTTATGCTTATCTCTCATTTTAAGTACTTTAACAATAATTGTAAACGTTCATACAAAAATAATAATGGTCATATGTTACTCATTTCCAAGTGTTTGGGATTTATTTGGTGTGTTATTTAAGTATTTATTTAAGTTTTAAGTTGTAGGGGCAATTTGGTCATTTTACATATTTGGCAAATTTTAGGTTTTACAATCTAACAGACTTTAAGCTTATCGGAACGAAAATGAGAAATCATTTCTTTAAAAAAATCTAGATAAAATGAGACTTGGGAGTAGGAAATTATAATTAGCATTTTTGAGTAGTGTTAGCATTTTACAAAAACATTTTGCGCATCGAGTTTAATTTTAGTTGGGAGTATAAAAAAGAGGATGATGATCATTATTCCCTGAAGACACCCAGTTTGCGTGAATCCCGTTCCATAATGCCATTTTTTGTAAATCAAGCATGTATATATATTTCTGCTTTTGTCTAAGTATCTTGCATTTAATGAAAAGCCAAAACGGGATGATCTTGGTAACTTGGTATCCTTTTCATTACTTTATATGATCGGATTGCTAAGGACTAGCAATAGTTTAGTGTGGGGGATTGATGAGTGTGTAAACACTCATCATTTTTGTCCTATATAAACTGCAAAATCAGCTAAAAACACACAAATACACCATATAATACTGCAAATATCCTTGGATTTTGTTTTTATGTGTTTCAGGTACAAAAAGGTTGAAAACAGACGAAAAACGAGCAAAGTTTACATAATTGGTAGAATCAGTCCCTTAACTTTCAGAAATTGTCAGAATTGGTCCCTGGAAGAAGTATTTTGAAGAAAAGTCAACAACAGTCCCCTAGGAATCAAGGAATGACATTTCTGACCCTTGGAGTGTAAATTTCAATAATTGGCAAAAATGGCCCCTCAAGTTTCAATTTTGGCAGAAATGGTCCCTGGGAATTCAAATTTGGAAAATAACATTTAAGGTCCTTTGGTATTTGGAATATGGCAATTTTTACCCTTGGAAGGACTTTGGAATATTGGCTAAAAATACCCTTCAACTTTCAGCTTAATGCAATAATGGTCCTTGTGGTTTTTAGCCTAACATACAAATGGACCCTTGGTTATTTATTAACCCAAAACACAACCCCATAAATAAAATCCCACCCAATCCATTACCACTTTAATCTGGCCCAATCCAATCTCTAGCCCAACTTCCACCACTAATAAAAACCTTACCCCGTTTTACTACTCCCTCCCTCAGTCAACATAAGTCAAACACGATCCATGTACATCTTCTTCCCACGTGCACCTGTAAACACCAACTCCCTTCTACCAGCACCTCAACCTCACCCCTCCATGTCCCCCCAACTCACCACTAAGCTCCAAGAAGCATTAATTGCTATTATAACCTAACACTCAACTCTAACTGCCACATTAAACTTTTGGCGCCAAAAATGCCTTTCAAAGGCTGAGATTGCATTAACTCATCCAAGGGCTCTAAATCAATGTGGGAAAAGAGACAGAGGGTCCCAAAAACCCTAAAGAATCCGTATAAGAAGAAAGAGAAGGAAGAGGAGACCCAGTGTAGTCCTTATTTAATTTATATTGTCGAATTTTATAAAATTCTCAATTCTAGTGTAATTTTTAGTTTACAAATGTTCTCTTAAGTATTATCAGTATATTCTAGACTAATTTCAAGTATTAATTCAAGCTTTCTTTGTTAAATTTTAATTGGTGCAATTTTAGTTAAAATCTCATGTTAGCTCAAACTTGTTAAAGGTTGTGATTTAGTAGTTGTTTGAGCTTATTTAGGCTCAGTTATAAGCTTCTTAAAACTTTGAAAGCAATTACATCAGTTTTAGTTTCAAAATCTCAAAAATACCAAAAATTCCAAGAAAATAAGTGAAAAATAGAAAATCAGAAGAAAAGGAGAATGAATCAAAGAGCATGGGTAGTTATGGAAGGCCCTTTGGTTTAGAGCTTTGTGGGAAGCCTATAGGTTGAGTCCTTGGTTCTTTGATGAGTGCTTGGAAGGCTTTGTAAGCAAATCCTTCACACTTTAGCTCTTACTGTTCATTAGCTTATTAAACTACTTAATCATGTACTTATCTGTGTTTTTTGTGCTTTATTAGTCTATTTAGGTTGGTGTTGTAAGTTTGCTTAACCTCATTTCTAGTTCACATAGTTGCAACTTCTCACATTTTAGTCATTTAATTGCCTTGTCTGCTTTAGCTCATAATCTTGCTTATCTCTGCATCAAATTAGTTTATTTAGTGTTCATATAGTATATTTAGCCCATTTGAATCAGTAGGTTGGCTTTAGATCATCATTTACACACTAAAGATAAAATCAGTTAAGTGTTAAAGGGGTGTTTGGAATTACTTGTTTTACTGTACTCTTGTGGCTTTCAGTGGTTAGACTTTGTTTAAACATCATTCTTAGGGGTAATGTAGAGTAATGCAGGCATAATGTTGGTAGGTTTTTAGTTAAAAGTCAAAATACTCTTAATTACTTCTTAGCTACTAATCTGTTGAGTTTTTTACTGCCAAATCTTCAGTTTAGGTCTAGAAGATGTTAATCGAGCTTGTTGCAGCTTCATTATAACTTAAAACAACACAACCAGTGATCTAAGGCTCTTAGAATTTCAATTTAGTCAACATACTCAAAAGACAAGAAAAAGTCAAAAACATTCAATCAGTTTTCATCTACTCTTAATGAGGGATTCTTAATTCATTCTTGCTTAGGTGTTATCACCTGTGATTTTGGGTTATTATTATTTGTCAGTTTGTGTTTGCTAATATAAATTTTGTAGAATTTTTAGATTTTTTTTCTTGTGCTTAAATCTTGTTCAAAGGTGCATGTGTGAGTCTTACCTCCCCTGCACCAGGGTATGTAACTTTTGGCCCATTGTTCCTTTGTCCATAATTTGCTCATTTCTTAAGTATTTTTCCTGTTCTTTGGTGATTTGAGTAGCCTGCTAGAGTGACTTGTTTGGTCCATGCTTGGTTTGGACACATTAGCTTATTCTACTAGGTTATTTTGTACTCTAGATTTGACCCTTGGCCACTGTTTCTGTTGTGCATCAGTGTACACCAAGCTTGTTGATTTCATGATCTTGTTTACTTCTTGTGCTTGGAATTGTGTTTCTGCTTATTGTGATTGCCTAAGCTTGTATTAGTAGTGTGTTTTCCTTGGTTTGAGCTCTATTGCTTATTTGGATTAACTGCTTATTTCAAAATATCACCTAAAAGCTCATAAAGCTTCCACTGTTGGTCATTGTAGCTTGATTAAGACTGAGTATTTTCTAATTTCAGTATATTTGAGTTGTTTTGAGATCACACAAGCTTTTGTAACCCTAGTCTCTAAGTTGTGAGCTTGGGGATAAGCTTTTGGCTTGTGTCCTTCAAGAATCACACTGACCCATTCTACTTATTCAGTGGTGACCAAGCCTCCTTTAGAAGCCCTTAACTAGATCTCTACCTAAGCTCATCCTAAGAAACTTGGCTTGTTGAGAAGCCAGTAGTACTGACTTATCATTTTCAGTATCATTTTGGGCTTAAGTGCTTTTGCCCCTAGCTGAAATAAGGCCTGTAGTTGGTTGATTTGGACTGTTGGTTTGGGGCTTAGTTTGGAATTGCTTATTTAGCTTTTCTCTGCTTAATCAGTGTGTTAGTTGTTAGCTTTAGCTTATTTTTATTTACCTCAATCCTGTAGTAGCTTAACTCCACTTACGTTTTCACTTTATAGCTTAGTTGGACAACTTGTTGTACTAAAAATCCATTTGAGCTTAATTTGTGCACTGTTGAGCTTATAAGCTCATACAGGGCTTATTTATAAGTTTCAACAAGTTTGTTTTTATTAAAGTTGTCTAAAATCAGTTGTAAAATAGTTTCATAAAATAAAATTCAGAAAATCATCAATTTAAATTAAGTGATAGCCTCTATTTAAGCTTGTTAGCTTTTTCAAAAAGCACTTTTCATTTTTATATTTTTCCTAGGTTCCTGCACTTATATAGTACTTTTAGAAAAAGTTTCATATTTTCACTGTTCATTTAGTATTTATTTTAATTTAATTTAGTTTAAATTAATTAATAATTAGTTTTTAATTAATAATAATTATATAAAAAGTCTAAAAAATATATTTGCAGTTTTAAAATTATTTTTAGGTTATTTTTGAATTTTCAAAATTTAATTTTCATTTTTCTAGCTTAAAATTATATTTAGTTGTATTTTAGTATAATTTAAATATTTAAAAGTAATTAATAATTAGTAATTAATCAATAATAAATAATTAAATAGTTTAAAAATTATTTTTCTTTTTCTTAAAATTTTCTTTTGTCATTAGGATTGTAAGATTTTAATTTTCACATCCGTAGGACCGTTATTGCTCTCGTTTCACTTTGTATTTTGCGCGTTCGCGTTTGTTTTAATTAAAACAGGCGTTTTTAGATTCCAATTACGTTTTAGGTTTATCTGATTATCAATAATTTTTAATATACCCTTTTTAAGTCATTTTCATTTAAATTCTCTAAGTATAATCTCCGTAATCAAATTCGCAATCTTTCTGTTAAATCACCCGATCACAATTCGTCAAAAATACAATTTCACGCCTCGTAAGGACATAACGACCCGGGGAAACACTATACTCCTTGGTTAGTTGGCCTAAGCTGTTTGACCATATTAACCACATCTGTGGTTGACTTTGGTTTACTGTTTGTAGCCAATCAGTTTAGTGTGCCGGTTTTGGATTTTGATGTTGTTGGATAGGTCGATGGGGGTAATGCTGTGGCTGGGTTGCAAGATAGGTTAGAGATGATCCATATGGGAGATGAGGGTCAGATTTTGTTTAGATCGTATGCTTGGAGTAGATTGTTTGGGATTAAGGAGCCATTGCTGAAGGTATTGATGTTGGAGTTTTTCTGTATGGTTCATTAAAGGGAGACTGGGACTAATCTCGAGGCAGCTGGTGCTATAGTATTCAGATTTGGTGGTGTTAGCAGGAGTATGTCTATGAGGCAGTTTATACTAGCATTTGGGTTACATACGGAGGAGGAGATATCATCTCCTGGTTTTGCTGACTACTGGACCAACAGCTTACGAGTTGTTCCTGATCGTGGGTTGTTGGGGGACTACTGGGACAGGATTTTATCCGAGGGTGACTCTACTACCACCAACCCATCTTATACTTTGATCAGAGAGCCCATGAGGAGACTTTGTCATCGTTTGATGGCCTATTCGATTGTTGGACGAGGTCAGTCGCCTAAAAAGGTGACCACTCTAGACCTCTTTCTTTTGAGGAGCATGGATGAGGGACTTGTGGTGAACATCCCTCACTTTTTGGCACATTATTTGCATCAGATAGCTCCAGGGAGAGATGCGAGGAGTAAGATGACCGGCAGCCACTTCGTTTCTCGTTTGGCGAGACATTTTGGAGTTCTTGGTGGTGAGGACCCTCCTAGGTTTTAGGTTGATGTAGCTAGGTTGCCAGCGATTGACGCTGACTATCTTGTGAGATTAAGGATATGTGAGCCGATCATGGGTAGTTACTACTGGGTCCCGTTGGGTCCAGTGAAGCAGGTTGTGGATGATCCGGAGCAGGGGGTCCACAGGGAGCCCCGACTGCTGCTCCAGCTCAGGAGGAGCCTGAGGTACCACCACCACCACCTGTTCCACGGACCGTAGGTCAGAGGGTTGAGAGAGTTGAGGAGGAGCTGAGGTCACTAAGAGGGGTAGTTGACGGTGCGAGAGCCGATATTGATGTGATTAGGAGGGACATTGGTTGGTTAGTTGGGAGTGTTAGTCGGATCTTGGAGAACGATGGGGTTAACCATCATCGACCTGATGGTACCATTGTTAGGGGTATGAGGAGGTACTCTCGGCTACCGACATGCAGAGTCAAACCCAGGACGGATGATGCTAGCACCTCAGGAACCCACTCAGCCAAAGATACTGATGACATTCCCCCCCCCCCCCAGCCTTGATTTTACCGTTGTTTGGACTTATGGACATGTTTCACGAACACTTTTACTAATATTCTTTTGGGATTGTATTCGATATTATTATTATGTTTATCTTTGATGCTGAAGTTACATTTTTAGATTGTGTTGTGATTAAGACTGGCATTAAGTTCAGCATAAGAGTCCGAGAGAGAGCCGGAGAAATGAGCGTGGATTATGACCATTTTTATAACAGACTGTTAACAGTCTGTTTGGTAACCACATGTGCCGCATCTAGTAAAACAGATGCGACGCATCCTATCTTTTATTTTACTTTTGTTTTCTTTTATTTTATTTTATTCCCTACCAATTCCAGGCTCGATACGGCGCATCTTCCTCAATAAGATGCGGCGCATCGACTGACCTGATGATTTACAGTTTATTTTTTATTTTCTAACCACTAATGAATTTCGTACAAGTTTCGACCTTCTTAAACTCGGTGTATAATTGTTGGTATTTATAGTTATTGCTCGCAAATGCATAATGGATGATCAAACCGAGCAAATATTAGGGAAGTTTTTTGTTCTAATTCTTTTTAATTTCATGTTTTTAATTTTAATAAACAACGAGGACGTTGCTTAACTTAAGTGGGGGGATGGAGAATTAGAACTTTTACTTAACTCTTACTTGTCCTTATTTTTCAAGAATATGCTTTAATTTGCGCTGAATATATCAATATTAAAAAAAAAAATTAGCATGTTTTTGTTTAATCTAAGTTGCATAGCTGCACACCAGACTTTATTTTTAAAATTGTGATTTCAAAATTCACAAATCTATGAGTGTGCCGTTAACTTGTAAACTTTAGAACTTGACTTGTATACTATTCGAGACCACCATAATAAGTATTATTTTTATAATTGGAATGACTTGTCTAAATTGGTAAAATTCTAGGATTACGCCAAAATGCCTTTATATGTTTTGTTATATTAACTAACTACACTGGTTAGTTAACCCCCGTATAAACCCTTGTTTACTCTCATTACTAGAGTAAGATACCCCTAGAAAAACACGTAGAGCCATTCCTTTAGGATTTTTACACCTTGTTTCGTTATACCCTACACATTAGCCTACCCTGTAGATTTAAATCCGTGGTTAGTTGTTTTGGCAAAGTTTTGTTTCCTTGCGTTACCTGTGTTATTAAAAAAATTGAAAAAATTAGAAAAGAAAAGGAAAGAAGAAGTTGGTAGTTTATTTAAACCAACGATGTAAAGTTTTGTATTAAGTGGTTGATACACCACTATTGTTTTATTATATTTATGGATTGAATGGGAGTTGGATGTTATGAGAACGCCAACTAAGGATTGTTTACTCTTTGTCTAAGATCTTATTGAGTATAATTCGTGTCTACCTAAAGCGTGAGTTACAAAAGAGTCAAAGCGTGAGTTATTCAATGATATGAGTCTTATTCATGGGATGGTAGGGAAGTATTCTAACCACACTTAAGACTTTAATCTATTTGTTTCTTGTTTTGTATTTTTATTTTACACCAATTTATATCCTAAATGTTATCCATACCCAACTGTATTATTATATTCGTTGTTAACTTTCGAGCATCCGGATATGATGATGGCCAAGTAAGAATATTAAATGTATGAATAAGGTAGTGACCATCCGAGTATTAGATTTAGCTAACACGCCAGCAATCTGGTGTGTGAATTGGTGACCACCCGAGTTTAAGCTTTATTAAATGATACGCCAAAGATCTAGTGTGCAACTTGGTGACCATTCGTTATGAAAATAACGCGCCAGCGATCCAAGGAACACATTAGTGACCATCCATCATTTAAAAGATCAAGGACTCGCGCCAGCGATCCATGAAGCATACTAGTGACCATCCGTTAGTTAAAGCGTCGAGGACTCGCGCCAACGATCTACTAAGTTTATGCAGGAAATGTTCAAAAAAAGTTAGGTTTAACCCATGAACCAAATAAACCCTTTTTACCGCTTTAGACTTTTTACCCCTTAACTTTAGTGGGGGAGATGTGTATCCTTGTCAAGCATATGATAGAATATTCGTCACGTCCGGACAGTTAAACGATTAGATTTGCTTTTATTAAATAATATATTTTGTTTCTAATTGGTTAAGTGTTTCGCCGTGCAATTATGATAAAACGAATAAGTGCTTAAATGTAAAAATATCCTATCAAGTATACATTTTCATTATGTTTATTCTAAAGGTTTACTTGAGGACAAGTAAAGTTCAAGTGGGGGGATATTTGATGAGATCAAATAAGTACATTTTATTAGCATCATTTATCTTATTTAATTGACTTGTTTTATATTATCTTGTATGAGAATTGGTGCCTTTATGTTTACTTTAGTGATTCTCAGGTAAAAACAAGCAATAGGTGAAAGTTAATGATATTGGACGAATTATGGAGCTAAATGATCAAGATTTGAAAAGTCTACTGAAATTAAAGAGATGCGTCGTATCTCTCTCAACAGATACGTCGCAACATCATACTTAGATGAATTCGAAGACCATTGCCTGACTTTGAAGAATGCGCCGCACCCAATTACAACATGCGCCGCATATAAAACTTTGGTCAACGAAGATTAATCAACTTGATCTACTCTACAATACGCCGCATCTCATTTACAACATGCGGCGTATCAGCTAAAGACTGCACCAGATTCTATCCAAGACGTTAAAGAACATGCGCCGCATAGCGAAACAAGTTACGCCGCATCTAAAGGCGGTGTACGAATATTCCATAATTTAATAATCTTGGACCCCACGCGAAGTTAAGTAGATGTGCCGCATCTATCATCAACATGCGCCGCATCGACCTCTCAGACAGAACCTACAAATACCCCAAGATAGATACGAGTTTTGTGTACAGAAAACCCTAAGGAGACGAATTCAGTCGCAGAAGCATTACAAGACACGCCCTAAACGAAGATCTTAGGGCCGTAAGAAGGTCCTGCATGTGTATAATTCATTAAGTAGTTTTGTTTATTATATTAGAAAGCTTTAATCCATCAGGATTGATAGGCTTGTGGCCACCATACTGCTCCCATTAAAATTGCTTTCCCATCGGTTAAAGTTTATATGATTGATGTTTTTGGTGAATTATATTTGTGCTTTGATAACCTCTGTGTTTGGTTGAGTCTTCTGGGCTACCATACCTGTTCATCGCCTGCTTATCTAGTTTCTAGAAGGTAGGATAAACATAAGTAATCATTAAGGGTTTACTCACCGATATATAGGATCCAACGAGACAGATTAGATTACGATACTCATCATATAAACCTAGCAATATAACAAGTGATAAGCTACTTAATTATAAGGACAGGTCTTCTTACGTGTTTCTATTATCTATCTGTGAACGTGATTACTATTCGTTGATTCGTTCTCATTAGTTTTACTTTTATTGTATATTAAAATCTGTGCCAGTCTCTCAGGCTGAAACCCTTTTTATTAGATTAGGATTGTAAAACTAAGTTAGATATTAAAATACTGATTAAATCAACTAGATATTACGTTCTATTCTTAGTGTTCGACCCTCTACTTACCACTATATGCATATTGATCGGGTACACTGCTCATTAAGTGTGTGTTATAGTAATAAGTCGGTTATATATAAATTTAAAACTTTAAAAGGCTTACCCTATGCTACACTGACATATCACACACATCAACTATCCATTTGTTTTTTAACATTGTTTATCGTCTCTTGATACTCCAATATTTTTTCTCTTCGTTGATCTATTGCCTCTTTACATTCCAATAACATTTGTTCGTCGTTTACGATCCCTGCTTCCATAACTGTTATTAGTCGCGTAACCTGAGCAATATATCGTATTGGTAGAAAACACTTATATCTACTTGGTCTCTTTTTGAAGTTGATGAGGGTTCTTTTGAGTTTGATGAAGTTCTATTCAGTGCTGATGCTGATTTAGAAGCTATAAATCAAGTAACATAGTATGAATACCACATGTAATGTATCTAAATAAAACATTAATAATGTTACTACCCTTTGATTGTGTAACAGAATCAGAAACACGGTGGCTAGATGTTCTGCCTGGTGTATTACTTGTAAACAAATTTTTTTTTTTTTTTGATAGTTTTAGATAAAGTTTGTGCAACTTTACCTGTTACAGAATCACAAACGTAAATGTTTCAAATATTTAGATTAATGGACAGTGCATGTAAAATTATATATGAACACAATACTTTGTGAACGGCTTATAGAGTTTTTCTTCTGTGTGGTATTATTTTTCTGTGATACAACAACCGTAAGCAAATACAAAACAATTGTACAATAAAACATCATATGAAATTTACAACCACATCAATACGGATATAAAAACTCAATGAACAAACCATTTGTCAAAAACATACCTTTTGAAGGGTTATTTGTGTGTTTCTTTTCACATGCTTTTGCAAGCCTTGCGGAATGTCTTTGAGCATGCATAATGCAATATATTTTTGTGAATATAGCTTTGCGATTTGTTACGTGATAAAGATCGTTATGGTTTATATATAGTGTCAAATTAGGTTAATAATGTATAAAGTCGTGATGATCTCGAAATAAAGAGTTATATCTAATTAGGTAACAAAAGATTTATACTTAATAAATTCTAAAATTATACTCTAAATTGTATCTTTTAAAATTTAAACATGTTTTATAAAAACTCGGTATATACATTCCCTTGAATATTTCTTTTAAAATACTATGTTTATCTATTACTAAAAATTAGCATATATGTTAACAAAATATTAGCATAGGATAAGTAAGAATCGAATTATATTTACTTGATTTAAATATAAACTTATATTCGGGAAAAACAAAAAATATAAACTTATGTTTGGGAATAGTTTGCGAAAATCATATATTTAGAGTATAATAACTAAAGTACTTGCATTTATGAAAATGGTTACACACCATATATATACATGTTTATTTGTACAAACTTAAGAATTTAAAAAATTAAAATATTCAAATTAAAAGCAATGAGAAAAGATATAACTATTTCATGTGAAAGCATACAATTCATAGTCATGCAAGTAACATAAAACAAAAGACATATAATAAATATTAAGCTTTTATTCGTTATTATAAAATAAGTTATTTTTCTCTATTACAATTCCAACTATAAAGGCCCGCTACTTTAATCAAAGATTTCAAATGTGCTCCCAATCTGATGAATAATATACATCATAGGTGGACCTGCAAAACATGTAGATTAATTAATAAACTTTATCCATTTACAAAACAATTCTTTCATCGTAAAGAACAATGAATATGAAACATACACACATACCTTTTCCATCATCATAAACTCTAGCATTCCTTATATTCATCAAGAACTTTTTACGGTTCTCAGTAGATTTAATGTAATCAAGCAACTTTTCCGCCATTACACCCATTACTAAACATGTAAGTTTAATCCCCCTGAAAAGTAATAGATAAATGTAGCCTGTTAAGGTGAAATTTTAACATAGTGTATTTATAAGCTATGCTTATATAGTTAAGTATGATAAAGGAAAAAGTTTATTGTAAAATTACAATGTATCCTTAAGCTTCAGAGGTAACATCTTTGTTTTACATCCATAAACCTTGTAGTCTCTAAGTTCACACTCCCAACTAAATACTTCTCCTTCAATAACTAGAACACATATCACGTTTATATTAAATGATTTATGAGAATATTCAAATTAAAATATTGGAATTACATAAAATTGTATATCTCGAAAAACACACCAACAAGTAATTCTGTGTCTAGGTTCAATGATATTATATCAGAAAACTTGGTGACTTCAAATTCAGTTTTATTAACACCGGCATCAAACGTATTTGATCGACGTGCAGTTGCGTGTCCATCAAAGCTTACTTGTATGGATGTTTTGTGTATTTGTAACCCGTGTTATTAGGAATTACATAAAAATTACTTATAAGAACCGTCATGCCCTCTTTGAAATACTTTTCAAGAAACGTTAGCCGACCATTCTTTACAATAATATGAATCTTGGCACCCTAAAAAATAAGAACGATAAAAAAAATAGTTTGGTAAAATACATATAGTAAAAGGGTAACAAATAAACAAAGAAAAAAATAAAGAACCTTTTAATCTATGACAATCATCTCAAAGTGTCTATGAGATATTGGCATGACTGCTTCCCTCTAACACCAAGCCCTTAGTTGTTTTGCATTAATAGTGCAAGGATTTAGTTCTGGTGTAAACTCACTAATATAAGTCTTTCGTGAAGGTATCTTAGATTGCATATGCAACGTATAAATTTGTGAATTAGGGTTAAGAATGATTTTTGTTCAGCGAGTATATATAAATTACTTAACGTAATCTAAGTATAAAAGGAATCTCAACAAAGATAACTATAGTTTTTAAAAACTCGTATAATATATAACTCATATTTAGTAACACGATTATTATTTAAAAAAAATACGATTGCAATAATTATGGAAACCATAAACTTAATAAAAAATAAAAGTATTTTTTTCTTTAAAATTGAAAATCATTCTTTTTAACCTTATTAGATTTTAGATTAAAATTACTCGTATTATTATTGTTGTTTATTTAATTCAATCCATGTTATCTTAATTTTACATTATAAGTTAAAAAATTATCATATAATTTAAACTTTATAATAGTTGAAAAATTCTAAAAGATTTTCAAAGGTGTTCGATATATGTATCTTTTTAAAAAAATATCGAGATTTGCTAATAAGATGAAATTAAGATAACCATCAATGTTGATAAATACATGTTGGAGTTATATGCTAAATTGATTTTTTCCTTTAAAATTGAAAATAATTCTTTTAAACCTTATTAGATTTACTAATAAAATTACTCGTATGATTATTGTTGTTTATTTAATTCAATCCATGTTATCTTAATTTTACATTATAAGTTAAAAAATTATCATATAATTTAAACTTTATAAAAGTTGGAAAAATTCTAAAAGATTTTCAAAAGTGTTCATGTTATTTACATATGAGGTGCATACTTATTTGTTTATCACAATTATTATAAATTAAAAATAAACATTTGAATAACCAAATACTTCAAAATTGTAAAACATTAAATAAGGACAAATAACCATCAAGAATTAAAACTGACATGCATTACTTTTTTAAAAGCAATCTAATTTATATAAATAATATAAAAACTTAATAGGAATATCGATAAACCTAATAACTCGTAAATTGTAAATAAATTGTTCAAGCATGTATAAAAAAAGGAAATGAACACTAAATATCTTTGTGGCAGTCTTGTTCATTATGTTCTTCGGTTGGAGATGCATCATCCAATGTTGGTGGAACATTGTTATTGTGACATGCCGTGTCATTGTCTGCATCATTCAATGGAATTAGAGTATCATCCGTAGCATCAACGCATGCTGTTAGACAATCATCTATTGCATCTACAGATGGATGTGTAGTCTCATGTGTTGGTTCCTGTTACATTTTTTCAAAAGAGATAAAAGTTTAGATTGTATTTGTTGTTATAATTTAATGATGTTTGTTGATATTAAAAAATACAATGTACAATACCTCATCCATATCATCAGAATGTGCTTCTATTTCATCATCTGAACACACGGAGTCATATTCCAAATCCCGAGCCTCGTCATCATCCTCCTATTTTGATTCATGTATAACAATTAGTTCATAATTATTTGTAAACATGCACCATTACTAAACCTATTAAAATAACAACGAATCAAACCTATTCTTCTATAAAACCATTTTTGAAATATTTGATCGTATCAGCATCTTCAGTTAGCTTTTCCACTCGATATATATGACTATTATTGTTATGTTTAAATTTAGAATATCAAAGTTTGAAAAGATACTTCCCCCCAATTATTTGATCAAGAACATGGAAAGTACTCTTCTGTATTCATGCCTTCTCATTCCATGATCTCCCATGCTGTTGCATGTACACTCTTTTCAAAAATCACAACTTGTGCACTATCACTATCATCAAATATTCGCATAATTATTTTGAACCTACAAATGTAAAATATTTATCATCAAATGTAAAGTATTTAAAACTGTGCATTATTTATATACATAGGTTGTTTAAAATACCTAGAAGCAACTGCATATGTTTCTCCATGTTTCTTACAATACCACAATTGTTTCTTATTCTTGTTACTTGAATTGCCTTTTGAAACAATTAGTGTCACTTAGAACTGCATGATTTGAAACCTGATTCCTGTTTGTAAATACAAAATCATATTGTGGAATTAATCAATGCAAAAAAACTACACTATACTTAAAATAATGAATTTTATCTAACTAGTTCAATGGTGCGGATCATTCCAATCATTTTCTTTACACAACCGTGCATAAACTCCGCAGGCGTAGCAACACGATTCTCAAATGAATAATCTTCAATTCTGAATTCACTTGCATTATTCCCTCTTGATCTTCATAACACGATTCTCAAATGAATAATCTTCAATTCTGAATTCACTTTCATTATTCCCTCTTGATCTTCATTACTGTGACATGTATAAATAAGTTTCCTAACAATTTTAATATGTACTTATTAGTTCCATATTAAAAAACATATATCACAACATCAACCTAATTACCTTTTTCGAAAAGCTAACAATTGTGGCACATCTCTATTTATAAATATCCTTGTGCCAAATAAAGCGTTATGTATGGATGACTTGTCTATTTTGTACAAAAAAGAAAGACAATTTAAACAATTAATAATATAAGTTAAAAATCTTACTCTTGTGACCAAAATTTTAATACACATCCATATAACTTACTATCCCAGTATTTCACTATTGCCAACACCAAGAGAATGTCTATATGACCAATCTCATCACACTTGTTGTCGTAGTCATTCCACATTAATGCCCAATTGTCCGAAAATGTACAATCAAGTCTTAAAGATCTGTGTAGCATATATAGTGTATAATCAATACATTATTACGTTTTGATACTATTTTGTTTACATAATTTTAATTAAGTGAGAATGTATAAAGTCTACTTACTCGGAGTCTTCAATAACAATTAACCTACGTATCTTAGGACCGCCAGCACTGGTCACAATTACTATTTTTCCAATAGCTACAACTGTACCAACGATATCTAAAAAAAATCTATTATTAAAACTCTTCAAATAAATTTTTCAGTAATGTCAAATGTTGCCTATACTTTTTACAGAAACACATACCAACACAATCATGGTCGTGGTACTCATTTTCTGTATCAAGAATACGTGAGAATGGCTCATTAATGAACCCAACAAAGTTGTCATCGATATGATCAACACGAGTAACCTCGGTTCCTGTATAAAAAGATATTTCCAATGGTTTGGTAACAAAGTTAACCTTCCAGGATTCTCTGCCACTCCAAAATTAGAGATTATGTAACATTGACCCTCTTGTAAAAGATGTTCAAATTTAAACATAAACTCTTTCTTGATGTAAATCTGAATACGGTTTGACTGTTTACAAAATTCAAACATTAATGATGTAAAATAAATAGACATAGATATAAATAATCACTAATTTAATTTAAGTAACCTCTTCATCATGGAAAACAAAATCAAGATTGTAAGGGTCGTGTTATTCGTTAAGCTTGTGTGAATGCCATACGGAGATGCACTTTCCTTTAATCGCCATGTTTAAATTCATCAGACTGATATCTTTTATGAGAGTAATTGTTCGCTCTCTCACTACTAAATGTCAAAATTCAAAAACATATTATTATTTTTTTTGTACTCTATTAAATCATAATGTATAATGAATTAAATATTTTAAATAACCTGGTGTAGAACTTTTAACATTGGACATACTCTTTCCATTGTTTTTCTTTTGATGAGAATTACCTCCTACAAATACACAAAGATATTATGAAAATGTAGTTTATATAAATTAATCAAATCAAAATATATATTATTCTTAAACTGAATACAAAACCTGTTGAAAAACTTCCATTAGATTATGTATTCATCACAGTTTTATGGACTCTGTTTGAATGTACAGCCGAAGATGTTATCTGATATCCAAATTTTTATTGATATCTAGGATTGATGAGGCGAAAAGTGTTACGCTTTTAGGGGGTCATTTAAGCCCTAAGTCGTGATTATTTGATCAAATATTGCCTCAAATCGTTCCTTTCGTCATTTTAGGTACTTTGGAGAAGAAGTCTGGAAAAGTAAACATTTTGGACGTTTTTGGAGCGAAAAGTGAAGAAAATGACAAAGTCTCCACAATCAAACTGGAAACAGTAACTGACGGCGTCACGCTCTATAGGTGACGGCATCATGTGTTGGTAAAGAGGTGGATATGAAGTTTACACGAGACGCGCCAGAAAGATTTTTGGACTAAAAGAGTGACGGTGTCACCCTTTGTGACGCCTAGGCCGTCACGTGCAAATTAAAGGGTGACGGCCAAGAGAAGAATAGTAAGTGACGACGTCAGATTTAGATCTAGGCAATCCGAGGAAAGCATTGGTAGCTAGTTGACGGCGTCACATGTATAACGTGACGCCGTCAGATTGTATTCTCTATATATAGTCTTCTAATTTTCATTCATTAGAGAGAGAACTTTTGGAGAAACTTTACCATAAACCCTAGGTCGAATTTTCATCTTCTTGTAAGGGTTTCAAACCCTTCTTTCTTCCATGTTTGATTAAAGATAAGTCTTCCAATAATCATTCAATATGTCTATGTGTTGTTTGATTCTATCTTATGTTTGTCTTTACATTAACATGCTAGGCTAGGTTTCTTTGTGTTTGCTTAGATGTAATGAAACCTAGCTATTGATTATTTGTTGATTGTTTGTTATTAATTGTTGTTGGATGAGTTATTTCGATGTTAGGCTTAAGAAAACTGACTAATCTCCAATTAGTAACTTGCTTGAACGTCTTAAGAAACATGAATCGGATGTGTACTATAATTTTAATGGTTGTATTTAATGCATAAATGACTACTAAGGATGCCATGTTAGGAGCTAGTTGTTGGCTCGACATAGGAAGAGGTAGAAGCTTATAGAGTTGGGGAAGATCGTACACGGCCCCACGAATGGTATTAAGGAATATAACCCGTCATCCACACAATTGTAACAAACTAGTCAATTAATGAAAGATAGCTAGGGAGTAGTGAAATCTAAGTAAACACGTTTCTCTCATTATAAGGTTTTTCTCATATTTTATTTTTTATTATTTAATTTTATTGCATTTGTAGTTATTTGGGTTAGTTGACTAGTAACTAATTCCGCCCACTCTTTCAATACCCGAGATTTTTACTTGCTTTCCATAAAATATTAAAATACAAAAAGAATCATCTCTCACCTCTAGACCTAGTTTAATTTAGTTTTAATCCTAACGAATACTATTCCCCAAGTAGAACGATCAATCCCCCAGTACATGCCACTACACTATACTACATCGGTCAGGTACACTGCCTGGTGGAGATTGCAAGCTTCTCGAGATCCCTCGAGAGGTAAAACCTTTTGCAAAGTTGCCGAACCACACATCAAGTTTTTGGCGCCACTGCCGGGGAATAGTTATTGTTTAGGTTGGAATTTATTTTTATTGGGTCTACTTGCTAAATTCCCTTCTAGGAAGATTTTTATTTTATTTTTATAGGTTCTCTTTAGTCTATCTTTTTCTTTGTTTCCTTTGTTCGTAAACTCTCTCGATGGATAACAATAGCATTGATCGTTTGATTCCTGTTATTCGTGTTTTTCATCGTAGGATTTTCCAACTACCCATCCAAATCCTTGTAGTGGAAAATGAGAACTCAACTAACCTCACGCCTAACCACCACTTTGGCAATAATTCTGAGATGGAGGAGTCTGACCATGATAATGAGCATAGGGCTAGCCCTTTTTACTATTCAAACTCTGATGAGGACCTAGATGATGGTGATGTAGTTAATGAGGATAGGATGGAAGATGAGATGAACCCTCTTAGGTATGTCGACCCTAGGACAAAGATTGAGAATAAAAACTTATTTAATATTCAATTTTCTTGTAAGATAGGATTTAGGAGCTTTGATGCTTACCTTAACGCATCATTACCAATGAACATAATGTCGCGTACTGAATACAATAAAATTATGGTAAATGAGTTAGAATACAAAGGAGATAATATTGTTGCTAGGGCAAAGACGTTGCATGTGTTTGTAGGAAGCTTCGTCTATTTACTTAAATTTATGGTTATGAAGAATCTAGGAGAGTTTGTTGATAGTTGCTTAACCCAAGTTATGTTTGGGAAGCCCTTCAAAAGGTTAACCAAATTAGATGAAAAGCTTATGGAAGGGTTAATTACATTCTTAGACGGGGATGAAGATTTTGTTTATCAAATGCCCCTTGAACACCCTAGGTTTAAGGATTTTTCTATTGAGAAATGTAGTAGGTTTCCACCTCTCGATATGCTAAGTGAGAACTATAAAAAAAGGGCTTAAATATCCTCAGGAAAAGAATAAAAGGTATTATCGCGGATGTTTAGAGCTAAATGATGACTATAAGAGAGATGAGGCAACAATTTGAGTCTAGCTACAAGACTCGTAAATAAAGAAAAGCGCTTCTTGGGAGACAACCCAAGCTTTATTTGTTTGTTTATTTGTTTGTTTGATTTTATTTGTTTCCGTATGCATGTTTTGTTTTTATTGTTCGTGCCTCATGTTTTAAAGTAAATTGTGAAAATACTTTATTTTGTCTTTAACTTCGTCTTGATTACATATAAAGGTATTTTGCAAAAGATAAGTGTAAGGGAAATCTAAATTTGTTTCTAAGAACGAGATTGAACATGAGTCACAACAATATCAAATGAATATGCATATTAGTATTTGTTTGAGTCAAATGCGTTTATCGAATCATACTGATATTTTGTAGGATTTCCAGGAATTAAGGCATGATTTTTTTTAGAAATTTTCCTGAAACTTAACATGAAATTTCTGCAGGTCACTTCTGATGACGTCAGGATTATAGCCTGACGGCGTCATGTGTAAAATTCTAGAAATTTTGCAAATTTTGTTTTTCTGTCGGAATCGTAAAGTTTTTTTTTTAAATCTTTAGTTTTATAAACTCCAGGAAATCTGCAAATATTCACTCCACAAACATTATATCTTTATTTGCTTTCTAGGATTTTATTATATATAGAGTTTGCCGCCGATTTTATGCGAGGTTTGCCATGATTGTTTTCTCAGGTTTAACAGGTTATATAGGACAAGAAGATGATTTATATTTCTTGAGGGAAGCTTTCAACGTTCATTTTCTTAGAGAAGGATCTAACCATGTCAACACATTATCCACACCGAACGAATCAGGGGAGTATTTGTTTCATACTTTTACCTTCGTTACTTTTACACCCTTTTAATTGAACATTGGGGACAATGTTCAGCCTAAGTGTAAGGGGAGGGTAAATGATGATACCTTAGAGAATGCAATTGCACTTGATTTTGTTTATTTAATAGTAGGTGTGTATTAAAACTTAGAGAAACACTTTTTAGGGTAATTTTAGTGCCAAATTTAAAATTTTTACAACATATAGGAGTGAAGCTTTAGTCTTAATAAGCGTCTCTTGGATATGAATTGTATGACTAGCACAAAAAACCGTACCACTCAAAAATTTTCCACCCCAAATATGTGAGGTTCGCCCCTAGATTTGTTAGGAAAAGATGCTTATGAGTGTACCAGTAGTACTTAGATTCTAGAAATTGTGATAGTGATGCATCCCGAGACCACATGTGAGACTACATTCGTGTAGTAGGATTTACTACATGATAAGAGGCATTAGGATCACCCTTGTGTTAAACCCGTATCATAATTACTTGACCAATAAAGTCAATACACTTGACTAATAAAGTCAATTAATTTTTCCACACCTTTGCGATGTACTCATTTTTAGTATACGATACACGTAGTACACCCCTCCGAGCCTATCTCTTTCGTTTCTAACTTTAAGCATTTTACTTAAAGGAAGAATTTGTTTACAATCCACCCCCAAATGTACACCCAAATCGCCTTAGCCTTCCTTGTATGCACTCATCTTTAGTGCATTATTGTTACATGATTAAACCCTTAGTTAATTGTCTAATTGATTACATGGTTGCTAAGTCGAGTCATATCTTGTACATATTGTTTTGGGACGATTGGGACTCATGGGTAAAGTACTATTGTTATGGAGTATTGGGGAAGACGTGAATTATTACCCCCGTATGTGCGTTAATATCTTAAAAAGTACTCCAAGTGTTTTGGTTATCTTAATTCGAGTCATTAGAATAGTTAATTGTAAAGTATGTAAAAGTTCAAGTGTAAGGAGAATGCAAATTCCCTACGACGTATTGTTTTGGATGGTAGGGCAAGAGTGTATTTTAAGGAGGCAAATACTCCAAAATAGCTACTCTGGCACTTCCCTGTTTTTGTTGAATTCTGTGTAGTTTTGGGCATCTGATCTTCTATGGATGGCCTGATGCACTGCTGCTTTGAAGTTTTGGATGGCATGATGTTTACTTCCTTTGTATTTGCTTGGATTTTGGATGGTGATCTCTGGTTATAGTCTTGTTTGGCTGCTGCTCTTAGCTTTTTTGTAATTTCTCTTATTTAATTGGTCTTGGTAGCTTTGCTTTCTATTTATTACCATCACATGGTGATGTTTGGATGTGCTTTGGTTGACTTCATTACAATATTCCATGGATTCAGAGTCTGATGGTGGTGATAGTTTAAGCCATCTTCTACCTTGACTAATTTTATTTGAGTATTAGGCTGATTTTTGTTATTGTCTTGATGTTATTGTTATGTGAGCTAGGAAATTTGTCCTATGCCATATTTTTGTGTGTGTGCAAAGTGTGAAAACTAAGTATGTATCTTAGTCTTTTGTAAACACTTTGCACTTTCAACTTCTTGTACTGCTTGTTGGCCCCATTTACTTAATAAAATTTACCTTTAAGTAAAAAAAATAAAAAATAAATAAAAATAAATAAATAATAAATCGAAAAAATCAAAAAAAAGAAAAAAAAATGAAAAAAAATAGAAAAACATACGGACTACCATCCCGTTTCCTTTCATGTTTATTTTATGTTTTTGTTAGTTTATAATTAGCTAAAGTCGAGTCGAGTCGAGTCTTGGCTTAGCAACGCCACATTGTATATGTAATTGACCAAGATGATTAACTCGCCACCAGTAAAGATTGCCTTTATCCAACAAAACCGTGTTTATTATATCCCTACACCTGACATTACAACCCTTTAAAAGACCTCTTTGATAGTTTATCTTAGGTGCTTATGCCAAGTGGTGGAGGTTTGATCCTTTCCCAAGCCTATGGTAATCTATGTGCTATGACAGGTAGTGAGAGATATTTTTCATTTTAATTTGTGATATATATACTTTTATTACACCCGAGAGATGTGAGTATCCAAACACTATTTGTGAGGTGCTAGTGTATAATTTACGTGCTTGTTTTGGTTGAAGTGGAACGATCATTTGTTGTAATTACTTTTATATTAGTGTTAAATGACCCCTAGCTTGTATTTTGATTAGAATAAAAGCGCATTTGCTTGAGGACAATAAAATCTCAAGTGTAATGGTATTTGATGAGGCGAAAAGTGTTACGCTTTTAGGGGTCATTTAAGCCCTAAGTCGTGATTATTTGATCAAATATTACCTCAAATTGTTCCTTTTGTCATTTTAGGTACTTTGGACAAGAAATCTGGAAAAGGAAGCATTTTGGACGTTTTTGGAGCGAAAAGTGAAGAAAACGACAAAGTCTCCAAAATCAAGCTGGAAACAGTACCTGACGGCATCACGGTCTATAGGTGACGGTGTCATGTGTTGGCAAAGAGGTGGATATGAAGTTTACACGAGACGCGCCAGAAAGATTTTTGGACTTAAAGAGTGACGGTGTCACCCTTTGTGACGCCTAGGTCGTCACGTGCAAATTAAAGGGTGACGGCCAAGAGAAGAATAGTAAGTGACAACGTCAGATCTGGATATAGGCAATCCGAGGAAAGCATTGGCGGCTAGTTGAGGGCGTCACATGTATAATGTGACGCTGTTAGATTGTATTCTCTATATATAGTTTTCTAATTTTCATTTATTAGAGAGAGAACTTTTGGAGGAATGATGCGTAGGGATTGCACCAGGCTTTATCTCTCGAGGGATCTCGAGAAGCTTACAACCCCCACCAGGCAGTGTACCTGATCGATGTAGTATAGTATAATGACAAGTACTGGGGGATTGATCGTTCAGCTAGGAATAGTGTCGCTAGGATTAGAAAACCTAAAGACTAGGTCTAGAGATGAGGGATGATTCTTTTTGTATTTTTATATTTTTATGAAAACAAGTAAAAATCTTGGGTTTGAAGGAGTTGGGCAGAATTAGTTGCTAGTCAACTAACCCAATACTAAAGATGCAATCAAAATAAAATACTAAAATGAAAATAAACTAAATTATACTAAAGTTGTGAGCAATATGTGGGAGAATTGTGTTTACTTAGATTTCACTATTCCCTAGATATCTTTTACACGTTAATTACTTGTTATAGTTCCGTGGATGACGGATTGTATTCCTTAATACCATTCATGGGGTGGCGTACTTACTTCCCCAATCCTATGAGCGCCTACTTCACTCCTATGTCGAGCCGGCTAAGAAGCTCCTAACATGGGATCACTAGAATTTGCTCATGCATTAAATACAACCAATAAAACCTAGTACACATCGGTTCATGTTTCCAAAGACGTTCAAGCATGTTACACAATGGAGATCCGCCAGTTTTCTTAAGCCTAACATTGAAATCATTCATCCAATACAGCCATAAACAAGTAATCAACACATAATTAACATCTAGGTTTCATTACATCTAAGCAAACACAAGATAGAACTAGCCTAGCATGTTGAAATCAAGACAAGCATAAGATATATTCAAACAACACATAGACATATTGATTGAATTGAAAGAAGACTTATCTCAATTGAACATGAAAGGATTCAAGGGGTGAAAACCCTTGAAAACACTGTAAAATATGACCTAGGGTTTACAAAGTTCGGCCCTAGTTTTCTCCACACAAGTTCCTCTTTTAATGAATGAAAAATATAAAACTATATATAGAGTTTGATAGGTGACGGCGTCAAGAACAAATGTATGACGCCGTCATCTCGCCGCCAAATAGTTTCTCGGACTGCCTAGATCTGGGTCTGACGCCGTCATGTATTCACCTTATGCAGGCCGTCACCAAAAAAAGTCTTGAGGCCCTTGTTGTGACGCCGTCAGGATTTCACTGGGTCGTCATGGTTTTTACTCTTGACGCCGTCAGGGTCTTCCTCTTGACGCCGTCAGGTACTGTTCTCAGCATGGAAAATTAAGTCTTTGCCGTTTTCTTCACTTTTATGCTCCAAAAACGTCCGAATTGCTTCCTTTTATAGAATTCAGTCCCAAAGTACCTAAAATCACAAAAGGAATGATTTAGGGCAATATTTGACCAAATAAATTCAATTTCGGGCTTAAATGACCCCCTAAAAGTGGTTCATTTTTCGCCTCATCATATACCCTTACACTTGAGATTTGCTTGTCCTCAAGCAAATGCACTTTTATTCTAGTCAAAATACAAGTTAGGGGTCATTTAACACTAATATAAAAGTAATTACAACAAATAATCGTTTCACTAAAGACCAAAGAAAAGCACGGAGGTCATACACTAGCACCTCACAAATAGTGTTTAGATACTCACATCTCTCGGGTGTAATAAAGTAATATCACAATATGGAAACGGAAAATATCTCTCACTACCTGTCATAGCAAAATAGATTACCATAGTCTTGGGAAAGGATCAAATCTCCACCACATGGCGTAAGCACCTAAGATAAACTATCAAAGAGGTCTTTTAAAGGGTTTTAACGTTAGGTGTAGGGATATGGAATACACGGTTTTGTTAGATATAGGCAGTCTTTACTGGTGGCGAGTTAATAATCTTGGTCAATTACATGTACAATATGGCGTTGCTAAGACAAGACTAGACTCGACTTAAGCTAATAAATAAAAATAATAAAAACATAAAATAAACATAGAATGAAAAAGGATGGTAGTCCGTATGTTTTTCTCTTTTTCTTTTTTTTCTATTTTTTTTTTCTTTTTTTTCTTGATTTTTCGATTTTTTTTTTTTTTTTTTTTTTTTTTTTTTTTTTTTTTTGCATACACTCTTACCCTACCATCCAAAATAATATATCATAGGGAATGAACATTCCCCTTACACTTGAATTTTTACATACTTTACAATAAACTAATCTATTGACTCGAATCAAGATAATCAAAACACTTGGAGTACTTTTAAGATTAACGCACATATGGGGGTAATAAATGATGTTCTTCCCCATTACTCCATAAAATAAGTACTTTACCCATGAGTCCCAACCGTCCCAAAACAATATGTACAAAGATATGACTCGACTTAGCAACCATGTAATCAATTAGATAATTAACTTAGGGTTTAACAAATAACAATAATACACAAAAGATGAGTGCATACACGGAAGGCTAAGGCGATTTGGTTGTACATTTAAGTAGGGTGTAAGAAATTCTTCCTTTAAGTAAGATGCTTAAAGTTAGAAACGAAAAGATAGGCTCGGAGGGGTGTACTAGGGGTTTCGTGTACTAAAAATGAGTACAACGCTAAGGTGTGGGAAAAATTAATTGACTTAACTAGCCAAGTAATATGACTTAAATGGTCAAGTAATTATGATACGGGTTTAACACAAGGGTGATCCTAATGCCTCTTATCATGTAGTAAATCCTACTACACGAATGTAGTCTCACTAGCGGTCTCGGGGTGCATCACTAACGCAAGTTCTAGAATCTAAATGCTACCGGTACACTCATAAGCACTAATAGTAAATGCTTTTCCTATCTAATCTAAAGGCGAACCTCACATATTTGGGTGGAAAAATTTTCTGAATGGTACGGTTTTGTGCTAGTCATACAATCTCCTATCCATGAGACGCTTGCTATGGCTAAAGTTCCACTCCTAAATGTTGTAAAAAATTTTAAATTTGGCGCTAAAATTACACTAACAAGTATTTCTCATAGTTTTATTACACATCTACTATTAAACAAACAAACTCAAGCGAAAGTGTATTTGTAAGGTATCATCATTTTACCATCCCCTTACACTTAGGATGAACATTGTCCCCAATGTTCAAGTAAAGAATGTAAAAGTGAAATAAGTAAAAGAATGAAATCAAATACTCCCCTGATTCGCTCGGTAAGGATAATAAGGTGGCCAGGTTAGATCTTCCTCCAAGAAAATGAACAATCAAAGCTTCCCTTTCAGAATAATAATCATCTTCTTGTCATACATAACCTGTAAAACCTGAGAAAACAGACAAGGCACCCTCGCATAAAATCGGTGGCAATCTACATATGCTAACAAATCCTAGAAAACAAAATAAGATATAATGCTTGTGGAATGATGTTTGCAGATTTCCTGGAGATTATAAAACTAATAATTCAACAAAAACTTTAAGACTCCGTTAGAAAAACAAAACTGGTAAAATTTCCAGATTTTTACACGTGACGCCGTCAAGAGTAAACTCGTGACGCCGTCAGAAGTGATCTACAGAAATTCTTATGTTAAGTTTCCGGAAAATTTATGGAAAAACTTCGTCCTACTTTCTGGAAAATCCTGTAAAACTTCATTATGACTCGATACAAGCATTTGACTCTAACAAATACGAATATACATGTTCACTTAATATTGTGGAGAATCATGATCGGTTTTGTTTCTTAAAAACATATTTGGGGTTTCCCCTTACACTTATCTTTTGCAAAAATACCTTTGGATGAAGTTAAGACTAGGCCAAACAACAAAGTAAAGTATTTCCACTATTTTAGTTTTGAAACATGATCTACCAACAATAAAAATAAAGCATGCATACGGAAGCAAATAACAAACACACAAAATAAAAATCACACAAAAAGGAAGAATGAAACCAAAATAAAATCATAACATTGCAAATTAACGTAAGCATAAGAAATAAAAAATTATCCAAGGCCAACAAAGGCCACAACCTAGACTATTACATCCCAAATTGTTTCAAATTACATCACCAAGAATAAATTGTTCAAACATGACAGACAACAAGACAAATCATTGGGGAGGGGGACCATAACGGTAGTCATAACCAGGAGGGAGGTGCCCAGTGTACCCGTAAGGAGGGTAGTCCATCTCACGACCGGGGAAGGGGTCAATCTGCAGCTGGGGCTCCATCTGATCACGGGTGGAGAGGTGCTGCATCTGGCGGATGGTATGATCATACATCCAATCAAAGCGTTGGTCAGTGGTGGTCCGCCACGCGTCCACCTGACCCATCCAGGCCCCCTGGTGTGCCTGCCAGTCTCCCTAACTCATGTGTCGGTAGTAATCAGCTGACCCAACCTCATAACCCCTGAACTGATGCTGCTGGGGTGCTCCCTCATCATCATCATCCTTAGCATCATCAGGTCCTCCTCCCTCGTACCAGCCATAGGACCCATCCACCAGCTGCATCACGATGCTCATCTGCTTGAGGGATTTACCGCTCACTACCCTGCAAGCCCCGCAGTCGCTCAAGTATCCCATGATATGGGGAACAAGTAACTCATAAGATCGAGCTAACCGGGTCACGAACATTCCCCCATACACCTTGTCAATATCCCTCTCCCCCACACTGGTCTTCAAATAGCTAGCTACCCAAAATGGGATGTTGTAGTAAACATCTGCTGAAAAGATGGTATAAAGGTAGAAAAGATCTGAAGCAGTGACACGGTGAGTGGTGCCATGACGCCCCGACAAGCTGTATGTGATGCATCTGTGGGCTAACCTGATCACGGGGTCCCTTATTGATGCTGCCCCAGTAGTCGAGGTGTATACCCCGTTCCCGATGGTCGGCCAAAAAGTGGCGCACCTCATATCGTTCCTCACAGTCTCCCCATGTAACAACCTCTGCATAAAACCTCCCTCAACAGCCTCCTCCCTAGTATACAAACCTATCCTCTACCCAAACTCAGTAACCGAACATGATCGAACCTCCCCTCCTAACGTAAAGTAAATAGTGGTACCCCCATGTCCGTCCTAGCCTCTGCCTATTCAAAGTGGAAGGTCGCAAAGAACTACCTCACCAACTCACTATACACAGTCTCCCTCATCCTAAACAACCTCTCCCATTGAGGACCCGTGAACCCATCGGTTTGGATCCTCCCCAAAAACTCAGCCTCTAACCCTTGGGACCTCAGAAACGCCTAATCAATTACAGCATCAGCATCAATGTGGTGATTAACAAGCTCCGCATACTTAGTTGTAGCGGCAACATTGTCGAATTCACCCCAACTATGGACCAATTCCCCATAGTTAACTTGTTGGGACCTAGAGGAGCTGCCACGGTGTTGTCGTGATCTCTTTCTCATTTTCCTGGAAAAAGATAGAATGGACAGAAATGATTAGAATGAGAATTTTATTGGCTCATGCTGTCAGACACATCTAACGCCGTCAGGAAGGAGATGCTGACGCCGTCAGACCAAGCAGAAATCGAACCATGCAATTACGAGGGAAAAATCAATTTTTAAACTCTTAACCCATTACCCAAACACTCCTTTAAGCAGAAAACATGGGTGGGGGGTCAAAAAATCCGTTGTATGAAAGATTTTTCCCTAATTAACGCATGATTCAAGTAGGACAACATCATCTAATGGTAACCTCATGATTACAAATCACCAAGGGGAAGGCATTACGATTTATCAATGATTGGTCAAAAATGGGGTTTCGGATGAAAGGGGTTTTCAAAATTGGTTGAACCTAAGGACAATTGAACGAAAAAGAGTGAGCAAAAACTACTTACCAAGTGGAGATTAGTCACAGAAGATGTCGGATTGGATGATGGAGACTCGGAGGTGGAGCAGAAATTTGGGTGAGATTTGTGGGGTATGAGTTGAAAGTGATGGAGTTTGGGTTATTATTGCTGAGATAGCGAGGTGACGGCGTCAAGAGTTACCATCTGACGCTGTCAGATGCCCGCATCAGGTATAGAAAGAGGTAATTCCACATTCAGTCCCTGTACTTGGTGTGAATAGCTAAACACAAGTAAAAACTATGAATAGCTATCCCATTAGTAAAGTCCACCAGGGTCGAACGTTTCATTACTGTCACGGAAAGAGGTGTGGTTGTAGAAAGGAGTGGGTGAGGTTTTAGTTAAGTTGTAACCTTCGTATTGGTCAACGGTGGGTACAAAGAGGTGTTGTTCCATAGAGGGTCTCAAAGTTGTGGTGTTTTTGAGGTGCAACCTCTTTACACCATGTTTAAAACCAAAGGAACGTCTCTTGCACAAATTTGGGAGCGTGGTTTGCAAGCATCCAACGAAAATGTTATGAAATTGCTAATTCTTCTCTTCCTGAGGATGCTTACAAAAGTAGGGGTGATTGACGGTGAAGCACTTGGAAAGGATTTCTCGTTATCCTCTTGGTCAAACACCAAAGGAGTAAACCTCAAAGATTTTTTTGATTTTTCTTGGTGCAGATTTTTCCTTAATCTTCTCTTTGATCCTTGATATGAATTTGTCTGCTAAATCCATAAAAGCATTGCGAGTTCTTTCCATGCGTTCTTCTAAGTGCCGGATTTGTTCTTCCTGATTATTCATGAAGGTTACCATTATCCCTTCGAACTCCTCTTGTCGTGAACGTTCAGGAAAATTATGGTTGATAACCGCATTCCTACGTAAATTAGGATTCCATGCGGTTTCAGTAGCAGGTTTTTCAATTCTCATTAATTCTTTGACCTGCTTCTCGATACTTCCTAATAATTGCTCTTGGGTGGCGTGTGCGTAATCAAGTTTCCCCTTGTTTGAAAACATCGGGTCCTCCCATCCTTCTTCTTCGTACTGTGCCAACCCCTCAAGAACTTTCCAGCATTCGTCAATGCTAAGTCTGTTTAGCCTGCCCTTAGCTGCGTAATCTATAGCCCTCCTTGTTTGATAGTTAACTTTATCATAAAAGATTTGAATCTGGAGCCATGGTTCGATGCCATGATGAGGGACTTTTCGGATTAGGTCTTTGTATCGAGTCCATGCTTCGTAAAAGGTTTCACCTTGATGTTGTTGAAACATCAAGATGTCATTTCTAAGCTTAGTAGTTCTCCCCGTTGGGAAAAATTGAGCAAGGAAACGAGTGGTGAGATCATCCCATGAGGTGATGGATCCCGCGGGTAAACGTTCAAGCCATTGGCTAGCTTGATCACGTAGAGAGAATTAGAATAGGCGTAATCGGGTTGACTCTCTAGTTGTAACATCAAGGTCTATAGAATCTACGATTTTAAGGAAGTCCTTGAGATGTTGGTTTGGATCTTCGGAACGAAGTCCATGGAATGCACATCCGCTTTGCACCAACCGGATGGTGTCGGATTGCAAGGGGGTAACATTGGCTCCGGTGAGCTCAATAGTGTTTCGATAGCCTTGGTGGCTAGGTCGGGAATACTCTCCTAAGGTTCGGGGCCTAAGAGGTTGGTTGTCTAGTGGTGGGTTTTGTTGTGGTGAGATGACGGGTTCAAAGATGTTACCATCGTCCATGATGTCGGATGGCAAAGAGTTACAAACAAAAACACGAAGAAATAAGATAGACTAAAGAGAACCTAAAAATAAAAATAAAATCTTACTAGAAAGGAATCTAGCAAGTAGACCTAATAAAAATATATTCTAACCTAGACAATAACTATTCCCCGGGCTGCGGCGCCAAAAACTTGATGCGTAGGGATTGCACCAGGCTTTACCTCTCGATGGATCTTGAGAAGCTTACAACCCCCACCAGGCAGTGTACCTGATCGATGTAGTATAGTATAATGACAAGTACCGGGGGATTGATCGTTCAGCTAGGAATAGTGTCGCTAGGATTAGAAAACCTAAAGACTAGGTCTAGAGATGAGGGATGATTCCTTTTGTATTTTTATATTTTTATGAAAACAAGTAAAAATCTCGGGTTTGAAGGAGTTGGGCGGAATTAGTTTCTAGTCAACTAACCCAATACTAAAGATGCAATCAAAATAAAATACTAAAATGAAAATAAACTAAATTATACTAAAGTTGTGAGCAATATGTGGGAGAATTGTGTTTACTTCGATTTCACTACTCCCTAGATATCTTTTACACGTTAATTACTTGTTATAGTTGCGTGGATGACGGATTGTATTCCTTAATACCATTCATGGGGTGGCGTACTTACTTCCCCAATCCTATGAGCTCCTACTTCACTCCTATGTCGAGCCGGCTAAGAAGCTCCTAACATGGGATCACTAGAATTTGCTCATGCATTAAATACAACCAATAAAACCTAGTACACATCGGTTCATGTTTCCTAAGACGTTCAAGCATGTTACACAATGGAGATCTACCAGTTTTCTAAAGCCTAACATTGAAATCATTCAACCAATACAACAATAAACAAGTAATCAACACATAATTAACATCTAGGTTTCATTACATCTAAGCAAACACAAGATAGATCTAGCCTAGCATGTTGAAATCAAGACAAGCATAAGATATATTCAAACAACACATAGACATATTGATTGAATTGAAAGAATACTTATCTCAATTGAACATGAAAGGATTCAAGGGGTGAAAACCCTTGAAAACACTGTAAAATATGACCTTGGGTTAACAAATTTCGGCCCTAGTTTTCTCCACACAAGTTCCTCTTTTAATGAATGAAAAATAGAAAACTATATATAGAGTTTGATAGGTGACGGCGTCAAGAAAAAATGTCTGACGCCGTCATCTCGCCGCCAAATAGTTTCTCGGATTGCCTAGATCTGGGTCTGACACCGTCATGTATTCACCTTATGCAGGCCGTCACCAAAAATAGTCTTGACGCCCTTGTTGTGACGCCGTCAGGATTTCACTGGGTCGTCATGGTTTTTACTCTTGACGCCGTCAGGGTCTTCCTCTTGACGCCGTCAGGTACTGTTCTCAGCATGGAAAATTAAGTCTTTGCCGTTTTCTTCACTTTTATGCTCCAAAAATGTCCGAATTGCTTCCTTTTCCAGAATTTACTCCCAAAGTACCTAAAATCACAAAAGGAACAATTTAGGGAAATATTTGATCAAATAAATTCAATTCCAGGCTTAAACGACCCCCTAAAAGTGGTTCATTTTTCGCCTCATCAAGTAACTTTACCATAAATCCTAGGTCGAATTTTCACCTTCTTGTAAGGGTTTCAAACCCTTCTTTCATCCATATTTGATTAAAGATAAGTCTTCCAATAATCATTCAATATGTCTATGAGTTGTTTGCTTCTATCTTATGCTTGTCTTTACATTAACATGCTAAGCTAGGTTTCTTTGTGTTTGCTTAGATGTAATGAAACCTAGCTATTGATTATTGGTTGATTGTTTGTTATTCATTGTTGTTGCATGAATGATTTCGATGTTAGGCTTAAGAAAACTAGCTAATCTCCAATTGGTAACTTGCTTGAACATCTTAAGAAACATGAATTGGATGTGTACTACGATTTTAATGGTTGTATTTAATGCATAAGTAACTACTAAGGATGCCATGTTAGGAGCTAGTTGTCGGCTCGACATAGGAAGAGGTAGAAGCTTATAGAGTTGGGGAAGATCGTACACGGCCCCACAATTGGTATTAAGGAATATAACCCATCATCCACGCAATTGTAACAAACTAGTCAATTAATGAAAGATAGCTAGGGAGTAGTGAAATCTAAGTAAACACGTTTATCTCATTATAAGGTTTTTCTCATATTTTATTTCTTGTTATTTAATTTTATTGCATTTGTAGTTAATTGGGTTAGTTGGCTAGCAACTAATTCCGCCCACTCTTCCAATACCCGATATTTTTACTTACTTTCCATAAAATACAAAAATACAAAAAGAATCATCCCTCACCTCTAGACCTAGTTTAATTTTGTTTTATTCCTAACGTACATTATTCCCCAAGTAGAACGATCAATCCCCCGGTACTTGCCACTACACTATACTACATCGGTCACGTACACTGCCTGGTGGGGATTGCAAGCTTCTCGAGATCCCTCAAGAGGTAAAACCTTTTGTAAGATTGCAAAACCATGCGTCAAGGATGTTTTAGTTAATTTCTAGTGCAGGCCAGCCTTTTAGATTCAACATCTGAAGATGTTTTTCCTGGCAAGAAACATTAAACAAATTGTTATATTATATACGTTCATAAAATATTAGGGTTTAAAAAACAAACATTCGTACCTGACTGAGTCTCAAAGCTAGAAGAATCAAGCTCAGAATTTTCATCAGCGGAATGTGCTTCAACAAAGTTTGATTCATTCATAGTTTTTCTTTTCAATGATCTATCAGAACCCGTTATTTAATGGATATAGATTTAACATAAAATAATCAATAAATATGCTATAAAAGCATTTTATAATATTTTAAAATAGTTTAGAAACATATAGATTTACCAAAACTTCGCTTCGTAGGTGGTTTAGATACTACCCGGGTTAACGACATTAGTAACACCTTTTCCAGAGCTTCTAGCAGGTGTATACCTTTGAAACATGGAGTTTTCCATTTCAATTGAGGTAGAATATTGTTGTACCAAAATTTCCTTCGGTGCTGATATAGATTTTATAAATTAATTACCAAAATATAGACAACATGTATAATCCATCTAAATAAGACATTAAAAAAGTTAGTACCTGTTGATTGTGTAACAACATCAGAAACATCATGGCGAGATCTTCTGCTTGGCGTATCACTTTTAAACATGGATTTGTCGACATTTTCAGACAAGCTTTGTGGAGGCTTCCCTATCACATAATCATAAACGTGCATGTTTAAATTATTGTTTTGTGGTTCAACAACTATAATAAATTAGAAAACGATTATGCAACGACACAGATGAAAAATTCTTCAAACACATAAATAACAACATAACAACTCAATGAATACATTATTTGTTACAAACCAACCTTCCGAAGGAGACTCGGTGTTTTTCTTCTCGGATACTCTTTTGAGCCTTGCAGATTTTCTTTAAGCTTGCATAACGTAATTTATTTATCTGAATATGGCTTCTCGATTTTTGAAGTAACAATAATGGCTATATTATGATCTATATATACTGTCAAGTTAGGTTAAAGATGAAGAGACGTATACCAAAGATTATAATCAGTTTCCAAATAAAAAATACATTCTAAACTTATCTTCTAAAAGACATCTTTCATAAATTAAACGAAATTTTTTTAAAACATGTTATACGAATTTTTTTGAAATTATAGTTTAAAAGATATCTTCCTTAAAATAAACGAAATTTTTTAAATACATGGTATACGAATTCCTTTGAAGATTATATTTAGCTTCCAAATAAAAAATACATACAAAATACATTCTAAACTTATGTTATAAAAGATATATTTCATAAATTAAACGTAATTTTTAAAAACATGTTATACGAATTTCTTTAAAATTATCTTCTAAATGATATCTTCCATAAAATAAACGAAATTTTTTAAATACATGGTATACGAATTCCTTTGAAGATTATATATATATTTACGATGATATATCTCAAAAAATAAAATGGTCTACTGGTAAAGATGCTTATCAATTAACTAACAAATCCAAGGTTCGAATCTTGCCAATGACATTTTTAATTAATGATTTAAAACCAAAATTAAAAAAAATAAAATAAAAAATAAAATAAATATATATATATATATATATATATATATATATATATATATATATATATATATATATATATATATATATATATATATATAACAAATATTACACACGTGGAAAACTAGTTAATGACATGTAATTTTAAAAAATATGACATGGCACACGAAATAAAATTAAAAGCAAAATAATGAAGGCATGCTGATGACATGGACATATGACATGGTGTTTCAGCCTGATTATTGAACATGTTGGACATGGCGAATAAATGACGACGTACGTATCCTGTTATATATATATATATATATATATATATATATATATATATATATATATATATATATATATATATATATATATATATATATATATATATATATATATACTAGTTTTCAAAGCTTGTGAATATCGTTGGCATATTTTCTATAGCGAAAGAAGAGTGATAAATAATTGTAGGCATATTTCATAGTTTTGATAGTTACTTTTCTCCCAAAGTAAAATATAGATATTAGTAATTAGGATTCTTTTTGCCAACTTTTATATTTGTTTTGGGATAGTAAAAAATAACCCTTTTAACGCCTTAATGATCACCTTCAAATGAACATTAAAATGAAAATTATAATATATTTAAATGAACATTATAATATATTTATGTTTTGAGTGTATCATGTCATTATTTTCTATTCTTTTATTTTGAAGAAATGAAAAATATATTTTCGTTAAATATTATTGTTACGAAGAAATGTACAACTAAAAAGCACTACACGTCAAAACCTTAGTTGTTTTTCTAGAAGCCAATGTATCGCGCGGGTAAGTTGCTAGTTTTATTAAAGCATGGTTGACAATTATTTTGCTAAAAAGTTTCGCATTTGTCAACATCTCTTAAAACATATTTATCATAAAAGCTTTAAAATCATAATTAAAAAATTACTAATACAAACTTGATTAAGAAAGGTAATGAAATCTACTAAGGCTGTAAATGAATTTAACGTTCAATGAACATTTTATATACCTATCAGTAAAAGGTAGTTGGGGTCTTTGGTTTTGAAAGTTCCCAATATTTTTTGTTTCTTCCTATCTCAATAGATAATTGTGCATACAGCTATTGCAGTATCAAACTTCGTAATTTGAAGATGAATAAAGCTACTTGTGTAGTTACGAAGTGTTATATACACTTCTTTTTACTCATTGTATTTATAGAGTTCATGTTAGTACAAACACATTAGCGTGACCAACTATAACCAAAGAAATCCAGTAACTGAAATAGATAGTACTATTCAACTGTTCAACTAAGGATGGAGCCATGTTGTCATAAAGTTGCAAGCCATGCTTTTATATGAAGGCAGACTTGCTAATAGTTTGACAATTTTCTTACGACATTGACATCTCTTTTTTATTATGTATCATAAGAGGCAAATTAACTCCAAATCAAGTAATATAGAATGTCTTTTGAATTACCACGTCGACACTTTTTTTGTTTAAACTTGCCAAAGATACTTCTGATGATAACAACAAGCTCGAATACTAATAAATGACAGCAAAGTGACTGTTAATTTAGTGATAATAAGCCTTTAATACCCCTGAAAATGCGACCTGTACATACTAATAGATGAAAGCATAGACAATTTTGTTTGGTGATCTAATTTGTCTTTTCATCAAGCTCAATGCAAACAACTAATCCAATAATCATGAAGAGGATCAGATAGATTTAACACCATCAAGACAGTAATTGAGTACTAAACCAAATCCACACAGCAAAGTTCCGAAAGAAACATACGCGTAATGGTAACAAATAAGGCTCAGATAAATGTATACAATAGTGTCACCAGCTAACTGACATGGCTGCAGTCACACATTCGATGTGACTGCCTTGCCAAGATACGAGGCTAGGTAAAGTACACGCAGTAGTTGGGAAATTATCATCATCGGCATCAAGACAGCATAGTCGAAGGATCATCACAACTAAGTAAATCGCAACATATTGGAACCTTAACAGGCCATAGAAGAAAAGTACCTCAAACTGAAATAGCAGTTCATGGCACAGCCCTGTACCATCTATAAACGTTTGTAACTAATGACTATATATATTATGATGCAGCCAAAATGGTAGTGTTTTGTTCCGCAATTTTAAGTTAGCGCAGAATTTGCCATTAGTTGCCGGCCACCTCGATCCTTCCGGATTTCAAACATACATAGGCAAGCATATGAGATCTTCTAAGAGACTCAGATAGATAGTGGATCAAAAAGCAGACAGACCCTTCGTGACAGCAACTTCAGGATGTTACCTTGCCAACACACGGACCATATCATTTTGACAAAACGTATTTGAATTCATCATAGACATTTCTTGATTATCAACTTGTCAAATTATATTAGTCATATAAAGAAAATAGTTCCATGATTATCATTTAAAAACAATGATTGATTATCTGATTCACCAAAACATGACACCACAAATTATCATCAATGCTAACTGTCTTTATCAGTATATATCATCTACATAAACACATATATTTTACCACATATAAATGTGTGTGTCCATCGCCTCTTGCACTCTCCACGTTCTCTATATTCTCCACATACGTGCTCTACATCAGGAATATAAACATCGAATTTAGTAATGTATTCCAAGCGATTAGCCTTTTCTAAACTATCAAAAAGTATATGTAACTGGATTATGCCATTTGTCTATCCAATATCTAATAATATAGAACAAACATGCCACTGCAATTCTGTAACCGCCGCAAAATCAGCGGGTAGGTCACGGGTCAAACAGATTTGGGCTAAAAAGTGATCCAAGTCGGGTTGACACATAAAAAACTTATATTTTCATTATCAAATATCTATAAACTGACAATGAGTTAAGTGTGAGTATAAAAATGTTATTATTACAATCATAATCTGAATATTTGAATAAAAATGAATTTGGGAGGGCTTTGTGAATAAATTTAAGCTACTTCCGAAACATATATTTACTGCCACTCACACAAGTTTATAAGCTGTAACTATTTGGTTCATTTAAAGACATACAAAGTTGCAATAAACAATCCTAAACACCATGTATACCACATGGGACAAAACGTCATACTGGTTAACACGGATCAAAAGTCACTGAAATAATTCACCAGGTAGGTTGCTATAACTCAGAATATATTATGATGTTTAAGCCAATGCATTTTTTTCACAGTTAGTGTTGGGAATTATAGATTTGATGATTAAAAAACTACATGTGCTTATATAAAGAAGAATTAAAGTACTTTGAATGAAAGTACTTTGCTGAACCAAAGTACTTCTTAATCAAAGTACTTTGAATCAAAGTACTTTGAATCAAAGTACTTCTCAAGCAGTATATGAAGAAGAATGAAACATGAAGGACTAGCTTGCAATAGAATATTTATTTATTAGTCCTTCGTAGTATCTTGTAAACGCTAATCCTCTAGTATATAAAGAGGACATGGGTCATTAGGTTGAGAGTGCATAGAAAATATGTAGTCGACTTAAAGGTGTGTGTGTCTAGGCGTCCAGTTCCTACAATGGACGCCTAGGGTTTATTAGTTTATTAGTAACAAGATCGATCTATGTATTAGTTAGTTAAGCCTCAAGGATCTTTTGATCTTGGGGATATAGTGGATAATGAAAACCTTGTTGAATAACATATTGTTCTATATTCCGCTGCGTATTTATGTTATTCGTAAAACATATCCTAGATGGGCTTAAACGATTCTTTATAGTTAGTTATATGATTCAATATCACAACTAAAAAATTCACTTTCAAGCCAAAGATCGAGAGTTATTTTTATAATGCTAATATCAAATGTTACAACTTTTTTGTTTGAGTGTGTACCTTTTTTCCCATACGCCATACTCCAACTAATCATCCAATACCTGCTGTTACAAAGTCTCATTTTTCCTATGCTGTGGAGCTCCATTGTTGTACTTGTTCTCCATTAGGGTCTACACAGAGAAATATGACATGAAGACATACCATTGCTAGACATTAAAGCGATAAACCACAAAGCAGACAATATCCTGGAACTATTGCAGGTAGCGCAGAGATAAAGGCAAGGCTCTTCTTGTTTACTCGGAAGAAACCGCTTACCCAATGTCTTCCACTGTTTGCATCAATATCATCGGAAAACACATCATAAAGCTATCATGAGTTAGACAATTATTTGTGACTTACGTTTCATAATCAATCAATAAGCGTTGTACCTGTTTAGAGCAGAACTTAAAATTCTTATTGGGTGTATGGGTGGGTTACTTCTTTGTACTTAATAAAGTGTAGAAAACCGGCCTCTAGAGAAACAACACAACCTTAGACCATGTATAGCCTTGAATTTTATTAATGATCATACCGAGCAAACTTGAACAACTATCGTTGGTTTAGCAAAATATAAAATCATAATCAATTCTATTCAAATTCTGAACAACCATTTATTTACTTAGAGCAAATCTTCTATATCCTATATCCATTATCATCACCCATATTTTTCTCATGTTCAATGCCATCTACCAAGAATTTCCATGGACCACCGAAAGAGTTTACCTCACGTTTATATGTTTTAATATCGAACCCAAAAATTTAGTATTTAAAACTAACAAAATAGAAAAAGGAAAAAACAAATCTATTTAAATACCTTTACTTATACACAACGTTTGTTGTTGATGTTACGTAATTATCATCCTCGTCACAACAAAGTATCTTCAATCTAGAGTGAGAGGATCACTTGATTTGATCACACACTATAGGTGTTGGACCTTTTAATGTGTAAATATGATACTTTGAGTGATTATGATTAAGTATGCAGAATCTACTTAACCACACTTAGAATGTTTATTGGAAATGGAACTGTGATACTTGTGTTTATTTAACAAAGAACAATGAAAGTATTTCACCAAACGATTCAATATTATTCAAAATAATATGAGTGATCTTCACTATCACTAGGGTTACAAAGACCTTGAATCTTGTGTTTTGTTCTAATGTTTTTCTTTATGTATATCTCTACACATGTATGTATTTTCTGCACACTTGTCACACTTAGCACATATCTAAGATCTTCCTTTTATAGTCCAAGGAAAGATCTTTTACAATCTATATGACTCATCTAATTTACTAGCTTATGACTAATCTTCATTCTAGCTAGATGATGACTTATCATGTCAGTCATTAAGATACAACATGTATCTAGGATTACAACTCACTTGGAGTGTTCAATTTGATGACTATAACAAAGATATTTTTCTTGTATATGAGTCAGTAGAATAAGTCGTACTTATCTATACAGTTGTTGTATGGGTCATAGAAGTATCAGCAGAATCCATCAGCAGAAACACTATCAGTAGAAACCCTCTTCAGCAGAATCCATCAATGGAAACGTGCTTTGTGCTTTATCAGCAGAAACATACTTTATGTATTTCCTTAAGCCTTTATGCTGATTCTTCTGATTATTTAATTCCCAACAATCCTCCCCTAAACATGTGAATTACATTCAAACATGTTTTTCTGAATTAAATGAGGACTTTGTGAAGATCTTTCAAACACTTCATTGTCAGACTTTGATCTGAACTTTCTTCTCTTTTGAGTGATTGAATGTCTTTCTCTGTAACTCATCTGCTTTCTGTTCTTTGCTCCAATCTTGGACTAAAAGATGGTGCAATATTCAACTTGAAGAATTTTAAGAGGCAATGATGTTGTGTATCTTGGATGCTTGTTCCAAGAAATAGAAATCATCCTTCAGCATGTCTTTGGAAGTGATGAACAAACGTAGTGACCTGAAATTGAAACCTTTCATCTTTTGATCTAGATAGAGCTATCTCCTATCAGCTCTGTTCTTGTTCTTTATCAGTAGAAACCATGTCATCATCTTGTATGCTCTTATCTTTTCCTTCTTTTTCTTTGGATAATCTTCCTTTTAAAGGGCTTTTTGTAACCTCCCCTGAGATTTATTTCTCTTTTGAGCAATTTCCTCCCCTGTTTGGAAGATCTCTAACAATCATATCATATAACCATCATTTGATCTATCAGTTTCCATGGTTTCAGACAATTTGTATATGAAGCCATCAATTCCTTAAGAGTTTAAATGCTGCCCTCATCACTTCTAGGTGTGTAAGCTCCTATGAGTGGTGAATCACTGAGCATGAACTCATAATCCATCATAAGATGATTTTATGAGCCTCTTTGAAAATCTTTTTTAAGAAATATTTGATTTAGCAGTATGAACATGATTTTATGATTAAAAATCATACTGCTTTTAACCATTTTGAAGGGATTAAGTGTGGTAACTAACACTTAATCAAAATTTCGGTTTAAAGCAACCTCTGGTTGTGTGAGAACCAATGTTTTCAGTTATAAATAGCTTCCTGTGTACAGATAAACCTATCCAAAGGCTTTCTTTACAGGGTTTCCAGCTCGTGGCATTTGTTACCTCTAACACAAGTGTTAGATTCACTTTTGCTCGTTGTTCTTTCTATCAGATATCCGTAGATTAGTCACATTATACTTGAGAGTATAAAATGATAGAAAGTGAGTTGTATCAGTTGTTTAACTGATCAACTAATTTATCAATTCAATGTGAAACATCATAATCAGGTTCCAAGAAAGAAGTTTTAAGGTGTTTTGAAATCCCAAACTCTTTCTATCATGAACCTATTATATCAGCAGCAATGATCAGCATTCAGCAGCAATGATCATAGATTTCACTTGAAATAGCCTTTGAGCTCAAACATTCATACCTGAAATTGTTAGTCTAAAACCAAAAGAACAAAGTACAAAGTACTTGTCTTGAATTAGAATTATGCATAGGACTAACTGTATGAATAACTTTTAATTGGTAATAGTAGTTTTAGATGACAAAGTTAGATGCATTAACAAAATCTATATACAAGAACACATTATTTTGAAAAGATTAAAGATTAAGCATTCCAATACCTGCTACCAAGTACTGAAATCTACCAACATCAAAAGCTTTTGTAAGAAGATCTGCAAAGTTTTGTTCTGAAGCAATTTTCATTACTTGAATTAATCTCTTTTCATTGCAATCTCTAATAAAATGATGTCTAGTTTCAATGTGTTTTGTTTTTGAATGTTGCACTGGATTTTTAATAATGCAAATTGTACTACTATTATCAATATGAATAATGGTATGTAAGAAATTGTACCCATAATCAAGAAGTTGGTTTTGAAGCCATAGAACTTGACCACAACAATTTGCAGTAGCTACATATTCAGCTTCAGTTGTTGAAGTAGCCACCATTGTCTGCTTCTTACACTGCCATGAGATAAGTCTACACCCAAGGAATTGACATCCTCCAGTTGTTGACTTTCTGTCCAAGCTAGCACCAGCATAATCACTATCTGAGTATGCTACCAAGTCAAAAGATGACTCCTTAGAATACCACAGACCCAACCTAGGTTGACCCTTGAGATATCTAAAAATTCTCTTGACTGCTGTTAAATGAGAAACCTTAGGAGTTACTTGATATCTTGCACAAGCACAAACAGAGAACATGATATCAGGTCTTGATGATGTGAGATACATCAAAGAACCTATCATAGATCTGTATGTATGTACATCCACATTAGTTCCTTCTACATATTTAAGAAGTGGCTTCCCAGGATCAATTGGTGTGCTTGTTGTTTTGGAATCAGCAAATTGAAACTTTCTAAGAATCTCTGCAACATATTTGTCTTGACTAATAAAGATTCCTTCTTTTGATTGTTTAACCTGCAGACCTAAAAAGAATGTAAGTTCCCCCATGGAACTCATCTGAAACTTATTGTGCATAAGCTTCTCAAACTCCAAACACATCTCCTTCCGTGTAGATCCAAAGATGATATCATCCACATACACTTGAACTAGCAGAAGATCCTTCTTATGCTTCTTGGTGAAAAGTGTCTGATCTATCTTGCCTCTTTGAAATCCATTTGAAATTAAGTAGGAAGCCAGTGTTTCATATCAAGCTCTTGGTGCCTGATGTAGGCCATATAGAGCTTTAACAACCTTGTACACTTTGTCTGGATGGTCAGGATCAACAAAACCAGGAGGTTGTGAGACATACACCTCCTCTTCAATAGTACCATATAAGAAAGCACTCTTGACATCCATTTGATAAACTGTGAATCCCATAAATGAAGCATAAGCCAAAAAGAGTCTAATGGCTTCAATCCTTGTTACTGGAGCAAAAACTTCTTCATAGTCTATCCCTTCTTCTTGTGTGTACCCTTGAGCAACTAATCTAGCTTTATTTCTTATCACTATGCCCCTTTCATCCCTTTTATTCCTAAAACCCATCTAGTGCCAATTACTCTTACACCACTTGGTAAATCAACTACACCCAAACCTTTTGAATCTTAAACTGAAGAAGCTCCTCTTGCATAGCCTCCAACCAGCTTGAATTCTCTAGGGCTTTACGAATATTCTTTGGTTCATCTTGTGAGAGAAAACATACAAATAAGCAAGAGTTTGAAAACTCATGCTGTTTTGAAGCATAAAGGGCATCAAGAAGCCCTTATTGATCTGAAGACATCAATTGTTGTCTTGTCTTTACTCCTGATTGTACATCTCCAATCACATTGTCCAGGGAGTGAACTTTGTGAATCCTTGAGTGTGGAGTAGAAAGAACTTGATAATCAGGTGGAAGGTTGTTGAAATCCACCTCATTTTCTGAGAGATTTGCTTGTGTTTCTTCTGATGGTCCATTAGCAGAAACATTTTGCTCATCAACGGGAACGATTTGCTTATCAGCAAAAATAGCAGTGTTACTTCTGACTTGAAACTCTTGTTCCTTAGCTCCTTCTTCCTTATATTCATCTTCAACATCTTCTTTAGAATTTCCAGAAGAAGATTCACCATTTATTGAAGTTGAATCCACACTTGTATTTGTCCATATTGGCATTATTGCATAATCTTGATTTGCCTCATTCTCTAATCCTTCTCCATTTGTTGCATCAGCAGTTTGTGAACCTGAAAATTCATTAGTTTCTGCAACAAAAGGCACATAATTCATTGATTTGGATAGAGATTCAAGATCAAATATCCATTTGGGACCTTGACCTTCTACATTGGTTTTATTTTCCAAAAACTTCACATGTAGATTTTCTTCTACTCTTCTAGTTCTCATGTTGTATACTCTGAATGCTTTGCTATTGATAGAATATCCAACTAAGAATCCTTCATCTGCTTTACCATCAAACTTTCCAAGATGGTCTAAGGTATTCAGAATTGTCACATGACATCCAAAAGGTCTAAGAAATCCTATTTCAGGAGTTCTACCTCTAAAAAGTTCATATGATGTCTTATTGTGAGGTTTTATAACTAAAACTCTATTTTGAACATAGCAAGCAGTGTTGACTGCTTCTGCCCAAAAAGTTATAGGCAACTTAGAGTCAGCTAACATAGTTCTAGCAGCTTCTATTAGTGTTCTATTTTTCCTTTCAGCAACTCCATTCTGTTGTGGAGTTCTTGCAACACTAAATTCTCTTTTAATACCTTTTTCTTTGCAGAAATCATCCATAACTCTATTCTTAAATTATGTCCCATTATCACATCTAATGACTTTTACTCTTTTGCTTACTAGGTTTTCTATCTCTGTAATGAAAGTCTTAAGGATGCTAGAAGTCTCATCCTTAGTTCCTAAAAAGAATACCCATGTAAATCTACTAAAGTCATCAGTAATAACTAGACAATATCTCTTATGCAACAAACTTCTAACATTTGTAGGACCAAATAAGTCCATATGCAGCATAAACAATGATTGATTGATAGAGTTAAAAATTTTGGGCTTACAAGTGGCTTTATGTTGTTTGCCTTTAAGACAAGCAATGCATGTTTGATCATTTTCAAATCGTTTTTGAGGTAAACCTCTTACCAAACCATCTTTGACAATCTTATTTATGGTTTTGAAGTTAATATGACCAAGCCTCCTATGCCATTTCATAGATTCATCCAATGTGGCCTTAGCAATAAGACAAGTAAGAGAATCTTTTGGAACAATCTTCTTCATATCAACACTGTACATGTTGCCTTTTCTTGGAATTCTAAGAAGTGCTTGACTTTCATCAGGCATCTTAAAATCAGAAGAAAAAACAAGACATTCAGTGTCAGTAAAGAGAACTTTGTTCTTTTTGTCACACATTTGTGAGACACTAAAAAGATTATACTTAAGCTCTTGCACATAGTACACATCTTCAAAATCTAATTTACCGGTTTTAATAGTACCTTTACCAGTAATTTTTCCTCCAATTCCTCCTCTAAAGGTAACATAGCCTCCATCTATTGATTGAAAATTTGAGAGATAAGACTTGTTGCCTGTCATGTGCCTTGAACATCCACTATCTGAGAATCCTTGATCTTCAGTATCTGCTGATGAATGTCCCTGCACATAAAAAAAAAAGAATTAGTTTCGTTTTGGGATCCAAACCATTTCTGACTTGGATCCGCCTCTTGCATCAATGGGATGTAATCTTTTGAGAATTGTTGATGCAACATTGGATTTAAGAATCCAACATGCTGAGGCCTTAACAGCATTTGCCCTGTTTCCCTTAGCAGCAGTATGCTTAGCAGAAACTGCTAGCTTTGTAGTTGTACCCTTTGGTCTCCAAACTTGTTTTTGGACCACTGCTTTTGTTTGAATGGTACTTTGAACAATATTAGATGCATGTTTGAAAGTTGTTTTTGCACCCTTAATTGTTGATTTTGGGTAAACAGTCATATATGGTTTTTCAGCAGAAACCATTTTCCTTTCAGTAGGAACATTTTTTGCTCTATCAGCAGGAACTGCTTTTGTGACTGTTTTAGGTTTTGATCTTTTAGAATTTGAGTGAAAATGAGATTTAGGTGTTTGCCTTTTGTAGTTCACTCTATTACTTTCATACCCATATACCCATTGGTTGCAGAAAGCTGCAAGATGGTCAAAACTACCACATGTGTAACAAACTTTGTTATCTCTTTGTTGGAGAGACTTGAGGCTATACCAATTCCTTTGGTTACCTCTGGGTTTGTTTATGGTTCTATATTGTTCACAATATCTTACTTGTTGCCTAACATGTTTAACATTGTTTTTAGGCCTATCAGTATTGTGTTTGACTATCTTAGGAACTCTTGTTCTTGCTTTCTTAACCACTTCAGGTTTAGACATAACCTGTTTAAACTTTTTATCATCAGATGTTAAGTCCTCAATGATTGGACCATCTGACTTTCTACAAGAACACACCTTGTCCTTAGGAAGTGAAGTTTTACTCAAACTTTCACTTTCTTTCAAAGGTTCATTATCAACTACATTAGATTTTGGTTGAACACCATATTTTAATTTAGGTAGTTGAAATTCAAGTAATCCTGTGTATTCTAGGTCAATTCCTGGGGGTGAAGGAATACCTCTATATGGTAGAGGAACAAATTTGTATCCAACACCAGACTTAGCTTTATTTATAACTTGACATTCAATTAAGTTAGTCACACCCTTAGATGCATAATCTAGTGTTTCTACACTCATTTGAATATTCTCTTTAGCCTTACTAAGCCTATCTACTTCAGCTTTCAAGTTACAAATGTCATTATCTTTAAACATTATTTCTCTTTCAAGAAGAATTTTGACATCAGTAAAGGTAGATTCATTTGTTCGAAAATGTATGATTTGTTCCTCTAGAGTAGCTATACCTCTTTTATGATTTGTTAAGCTATGAGCTGTATCAATTAATTCTTTCCTTTGATTCTCATAACGTTTGGTTAAGGTTTCTAAACTTTTAAGAGCAGAACAATTATTTGAACAAACTTTATCAGATTGTACCTCTGTAGAGAAAGCCATAAGAGCTGTCTGAGGAGAAGCTTCTTCTTCTTCAGCAGTAAAGCTCCAATCAAATCCTAATCCATCAATGGCTACCATAGCCTTTGGATTGGTTGATTCCCCTGTCTTGGACTTGCTTCCAAAACCTCTATTCTTGCTATCTTGCTGCCTTGGCCTTCTACATTCTCTTGAGAAGTGCCCCAACATATCACAGTTATAGCATTCTATCTTTGACTTGTCAAAACCAGCAGTATCATTGCTGCTGATGGTGAGTTTCTTCCCCGTCCTCTGATAGAATTTCTTAGCCCTCATGCTAAGAAGAGAAATTTGCCATTTTAGGTCCATCTCTTCTAAATCATCATCATTGATTTCTAAGAGATCTTCATGAGTAAGCATGGACCCATTATTCTGGCTTGTGAAAAAGGCACAACAAGCCTTTTCATTCAATATACCAAAGGTACTGCTTGATGAACTAGCAGCACCAGCTCCACTATCAACCTTTTCATCTTTAACTGGGTTTGAGATACTAGGAGATGACATAAAAGCCATGTTCCCAGTATATGAACTAGAGACACCAGTTTTCTTTACTTCTTGTTCCACAATTTTAAAGTTGCTATACAAATCAATAAGATCCATAGTGTCTATGTCTGGTTTATTCTTCCAGACAACAACATGCATAGCCCACTCTTCCGGTAAGCTTCTCAGAAATCTTGAGTTTAAATCTTCTTGAGGTATATCAACCCCAAGAACAGCAAGTTGGCTCACAATTTTCTGTAGCCTTGTAAACATGTGGTCAAGAGATTCATTCATGGTTGATGAGAAATTTTCAAACTGCTGCTTGAGAAGGGTTTTCTGGGTCTTCTTGGTGGCTTCATTCCCTCCATACCTTGCAACAATTGCCTCAAATAATGACTTGGCATCTTTGAATTTGCTGAAGTTTGTAAGTTGATCATTTGGAATGGTCATCATCAGCATACTTCTGGCCTTGAGGTCATTCGTCTTCTTTATTCTTTCATCAGCAGTTGTAGGGATAGTTTGAACAACTGAAATTTCCCTACCTTCAACTGTTGATAAAGTGGTTGTGGGTTTGAAAGAGTTTCCATCTTCAATGATTTCCCAGAGAGTGTAATCCTGCACCTGGAAAAACTGTTCTATTCTTAACCTCCACAATTCAAACTCATTCTGTTTGAGAACTGGCAACTTTGCAGCAACATTTGTTTGAATAGATTCTGTATCCATTTCTTCTTCTAAATCAAAGATATCAACCTGGAAGCTCTGATACCAACTGAGAGGATCACTTGATTTGATCACACACTATAGGTGTTGGACCTTTTAATGTGTAAATATGATACTTTGAGTGATTATGATTAAGTATGCGGAATCTACTTAACCACACTTAGAATGTTTATTGGAAATGGAACTGTGATAGTTGTGTTTATTTAACAAAAAACAATGAAAGTATTTCACCAAACGATTCAATATTATTCAAAATAATACGAGTGATCTTCACTATCACTATGGTTACAAAGACCTTGAATCTTGTGTTTTGTTCTAATGTTTTTCTTTATGTATATCTCTACACATGTATGTATTTTCTGCACACTTGTCACACTTAGCACATATCTAAGATCTTCCTTTTATAGTCCAAGGAAAGATCTTTTACAATCTATAAGACTCATCTAATTTACTAGCTTATGACTAATCTTCATTCTAGCTAGATGATGACTTATCATGTCAGTCATTAAGATACAACATGTATCTAGGATTACAACTCACTTGGAGTGTTCAATTTGAAGACTATAACAATGATATTTTTCTTGTATATGAGTCAGTAGAATAAGTCGTACTTATCTACACAGCTATTGTATGAGTCATAGAAGTATCAGCAGAATCCATCAGCAGAAACACTATCAGTAGAAACCTTCTTCAGCAGAATTCATCAGTGGAAACGTGCTTTGTGCTTTATCAGCAGAAACATACTTGATGTATTTCCTTAAGCCTTTATGCTGATTCTTCTGATTATTTAATTCCCAACATAGAGAAACAGCCTAACTTGTGACAATCTTATTATCTGACGGGCTAATGACCATACGCGGTATGATGCAAATAGTACCAACACTGCTACTAACTTCACTATTGTGATATAACGGACAATAGAAGATGGTTTTTAAATGTGTTTCTATAGTTAAAAGTTGAATGGTTGAGTAAAAAGACTATCCTTGTGAAGAAAAAGAAAGTTTTTATGGGGTAATCAAGTTAATTAATATGTAAAGTTTTAAAATCATACCGATGAGCAATTGTTCAACATGTTTTAATAAATATTATGATTTATGATATTAAAGCTTTATGCATAAATCATGTGCACAAGATGAGCAATTGTTCAAAAAAGTTTTAACCTGAATGTACCACCAAGTGTGGAAGACTAATAAAAAACAAAACTATTCTTGTAACATTAAAAGTAGCTCAACTCTGGTAGTATACAAAAGAGCTCATGCTTTTCATGATCCTCGTTTCTAACCCTTGACCCAACATAGAATTGTTACGGGCTACAAATCGACATTTAAATTCACTTTGTCCCTCTAGCTTGCTCACATAGACTACATCACCAAGTTGCTTATTCTTTAAATACCCGAAAATATATGCAAAATTGCAGCAGTTAGTTAGCAGATACCAAAACACTTAAAACTCTTTATCTGCCATATCAAAATTAGTAAAGCAGATTTAATAAGCAATCCCAAAGTCCCAAACACCCCAGAAGAGTCACATAAGCCGTTCGGGTTTATCATCACATCCACCTATACGATAGGAATCAGCAAGCTACTAACTTCTCGTGGCACAACTACTGATGTAGAGGGGTGCCATGGGTGTCGCAAGTTGAGACTATCATTGTTGAATTTATATATCTGCTAGAAAAGAAACGTGACATTTTCTAACTTGCAATGAGTTTCAAGATTCCAAACATTTCCTTTACTTTTAGTGTTCAGCATATCAAGTGTATTCCAACTGTAAACTATATACTAAAGAAAATTAATGAAGACCATGTAACATCAACGATTGCACTACAATTGACCCATGAAAAATGCACACTATTGTAACCTTTATAAGAAATGTATGCTTCAACGGGTCTAATGAGTAAATAGAACTAAATGCTTATGTCTTTTCAAAAAGCCCTAATCCTAGTATATTACAGGTATAATCCTTGTGAAATAACCTTGTTCAAACACCCTCCAAGTGCTTAATATATATTTCAATATAAAAACTTTTGAGATTTGTGAACCTAAAAAGGTAAAAAGTATTAAATTTGAAATGCTAAAAAACTTTACTTACCTGCAGAAGCTAAGATTCCAAACTTTGAGATTTTTGAGAACTAATTTTCCCGTGAACCAAATTCCCATAGTCAAGTACCTGATTCTCTATCTATTTGTATATCATTGTCTTGGTCTATCCTGCACTAAAAAAAAGAGCGCTTCACCAGCCGCGTTGCGGTGGAGTTAGCATTTCTCGATTTCGAGATACCATTACGGTACATTTCGTGTTCTTGGCAGCAGAAAAATATGACGATAGTAAATTACATGTATTGCACTGCATATTGTTCAGCAAATCCTTCAAATGAGGTTTATAATGCTTTTTATTTGTTCATATACAACAATCAAAATGTCTAAAAATCTGTCATATTGAATAAAGTTACAATATAAGGGACAATAAAAGCCTTATACAGTCTCTCGCCAACATACGAAAGAGTGACATACACCTACATTACCTTATTTACACCTACAACATTTTCAAACACCAGAATTCTTATTAGACATTTTAAAGAGAACCAAATATCACAAAGGACTAAGTTTTGGTTTTGCTGATCCATAGATTTTAGCTATACTTATCAATTATTTCTGAAAATGTCGTTGTTGATCTCTTATTAAATCAACCACAATCAACATTAATCCTACAAAGTAAAAATTAATTTGAACTCAATTTTTAAGAAATGAATTGACACAACAAATCCACTGATGCCTCCCCAAATGGCTTTTAGAATCCTACTCAGGCAACTCATGGCAGGTCCAAAGTTCTTTCCATAGTAATGTTCAGTAAGAGATCTAAACTTTTAATTTCCCAATGATTCTATCATAGTTTATTCTACTATACCTTTTGCCATCTCTGCTGCCATAACGGTTGGCTGTTGAAGGAGGGAATAAAACAAAATCAAGCGGCGCGACGCCACATTTATCAGTTGGTGCAGTCATAACTGCAATAAGAATGCAAAAAAATGTAAATTGAGACGGGTTCTAAAAAACGAAAACAAATCTCCTTTTTAATCAAGGTTTCTAAAATATAACTGCAAGAGAGTCCACTACCCGGTTTTTATTGACAGGTCGCCATGGTCTACCAAAACTATAACCTGCTTAGTTCAACTGTTAAATGATATCAGGTAAATGATCGATTGTTGAGAACATGTGACTTAAGAATAAGTTAGATCGAGGCAGTATAACAATATTTCCAAAAATAAATAAAGAAAACATGAATTGGTTTATTGACCCATGAACATTATGGGCTAAAAAAATAAATAGTGAAAAACGTTAATTTGTTCAAAGATAAAAGAAATAAGAGTAAAGTTTTAAAATATATATACAGCCATGAAATAAGAGTAAAGTTTTAAAATATATATACAACCATGAACATGAATAGCTTTTAATAAACTCTTTACAATCAACACTTGTTCAATGATAAAGATTAAGTACAAAAATAAAACATTCTTGACTGATAAACTGGTTATATGATTACCCGAGACTAAGACTTATTTGATTTCTACATATCAAATATTCCAAACATATAAATGTGTAAATCACAACTATTTCTTTATGATTATGTTAGTGTTTTATTCGATAATCCGAATCACCCGACCCGAATCTCAGCCGAAATTGGCAACCCTATTATTAGTCGGGTCGGGTTGCGGGTCACTTTTAGAAATTAAAACCTGATTCAACCCGAACCGATAACACCCCTAATTGCAGGTCTTGTTATTCACATGAATGTGGTTTTTAATGTTTTATACATGTCGTCGTTATTATTAATGGCTGGCGTAAAAGAGAAGTCCTTATTTGCATGAAAATCAGTGGAATGAGTAGCTACAACACATATAAACAAAAAAGATTGAGCATGATTGGAGATATCTGAAGATGCATAAGCCAATCACTTGTAGTCATATGACATTTACCTGTAGGGCTAGCAACCACATGTTTCAGATCTAATTTTTTGGGTATTCCAGCATTGTAATGACTTATCACTCGAGTGGTCATAAAACGTAGCAGCAATTGATTCTTCAAATAGCCATATCCTCTTCAAACTCGCCATCTTGGCAAAAAAAAAAAAAAAAAAAAAAAAAAAACTGCACAAATGGCACTAAAATTGGCAACATGAAGCCCTTATCAATTAAACCTTAAAATGTATGAAACAAAGTCAATACCGTAAGAAGTATCGTTATCATTTCAAAAAGGGCTCAAATTTGCAAACAGTCGGAAAAAAAAACACATTCTGTTATGAGCAAACATAATAAATTTTCTGATTGTGATATATTACCAATTCCTATCTGTAAACATAAAATCAAACAAAAAAAACAACTCGCCATTTACATAAGTCTTCCATAGAAAAGACCATTAGATGACTTTCATACGACAAACAGGAACTACTTCAATAGAGTGTCATGACTTAGGATTTGCAATTGTGCAAGTTTCTTTTTAGTGACCTTGACAAAGTTTCAAGCCCATTTACAACCAACTGATATTCTTACTTTTCTTTATTATCACTGTCTGAATGTTTAAATAAGAAACATTTTTAATGTCGTGTGCTTATAAACAGAGTTTAGGAACACTACCGACCCATTTAACTAATTCCACTTGTAAGTTAAAAGTCAGTAGAAGTTACGTGTCACTTGTCCTGACTAAGATACCTTTTTATATAACCTTCTATCCCAAAATAAGTTTAGCCAAACACTCTCTAACTCCCCATTGCGATCTCATACACTTTAAATGTAAGTTGTTTACCGAAAATAACAAATCAATAATTAAGCGAAATCACTGTAAGGTTGGATCAGGTGGGGCGTAACGAATCCCAAGAGCATGAGTGGCTTCATAATCTGGTTTGAAGGAGAAATACACATAAGTTATTTCAAATCGTAAGGTGGCATCATTAGGAGATTACAAGACATTTGTGCATCTACTCTTAGCTTTCCAAGGAAAAAATGGTGTCGTGTAATGCATGCTTTAACAATATCAATTAGGCTTTATACCTTTTTATTCTACTAATGGCTATAACTATAAGCTACACCCTTGTTCTACTTATTCATTAACATCAAACATAGTTATCATTAGGGTTTTGAGGCAAAAGAGGCAATATATGCAATATAATGTTAGCTTCATTAAAACACTTGAAGCCTTAGTAAGGCATATGAACACTATCTTATAAATACTACTGACACTAAACACTACCTTAAGGTTGCAACCTGAATGTTGTTCTTGAAAGAGTGAAAGATAATCAAGTGACTTACCGTGAGAGGATTTATAAGATTCTTTTTTGCTCCGTCTCCCACTGCTTTTAAGTTCTCATCTACGCAACATATATAAACATACCAACATCATTGATATGTTAACAATAGCTTCTTATTGCCAAAGGAGTTTCGTATGATTGAATGCATGTGTAGGTATTACGTCACCTTTATTTTATGTAAAGTGATATTGAGAATACTATTAAGAACATGAAAATTATCCATAAAACAATCTGTGGACTGCAAGTCATCAGGAACAACATATGACCTGGTTAGGAGACCCAACCATTACTAAAATATAAATATCAAATATAACCTGGTTAGGAGACCCTACCTTTATTACTGATTTGGGTTGCTGATGTAAGTTATCAAATATAAAATTCTAGCTCAATACACGGCAATGACTATTGTCCTATAGTCCCTAAGTACCCACCAAAACACCAACTTACTCTTCATTTAGGAAAAGATGAGTAAACACGCAGACCGGGAACCATTCCCGAATCATTAAAAATAATGTTGACAAACTCAAGCTTATGACGAATAAACTATGGGCCATGGTCCTCATGGTGAACATAATGTGGTGTCACATGATTTGCATCAGGTGATGCCCTGTTGTCTACCATGACGGCTACCTTGTTGTTGTTGTTGCTTCTGGGCTTGCCTGTAAACCTCCTACAAAGCCTCGCATAGGCACTTGATCTCCACTCTTTCGAGCTCATTGCAGCATTGTTGCATTTCTTGCTGGTATTGTTGGTATTGCCTGTTGAAGTTCATCAAAAGTGGCACATATGAATCACTTTGTTGTGCTTGCTGGATATAGTTGTTATAAATAATTAGAGCTTTGATTAATTTTGAACCTGATTACATGATCAACAATTGTTAGCATGTTTCACTTCAATTGATGGAATTAAAAATAGCGCCATGGATAGAAAATTACCAGTCCACTCATTGCTCTTAGTAAAGTCAATACCAACAATACGGTTGGAAGATTCAAGTCCTTCACGTGAAAGAGCCTTGGTCTCCTGCAGATGGGGCAAGTTAATGGATGAAAAAAAATACACAAGTAAGATCCTAAAAGGTGACATGGATTATCAGTAGCACCCTACAACCAAAAATTAATTATAAACACCTTATCACATGATCAGGGATGATTTCACCTTGATTGTTGCGCGCACCTATATAAAGTCCAATCAGTTAATATCTCTCAAATTGATCATATAAAAAAATCTGTTATAATATCCTAGATTTTAGTAACGTGGATGAAGCAATAGATTTCATCTGCAGTTGCTTTAGGATCTTCAAGGTGTTTACTCATTTACTGAACATTTAGTCTCTTAGCCTAGTGCAATCAGTGCACACCATGTGCGTCAGCTTTGCAAAACTCAATGTTGACATCTTCAACTGAATAAAAGGATTAGTCACAATCGATTAATATATAATTATAATGTTATGAGTATCTTGACTCGTTTTTCCTTACTGTCGCGAATTTGATATTGCATAATCGAAACTGCTTCGACTTAAAATTTGCTTAGTATAATAAATCTTGTTTTAGTAAAACATAAACATAAAATAATAATAAAAATAAATGAAAGCCTGATGAGCATCTTGAAAAGGAATGATATAGGCATCAGTAATAACACTACGCTTCCCACACATCTCACGCAAAGCATTCACCCTCTCATGTTGCTCCAATCCATTATTCTTACTCTTTCGTATCTCTAAAGATGGTTTCGAAGTATGGTAAAAATTCTCAAATGCCTGTGCATGCATAAGATAACTACTGAGCTTGTTCATAAAACCTCCCTTTGTTTATAGTAGCAAAAATGGGGTCATAAGCAAAGGTTTTTAAGGTATAAAAAGCTTCTATTAGCCTTTTATACAACACAAGACCTGACTAATTATATAATAAAGAAAAGGAAAACTAACAGTACCTCTTCCCGCCTAGGAATCGATTTATTTGAGCAGATATCAATAACATCACGAACCAAAAACCTCATATGTGGCGCAAGCTATTGGTTTGATTGACGTTCTTTTAGTCGGATAAAGTACACATCATTAATACATTTTGATTTTGGGCTTTCATCATGTTGTTCGGCTATATATTGTATGGAAAAATTGGCATATTGCATCCACGTTAATGTTCTGCTTCAAAAGCTCACTGGTCAAACGAATGTTTCCAAGTATACGAATCGTAAATTTTTTTCTTTACCTCTACACTCAGACTCTTGCTCAAGAGTGGTCATCTGCTTTATTTCTTTCCTCATTTTATCCGCGCCTTCAAAAGTCTCTTGGCAGTTATTTAACAACACTCGTTTGAACGTGATCTCCTTTCCACCAGGTTCATCGGATGGAAATGGTAGGAGCTTCACATTCAGATTAGAACATAACTGAGTGTACAAAATTAAATCAAAAGTGTGTCGATACAGGGTGATATAGTCACCTTATATCGAGCAGTGGTTGATTTCAAAACTAAAATAAATAATTAAAATTCATAATTGCAACAAAATTAATCCTTATATTATCATACATCAAAATTGACCAACTAACCTAATTCTATTTCAATTCGAATTACTTAAATAGAAGATTACCTTTGATATTTATAGTGGTTCCAATCTTGAGTCCAACTGATGTATGATCAAATTCGAGGTCGCATATCAGTTTAAGAAAACAGGTAACAAAGCATACCTAAGAGCATAACCAGGAGACAATCCAAACATCACTTATATGTAGAGCATAAGTGAAAGCCTCCTCATATTTGTGCTCATAAATCAACCTAGACAATTCTTTTGTCGGATCCACAGCTGCTTCAATCTACAGCACAAAGTACTACATGGCCAGAATCTCGTATGAAGTAGTATGACACGCTACAGGTACATTAAAACATAATGATTGTTTAAACATGCAGTAAAAAATACTTAATACCTAATACCATACACACATAAAAATTCTCTTTTATCAAAAAAAACGTATATAAGAGTTGTTATTCAATAAGAAGAATGCATAATTTTAATTAATAGATCAAAGAAACATACACAGCATGTCAAGCGTTCATGGTTGCATACATGTGATGAAGAAAACACAATAAACCGATCATTAGAGGAGATTGTGAGGAAAAAGGATATTAGGGTTTTTGAGAAAAAAATATATTATGAATTAATTGAAGATATTTTTCCGTATATGTTTGACAAGGGTTGCATTGTCAACCGATTATATTCATCATCTATTCCTTAAATATAGTTTAACAATATCAAGTTTTTAAGCATGACTTACTTAGTTTGTATTGTAAATAACAAAAAAATGGCTTGGTCTAGTGGTTTAAGCATTTATATTTTGGATTAAATGACCCAGGTTCGAATCTTGCAAAAGGACACTTTTTTAAAAAATTTAATCCGAATTTAATACATTAAATATACGAATATAATTAAAAAAATTATTTGTGATGACATGGAAAATGCAAATAAAATAAATTTAAAAAATTACTTACATGGTGACAATGTGATGACATGGCTGATAATGAATTACTGGGCAATGACTAGACAATGAAGTGTCATATATTCTTCAAACGTCTCCTGTTATATATATATATATATATATATATATATATATATATATATATATATATATATATATATATATATATATATATATATATATATATATATATATATATATATATATATATTTGTGTGTGTGTGTGAGGGTTAATGTGAGATCAAACTTAAAGTTGTAAAAATAAGATCTAGTCTAAATAACCACTAAAATCATTTTATAAATAACCATATTAGCAATAATGCACAAAAAATAAAGTATTAATACGAATTAACATTTTAGCAACTAATAACCAACTGATACACGAGTTTGGAATAGTGATACACAACTATAAATTTACATGTCGAATCAAAGTGTATCACCTTAACTTGATACATTACATGTCGAATCAAAGTGTATCACCTTGGTTTCGTCAATTTAAAAAATAAAACCATTGGAAATTTAACAATTTTTGTTGTAATCAATAAAAAATTTTATTTTATTTTAACGAGGGTGTCACTTGTCAGATTTAGTTGAATCTTATTTTTACAACTTTAAGATTAATCTTATTTGATTTAGATTCATTCATATATATATATATATATATATATATATATATATATATATATATATATATATATATATATATATATATATATATAGGGTGAGGTTCTTTTCAGAACCAAATAAATTGCGAGAACTGCGAGAACCAGTTTCAACCAATCAGATTTTTTTGGATATTAAATTTTATTATATAATTCGAAAGGGTACAATGGTAAAAATACTTTTTATTTTATTTTTGATTATTTTTATAAAAAACGTTTTTTAAATTCCCTAAATTCAAGGATTTTTTTTATTTTTTTATTTTTTTTTTATTGTTATTTTTTTTTTTGCATTATACCTGTTTAAAAAAAACATTATGTGCACATGTGTTTTGCATAATGTGCAATTGTATTTTTCATTTATGCATATGTGTTTTGTATTTGCACATGTATCTTTAAAAAATATTACTTAAATATGTATACAAACAATAAAATTTTATTAATAGATTTATGCTATTTTATACAAACAATAAAACTTTATTAAACAAAATATTACATAAATATGTTTTATTACAAATATATGAAATGCGCATATGTGCATAATACAATGTCTTTAACAGTTGATTCATCTTTTAGGCGCGCGCATGTATTCTTCGCCTGGTTCAATAACCCATGAAATCTACACATGTGTTTATTTATCCTTGTGCACATGTGTTTTTATCGTCTCACTCATCTTAACTGATACAATTTGGTGCCAAAGCCACACGTCAAGTAACCTGCCACCATCAATTATCATTCGACATGTTACATAAATTATAAAACAGACTAGGAGCAAACTTTTATTATATAATTCATCTTATACAAGAGCATTTTTATTCATCGCCTTCACAATAAATCTGAAAATTTGCATCCAATATTAATAGTTTAGTACATAATCAAGAACAAATAAAAACATAAATATAAACTTGGAAATTTGCATATATACAAAAAGTTTAATGACTTAAACGCATGTGCATTCGTTGTCAATTCATCATTTTCATTACGTAAATACATGTGCATTTGTTTAAAATTTTCATGTTCATGACGTAAACACATGTGCATTATTTGACTAACACATATTCAAGAGCAAATGCAACAAAACTACATCTATATCAAGTGATGTAAACGAATTTTTAATAATAGAAATAAGCATAACACATATTCAAAATATTTACGTACATGTATAGTTAGATGTTAGAAAATTTAAATACATGTGCATGATTAAAAAACAAGTACTGGTTTGACATAGATAATATATTCTATACCCAGTTGGTGCCTTATAACACATACACGAATGCATATATGATGCTAACAATTCAAAATTAATGAATATTACTTCTATCGCTAATCTATGTTTTATGAAAGCCTAAGTTTATAGTTTCGATATTAAATTAATTTTCAATAAAGAAACAACAAAACAATACATGTGCTAACGATTTATAACCACGAAAATTAAACCACCTTTGAATTAGAAAACAGATCTTTGAAACGTACGTACAAACCTTAGATCAAACCAAAATAAATCAAATGCATTCGAATTGAAATTAGATCAAACCAAAGAAATAATGACAATAAAATAAAGATTCAGTTCACAATAATACAAAATCGAAAAAAAATATTTTAGTTTTGATGTAAATCGAACCTCAAATATTTACATAGATTACGATGAAGATCAACCCAAGATCAGTAGCAAAAGAATCAATACATATTAAAAACAAACATGCAGATCGAAAAGCTTTTACAAAACGTTTTACAAAAGTGAAAAAAAAATCTTTAACAAGAGTAAATAAACAAAACGTGTCAATGATTTCCAAAAGCTTTACAAAAAGTGAACACTAAGATATTCACCAAATCCCATGTATTTTATAATCAACGCACAAGAATCTTGACAGTCAACCAAATATACTAGAAATCATTTTCCATACCTACCTGTTATTTTATTTTGCATTGGACGAATGCACCTTTATTTGATTCATTTCGTGAGTGGTGAGATGGAGAACATGGGAAGTGATGGTAAAGGGACAGCTAGGGTATAATGAAGGGTGGTTAGGATTTTGAATGATAGAGAGAATATGTAGTTTTTTAACCGATTCTTTTCAAATCTGATGCTATTTTTATAGTAAATCAAAATACCTAATTTGCCCTTATTATTATTTCTTTTTCTAAAATAAGTTGTATATGTTTTCAAAAATGCCATCTTGCATCGACACGATGTACATTATGCTTTATTATGAGTAAAAAAGTGGTTCTCGCAGTTTTCGCAATTTATTTGGTTCTAATAAAAACCTCACACTATATATATATATATATATATATATATATATATATATATATATATATATATATATATATATATATATATATATATTTGTGTGTGTGTGTGTGTGTGTGGGAATCGCACCCTCGCAACAGGTTTTACCTCTCAAGGGATCTTGAGAAGCTTACAACCCCCACCAGGCAGTGTACCTGATCGTTGTAGTATAGTATAGTGACAAATACCGGAGGATTGATCGTTCAACTCAGGAATAGTGTCGCTAGGATTAGAAAGCCTACTATACAAGGTCTAGAGGTGAGGGATGATTCTTTTTGTATTTTTATATTTTATGGAAAGTAAGTAAAATCTCGGGTTTTGAAGGAGTGGGCGGAATTAGTTGCTAGCCAACTAACCCAATAAACTAAGATGCAATCAAAATAAAATAAAAGAAATGAAAATTAAACTAATATGCTAATGTGGTGGAAACAATAATGAGAAAAGTTGTGTTTACTTAGATTTCATTACTCCCTAGATATCTTTTACCGGTTTATTAGCTTGTTACAATTGCATGGATGACGGGTTATATTCCTTAATACCAGTCGTAGGGCCGTGTATAATATTCCCTAACTCTATAAGATCCTACTTCACTCCTATGTCGAACCGTTAGAAGCTCCTAACATGGGATCATTAGAATACCCTTACGCATTAAATACAACCAAAAATCGTAGTACACCTCCTATCATGTTTCTTAAGACGTTCAATCAAGTTACCAATGGAATTCTGCCAGTTTTCTTAAGCCTAACATTGAATACAATCATCCGTAACAATTATAAACAAACAATCAACCAATAATCAACATCTAGGTTTAACTACATCTAAGCAAACACAATAAAAGCCTAGCCTAACATGTTAAAAGAAAGATACACATAAGATAGAATCAAACAATACATAGACATATTGAATGATTATTGGAGTACTTATCTTTATTGAAGCATGGAAGAAAGAAGGGTTTGAAACCCCTTCAAGATGCATGAAATTCGACCTAGGGTTTCTACAAAACTTGTTCCCCAAAAGTTCCACCACTTTACAATGAAAATTTGGAAAAATATATATAGACTATGCATCCTGACGGCGTCATGTGTTAGCCTCTGACGCCGTCAACTCGCCGCTAAGATGAAATTCAGATTACCTAGATCCACTTCTGACGCCGTCATGTAGGAATGAGCTCTGGGCCGTCACGTGTATTTGGACCCTGACGGCCTTGGTGACGCCGTCAGGCCAATAAGCCTAAAAACATTTTGGATCATCGCGTGTATTTTCCACTTCCACCTCTTTTGCCACTCTTGACGCCGTCATGTATAAACCTTTGACGTCGTCAGGTACTGTTCCCAGCAAGGAATTTGAGACTTTGCCGTTTTCTTCACTTTTATGCTCCCAAAACGTCCAAAATGCTTCATTTTCTAGATTTCTCTCCAAAAGTACCTAAAATGACAAAAGGAACGATTTAGGGCAATATTTGATCAAATAATCATGAATTCGGGCTTAAATGACCCCTTAAAAGCGGTACACTTTTCGCCTCATCAAATACCCTTACACTTGAGATTTGCTTGTCCTCAAGCAAATGCGCTTTTATTCTAATTAAAATACAAGTTAGGAGTCATTTAACACTAATATAAAAGTAATTACAACAAATAATCGTTCCACTAAAAACTAAAAACAAGCACGGAGGTCATACACTAGCACCTCACAAGTAGTGTTTAGATACTCACATCTCTCGGGTGTAATAAAGGATATATCACAATATGGAAATGGAAAACATCTCTCACTATCTGTCATAGCAAATAGATTACCATAGGCTTTGGAAAGGATCAAACCTCCACCACTTGGTGTAAGCACCTACGATAAACTATCAAAGAGGTCTTTTAAAGGGTTATAATGTTAGGTGTAGGGATATGGAAAACATGGTTTTGTTGGATAAAGGCAATATTTACTGGTGGCGAGTTAATCATCTTGGTTAATTACATGTACAATATGGCGTTGCTAAGCCAAGACTCGACTCGACTTAAGCTAATAAATCAAAAATAACAAAAACATAAAACAAACATAGAATGAAATGGGATGGTAGTCCGTATGTTTTTCTCTTTTTCTCTTTTTCTATTTTTTTTTCTTTTTCTTGATTTTTTCGATTTTTTTTTTTTTTTTTTTTTTTTTTTTTTTTTTTTTTTTTTTGCATACACTTTTACCCTACCATCTAAAATAATACATCATAGGGAATGTACATTCCCCTTACACCTTAATTTTTACATACTTTACAACAAACTATTCTAATGACTCGAATCAAAATAATCAAAGCACTTGGAGTACTTTTAAAATATTAACGCATATATGGGGGTAATAATTTGATGTTCTTCCCTATTACTCCATAACACTAATACTTTACCCATGAGTCCCAATCTTCCCAAAACAATATGTACAAGATACGACTCGACTTAGCAACCGTGTAATCAATTAGATAATTAACTAAGGGTTTAAACATGTAACAATAATGCACTAAAGATGAGTGCATACACGGAAGGCTAAGGCAATTTGGTTGCACATTTGGCTGGGTTGTAACAAATTCTTCCTTTAAGTAAAATGTTTAAAGTTAGAAACGAAAAGATAGGCTCGGAGGGGTGTACTAGGGGTATCGTGTACTAAAAATGCGTACAACGCAAAGGTGTGGGAAAAATTAATTGACTTTACTAGTCAAGTAATATGACTTAAATGGTCAAGTAATTATGATACGGGTTTAACACAAGGGTGATCCTAATGCCTCTTATCATGTAGTAAATCCTACTACACGAATGTAGTCTCACTAGCGGTCTTGGGATGCATCACTAACGCAAGTTCTAGAATCTAAATGCTACCGGTACACTCATAAGAACTAATAATAAATGCTTTTCCTATCAAATCTAAAGGCGAACCTCACATATTTGGGTGGAAAATTTTTCTGAATGGTCCGGTTTTGTGCTAGTCATACAACTCCTATCCATGAGACGCTTGTTAAGGCTAAAGTTTCACTCCTAAATGTTGTAAAAAAAATTAAATTTGGCGCTAAAATTACACTAACAAGTATTTCTCTTAGTTTTATTAGACACCTACCATCAAACAAACAAACTCAAGTGCAATGGTATCCTATAAGGTATCAGCATTTACCCTCCCCTTACACTTAGGATGAACATTGTCCCCAATGTTCAATTAAAGAATCTAAAAGTAAAATAGGTAAAATAATGAAAACAAATACTCCCCTGATTTGTTCGGTGTGGATAGTGTGTCAACAAGATTAGATCTTCCTCCAAGAAAATGAACGTTGAAAGCTTCCCTCCAGAAATATAAACTGTTAAACCTGAGAAAACAATCAAGGCAACCTCGCGTAAAATCGGCGGCAATCTATATATACTAACAAATCCTAGAAAGCAATTTAAGATATAATGCTTGTGGAATGAATGTTTGCAGATTTCCTGGAGTTTATAAAACTAAAGAATCAACAAAAACTTTAAGACTCTGGTTTAAACAAAACTCGCAAAAATTTTCAGAGTTTTGGCACCTGACGTCATTAGGTTGTAACTCCTGACGCCGCCAGAATGTTCCTGGAAAAATCTTATGTTAAGTTTTCGGAAAATTTCTGGAAAAACTCATGTCTTATTTCCTGGAAAATCCTGCAAAACATCATTGTGACTGGATACAAGCATTTGACTTTAACAATTACTAATATACATGTTCATTTAATATTGTGGCGAATCAAGATCATTTTCGTTCTTATAAACAAATTTGGGTTTCTCCTTACACTTAGCTTTTGCAAAATACCTTTATATGAAGTTAAGACGAAGTTAAACAACAAAATAAAGTATTTTCACAATTTAGTTTGAAACATGATTTACCAACAATAAAAATAAAACACGTATACGGAAACAAATAAAAATCAAACAAATAAAAACACACAAAACATGGGTTGCCTCCCAAGAAGCGCTTTTCTTTATTTACGAGTCTTGTAGCTAGACTCAAGGTCATGGGCTATTACGTGACCTCGTCATTGGTCTCATTCTCTAGGTCATCTCCAATCTTAGTTTTGTATTCCGGACCTAGTTGCAAACATTCCTCGTAGAAACCGAGTATTCTACTTATGACATAATCTACTCCTCTACGTCTATCCTCATCATTCCTATAGTAAACCTCTTGCTTGTGTTCCTTTTCAAGGTTTGATAGAAGACGGTATTGTTCAATCTTATAGGGCATTTGGTAAGCAATTTCATCTTTTTCATCCTTGAATCTAACTATCCCTAGGGACAGGTCATAATTCATCTTAGAGGCCTCAACAAACGGTTTTCCGAATACTACTTGACTTAGGCAACCATCTATTACCGGACGAATATCCTCTACAATCACAAATTCGGTAACATAAGTGAAGTTTCCTACAAAGACATGTAATCCTTTCACTCTTCCTACAAAGTTGCTCATCCAATTCGTGTTAGGCATCATCCTATATTCAAGTTACTTCTTCATTACCCAATTATAATAGGTCCCAGTCATGATATTGATGGGAGACCTAAGATCGATGTAAGCTTTCCACACATGCATATGCAACCCCCACCAGGCAGTGTACCTGGTCGTTGTAGTATAGTATAGTGACAAGTACCGGGGGATTGATCGTTCAACTCAGGAATAGTGTCGCTAGGATTAGAAAGCCTACTATACTAGGTCTAGAGGTAAGTGATGATTCTTTTTGTATTTTTATATTTTATGGAAAGCAAGTAAAATCTCGAGTTTTGAAGGAGTGGGCGGAATTAGTTGCTAGCCAACTAACCCAATAAACTAAGATGCAATCAAAATAAAATAAAATAAATGAAAATTAAACTAATATGCTAATGTGGTGGAAACAATAATGAGAAAAGTTGTGTTTACTTAGATTTCACTACTCCCTAGATATCTTTTACCGGTTGATTAGCTTGTTACAATTGCATGGATGACGGGTTATATTCCTTAATACCAGTCGTAGGGCCGTGTACAATATTCCCTAACTCTATAAGATCCTACTTCACTCCTATGTCGAGCCGTTAGAAGCTCCTAACATGGGATAATTAGAATTCTCTTACGCATTAAATACAACCAAAAATCGTAGTACACCTCCTATCATGTTTCTTAAGACGTTCAATCAAGTTACCAATGGAATTCCGCCAGTTTTCTTAAGCCTGACATCGAATACAATCATCCGTAACAATTATAAACAAATAATCAACCAATAATCAACATCTAGGTTTCACTACATCTAAGCAAACACAATAAAAGCCTAGCCTAACATGATAAAAGAAAGATACACATAAGATAGAATCAAACAATACATAGACATATTGAATGATTATTGGAGTACTTATCTTTATTGAAACATGGAAGAAAGAAGGCTTTGAAACCCCTTCAAGATGCAGGAAATTCGACCTAGGGTTTTTACAAAACTTGTTCCCCAAAAGTTCCACCACTTTATAATGAAAATTTGGAAAAATATATATAGACTATGCATCCTGACGGCGTCATGTGTTAGCCTCTGATGCCGTCAACTCGCCGCCAAGATGAAATTCGTATTGCCTAGATCCACTTCTGACGCAGTCATGTAGGAATGAGTTGTGGGACGTCACGTGTATTTGGACCCTGACAGCCTTGGTGACGCCGTCAGGCCAATAAGCCTTAAAACATTCTGGATCGTCACGTGTATTTTCCACTTCCACCTCTTTTGCCACTCTTGACGCCGTCATGTATAAACCCTTGACGTCTTCAGGTACAATTCTGATGAGTGCTCAAATACTCATCATTTTTGATCAAATCTGAACTGCAAAACATTCAAAAACACTAAAAAATGCATCAAAATACTGAAAATATCCCAGGGATTGTATTTTATATGTTTCAGATGCAAAATGAGTAAAAACAAATGAAAAATGAATAAAGATTGCATAATAGGCAGTTTCAGTCCCCCTAGTTTCAAAACTTGTCAAAATTAGTCCCTATGCATTTATTTTGAAAGATAAGTCAACCCAAATCTTTTGAAAGCCAAACATTATAAAAATTGATCTTTGGGTAAAAAGTTTCAAATGTTTGCATGATTGGTCCTTGAAGTTTCAAAAATTGGCAAATTAGGTCCCTGGGAATTTTAAAAGGAAAATTGCAAATTTTGGTCCTTGGAATAATAAGTTTGGCATTATTGGTCCTTTGGAATACTTTGGAAAAATGGCATAACAAACCCTTCAAAAATCAGATATTACAAAAATGGTCCTTGTGTTTTGCTATCTAACCATCCGGACCCTTAAATATTACCCAATCCAAAAAAACCAAATCCAATCCAGGCCTGATCCATACCCAAGCCCACGAAAGCCCATCCCCTAAATAATAACAAGCCAGGGTCAACGCGGGTCAAACCCCGTCCCCTTTCCCCTCAAAACCTGCAACTTTGTCTCCCTCCCCCTCCCACCTTTTCACCAACACAGCAACCTCATTAATACACTTAACCAACCCAAACCAAACCCTCCCCTCTTCATTTAATGAACCCACCAGTTCCACTCAACCTGTCCAAGTAATATTTCTAAAGGTTTGGCGCTAAAATGCAATCAAAGGCTAGGATGAAGCAATGATCAAATTAATGGCTGGGATATGGTCTTGGGCAACAAAAGAGCCATGGGAACTCTCAATTTTGAATAGGAAGCCATGTGGAAGCTTGGAGTGCTTATCTTTGCCTCATAGTATATATAGTAGCTTATGTAAGCCTTATATGGCATGTAGGATTGTAAGTTAGTTGTTTTTAGTGATCATTTTATCCTTTGTAATCTGTTTTCAGTTAATGAAAGTTTTATTTTAAGCCTATTTCTCACTTCCAAATTTCAAGTTTTATTTTAAGTATTTCAATTATCTGTTTAAGTTTCATAAGTGATCCTCAGTTGTTTTGTAATCTCATACTAACTAAAACAGAAAGCTTTTGGAAGCTTTATAAACTCCCCTTTCAATCAGAATCTAAATTTCATAAAATAATAAAAAATATAAGAAAAATAAAAATAAAATAAAATAAAAAGTATGTTACAGGTTGAAGAAAAGCTGGAGCACAGTGCATTATGGATGGCTGTTGGTTAGGCAATTGTGGAAGTCATTAGGAATTGGTATTGGGTCCTTGGTCCTTGGCTGCTAAGCTTGGAAGGCTTCTGTAAGAGCAATCTTTTGATTTTTAACCTTTTAAGTATATAAGTGTTACTAGTTGTTTATTATTGTCTCAATTGCTTATTTATCACTTATTAGATAGAGTTGTATTCAGTTAAGTTGCACTTTGGTTTAATTTAATTTTAGTTTCATTAGTTGTGTGTGTTTAAAAGGGTGTTTGGATTGGACTGTATAAGGTTTCCTAGTTGGTTATAGTAGTTGTAACTTGTTCATTCATCATACTTAGGCCCATAACAATCCATTTCAACCAACTTTTTGGTAAGAACAAGCCTCAAAGTCAAAATCACATCTTATTTGGTCTAAACATCTTCTGAGGTGGAATTAGAAAGGTTTAAGCCTCATTTCAAGTTACAAACAGATAACTTTTCTTGATTTAGCTTAATCATAGCTTAACTTAACCTAATCAGTCATAAAATCAGAATCAAAACAAACTTTGGTCAAACTAGAAGGAAAAATAAAAAAAAGTCAAGATTGTAGTGTTGCAGAAAACCAAATTTTCAAAGATTTTTCTAGAATTTTGTAGTGATTTTCAGAGCTTGAGCTTTTCACATCTTAAAATACTTCGCTTTAACTTTCAAAATCCATACTTGGATTATTTTTGAGATTTTTATTGAAGCTTATTTAAACCTGTGAAACAGCCTGCAGGGTCAGGCTCACTTTTGCACCAGGGTACTTTTGGGATTTTGGTCAAAGTTCCAACCCCCCTCCAGGGTGCAAATCAATTTGTTAGAACTTGATTTTTAGCTTTTTAAAAAGCTCATCAGCAGTGCTTTTAGGATTATTAATAAAATCGGATCTCAGTAGTGTTTAGCATAGCTTATTTTACCTTCAAAAGTAGCTTATTTCATTTCTCCATACTGAGTCATCAGTATTATTAACCAAATTTCATCAAAGCATACTTAGTTCATTAATGGGCCCCACTCTCAGCTTAATGGCTTTTTGGAATCTCCAATAAGCCATCTTGCTATCTCAGACCTTATTTTGTAGTTGTGAGCATATTTAGCCCTACTAATCAGTGCTTATTTGTTGTTCATTTTACCATAAGTGTACCGAGTATTTAGGTTTTGTCCAAATTTCATTTGAGCTCATCTAGCTTATTTGTGGGAATAGTGCTTAATTCTTGTCTTGTTTGAAAGTCATATTGCTTATCTTTCTAGTTCAGGCCAAAAATTGGATCCCTGATCCATTATGTGATCCCCACACAGCCTTGCAATTTGTCCCTTTTTCCCTACACACCTCAGACCTCAGGTCCAAGTAGCTTATTTCATAAGCTCATTGGGAGCTTATTATTGGGCTTATTCACCTGGTTCTTGGCCTATCTTGTAGACACCCAGTTCAACTTGAGGGTTCAACCCCAAGTCTTGACCCCTGACCCCCCTTGTGGCCCCCACAGAGGGCTGCAAGTAGGGCATTTTGGCCTGTTTGGACTGTCAATAAGCCAAAGTGCTTATTTGGCTTGTCTGGCTTATTTTGTGCATAAACCTGGTTCTTTTGTGCATATTTCTCTTTTATATTGCTAGTTTCTTGTTTATTTGGGCTTGTGATTCATCTGTGTAGCTTATTCATCAAAAGAAAAATCATAATAAGCCCATGGCTTAATCTGTCAACTAAATAAGCTCATCATCTGCTTATTTCTGACTTCCAATCAAACTTGCTTCACAAAAGTTGTTTAAAATCAGTTGATAAGCAGTTGTGAAAAAGAAAAGTCCAAAAAAGCCCAACTTAATAGAAGTGATAGCTTCTATTTAAGCCAATTGGCTTATTCTTCAGCTTATTTATAAGCAATTTTCATTTTTATATTTTTCCCAGGTTTCTTATAGTTAAAAATAATTTTGGTAATTTTTTCAGATTTTTCCCTTATCATTTAGTATTTTTCATAATTTAAATTAGTTTTTATTAATTAATAATTAGTTAATAATTAATTAAAAAATCAGAAAAATACAAATTTAGTTTTAAAATTTGTTTTTAGTTATTTTAAATTTCTCCAAGACCACGAGTCTTAAGAATGAAATCAGCAAGTTCACTAAAAAATATGATGAATCATTTGGTGAAGCGTGGGATCGTTTCAAAGAATTACTTCGCAAGTGTCCACATCATGGTTTCTGAGAGTTGATGCAACTCAATACTTTCTACAATGGCATGAGCCAAGTTGATCAGGATTCTCTCAATGCCTCCGCGGGAGGTAATTTCTTGAGTAGAACCACCAAAGAAGCTTTAGCAATCATAGAAAACAAGTCCAAGGTCTGCTTTACACGAAGCAAGCCGGTTGTTTCCCAAATCAATGTGGGTCCTTCTACTTCATCTTCTGTGGGTCAGTCTAGCACTGATGCTAAGATTGACAAGCTCACTGAAGCTATTCAAGCTTTGGTTCTCACACAACAAAACAAAGTTTCTTTTCCACAACATCCTCTACCTGCTGAGGTTAAAAAAGTGGAAGTCTGTGTGACTTGTGGTGGGCCGCATGCCTACTACAATTGCACATCTACTGATGGTACTCCATATGAAGCTCATGCTGTTGCCGGGTCCTAAAATCAAGGAGGCAATCAATATCGCCCTCCTATGGACCCGAACTATCGTCCTCACCACTATCCTGGACCTCCCGGTTTTAATCAAAACCAAAATGTCCAAAACGGTAACCAAAATCAAAATAGAGTGAACCAAGGTTTTCAAAACCAAGGTAACTTCAATCAGGTTCACGGTTTTCAAAATCAAAACCAAGGTTTCCAAAATCAAGGTTTCCAACATCAAAATCAAGGAAACTTTAACCGAAACCAAGGTCAGGGTAATTTCAATCCCGGGTTTTTTCATGGAAATAACAACCAGAATCAAGGAAATTTCCAACATCAAAATCAAGGAAATTTCAACCAAGGTCCCACCCAAAACAATCGTGCTCAAAATTTTAATAATCCACCTCAAGCTATTGTTCCAACTTGGCCTTCATCGGATGAGTTGTTAAAAGAATTCATGAAATCCCGAGAAGAGATGAACAAGTTGTTGGTTAGCCAGATTTCTGAAATCAAGAAGTCTTTAAATGATCGACCCTCAGGCTCAGGTACTACTTTATCGAGCAACACGATCGCTAACCCGAGGGGCCATGCTAAGGCGATCACAACAAGAAGTGGTTCTTCATATGATGAACCCGCGATTCCTACTACTTCTTCTTCCTCTCCTCCAAGGGTAGTGGAACGTGAACCTGAGGTGACAATGGACAAGGTGCAATCTCCTAGCTCACGAAGTACCGCACACGTCCAACCTCAGGTTATTCCAGAAACCAGATGTAAGCCTGGAGTTATTTTTGAACCACCAGAAACTCCAGTGGACAACCCTAAATCCAAAACTTCTATTCCTTATCCATCACGTCTCAATGAACAAAAGCTCCGCGAAAAGGCTAGTCACCAAATGGATAAATCTTTCCAAATCTTCCAAGATTTGCACTTTGACATTAGCTTCGCGGATGCTATTCTCTTGATGCCCAAGTTTGCATCAACAATCAAAAATCTGATAAGTAATAAGGAAAAACTCTTCGAGATGGCTAGAACTCCTCTGAATGAGAACTGCTCAGCAGTTCTTTTGAAAAAGCTTCCCGAGAAACTTGGAGACCCCGGAAAATTCCCCATTCCATGTGTTTTTCCGGGTATGGTTGAACGCTTCGCCTTGGCCGATCTGCGTGCTAGCATTAACCTGATGCCATATTCTATGTAGAAGAAACTCTCTCTTCCCGAACTCACTCCCACATGCATGACTTTAGAGCTTGCCGATCGATCGATTTCTCGTCCACTTGGCATTGCCGAGGACGTATTCGTTAAAGTGGGAAAGTTCCATTTTCCGGCAGATTTTCTGATTGTTGACTTTGATGCCAATTCAAGGGTCCCTCTAATTCTCGAAAAGGGATTCCTTAGAACTGGGCGTGCTCTCATCGATGTATTTGAGAAAGAGATCACATTGCGTGTTGGAACGGAATCCATCACCTTCAACCTCGATCAAACTTCGAGGTACTCCTCTAATTATGACGCTGAATCGGTAAACCGAATAGATGTCATCGATGTTGCTACTGAGGAGTACGCTCAAGAGGTTTTAGGTTTCACTGATAATTCTTCGAGTGAAAACTTCACACCATCTTATCACCCCATCATTGCCAATTCTTCTCCTTCCCTCACTCCGTTTGAGGGAAGTGACTTCGTCTTAGAAGAAATTGAGGCCTTTCTCAAAAGTGATTCGATTCCCGATGGAATAGATAACCAAGAGATTGACCCTGAGAGGGATATTCTCCTACTGGAGAAATTATTAAACGAAGATCCCTCTCCTCTTCCTGTTCTACCACAACAACTTCATAATCAGGAAATCAAATATGTTGAGGAAACTGATGATTTTCCTGAGGTCGAGATCAAGGACTTACCACCTCATCTTGAGTACACATTTTTGGAGGGTGATGATAAATTACCCGTCATAATTGCTAAAGATTTAAGTGTTAAGGAAAAAGCTGCTCTAATAAAGGTTTTGAAGTCACACAAGCAAGCAATTGCTTGGAGACTCTCCGACATCAAGGGCAATGACCCCGAATTTTGTACCCACAAAATTTTAATGGAGGATGACTTCAAACGAACAGTCCAATAACAAAGAAGGGTGAATCCAAAAATTCATGAGGTCATCAAACAAGAAGTTTTAAAACTCCTTGATGTCGGTCTGATTTACCCTATCTCGGACAGTCCTTGGGTTAGTCCCATACACTGTGTTCCAAAAAAGGGTGGCATTACTGTTGTCACTAACGAAGAAAACGAGTTGATTCCAACTCGATTGGTTACGGGTTGGCATGTCTGCATTGACTATCGCAAGTTAAATGACGCCACCCGCAAAGACTATTTTCCTCTACCATTTATGGATCAGATGCTCGAAAGATTAGCGGGGAATGAGTACTATTGCTTCCTCAATGGTTTCTCGGGTTACTTTCAGATTCCCATTGATCCGCAGGATCAGGAAAAGACCACTTTCACGTGCCCCTATGGAACTTTTGCCTATAAACGTATGCCATTTGGTTTATGTAATGCTCCGGACACGTTTCAAAGATGTATGATGGCCATATTTTCCGACATGATTAGGAAAACTATGGAGGTCTTTATGGATGATTTTTCGGTCATTGGGGAATCATTTCAATCATGTCTCTCCCATTTAGACAACATGCTCAAACGTTGTGAAGACACAAGGTTATGTCTAAATTGGGAGAAGAGTCACTTTATGGTCAAAGAGGGCATTGTCCTCGGTCATAAAATTTCAAAGAACGGGATTGAGGTTGACAAAGCCAAAGTAGATGTCATCGCAAAATTACCTCATCCCATTACCGTCAAAGGTGTTAGGAGCTTTTTGGGTCATGCCGGTTTCTATCGTAGGTTCATTCAAGATTTTTCTAAAATTGCTCGACCTATGACCCATCTCCTCGAGAAGGATGCTCCTTTTATCTTCTCCCCCGCGTGCATCGAAGCTTTTGAAACATTAAAGAAAAAGCTTACTGAGGCACCGATTCTTGTTGCCCCCGATTGGGACTTGCCCTTCGAACTCATGTGTGATGCTAGTGATTATGCAATAAGGGCAGTCTTGGGGCAACGCAAATCAAAACTCTTTATGCGAGCAAAACTATGACCGAGGCTCAAAGTCATTACACCACCACTGAAAAAGAACTATTAGCAGTGGTGTATGCCTTTGAAAAATTTCGGCCATATTTAATATTGACCAAGTGCATAGTGTATACGGATCATTCGGCTTTGAAGTACCTCTTTGCAAAACAAGATGCAAAGCCGAGACTACTCCGTTGGGTTCTCCTCCTGCAAGAATTTGATATCATAATTTGTGATAAAAAAAGGAGCTGAGAACCTAGCCGCTGATCATCTCTCCCGTTTGGAAAACCCCCATCAAGATGTCTTCGAAAAGAAGGAAATTAATGAAACCTTCCCTCTCGAGACACTCAATGCGGTTACCTTTCGTGGAGACTCGATTACCCCATGGTTTGCCCATTTTGCAAACTACCATGCGGGTAACTTTGTTGTGAAAGGGATGTCGTCCCAACAGAAAAATAAATTCTTTAAAGATGTAAAACACTATTTCTGGGACGACCCCTTCTTGTTCAAAATCTGCGCGGATCAAGTCATCCGGCGGTGTGTTTGATTCTGAAGGCTTGCCATGCTGGTCCTACGGGGAGCCACCACAATACAAACTACACCGCCAAAAAGGTGTTTGATTCCGGTTTTTATTGACCCACGATCTATAAGGATGCCCAAGAATTGGTCAAGTCCTGTGACGCTTGTCAGCGTCACGGGAATCTTTCACAAAAGAATGAAATGCCATAAAACGCAATTCAAGTTTGTGAAATCTTTGACGTATGGGGCATAGACTTTATGGGGCCATTTCCATCATCTCATGGAAATAAGTACATACTCGTGGCTGTTGACTATTTGTCAAAATGGGTTGAAGCAAAAGCTTTACCCACAAATGATGCCCGAGTTGTTGTGAAGTTTTTAAAAGCTCTTTTTGCTCGATTTGGAACTCCACGTGCTATTATCAGAGATCGTGGTACGCACTTCTGTAATGACAAATTTGATAAAGTCATGCAAAAGTACGATGTAACTCACCGTCTTTCTACTGCGTACCACCCAAAAACAAGTGGACAAATAGAAGTTTCCAATCGAGGCATTAAAAGAATATTGGAAAGAACCATGGGTGAAAATCGTGCATCGTGGTCGGATAAATTAGATGATGCACTCTAGGCTTTCCGTACGGCTTACAAAACACCCATCGGGTGTACGCCTTACAAGCTTGTGTACGGGAAAGCGTGCCGTCTTCCGATCGAGCTTGAACAAAAAGCCTATTGGGCTCTCAAGCATGCAAATTTTGACCTCCAAACTGCGGGTGCTCATCGCAAGGTTCAACTGAATGAATTAAATGAACTTTGTGATCAAGCTTAAGAGAACTCTTTGATCTACAAGGAAAAGACAAAGAAGATTCATGACTCAAAAATCAAGAACCGCGTTTTCAACGTCGGTGATCGAGTCCTTCTTTTCAAATCTAGACTCAAGATCTTCTCGGGAAAACTAAAGTCCCGTTGGACTGGTCCATTCACTATCGCAATGGTTTATCCTTATGGCACCGTCGAATTAGCTCAAAATGACGGTTCAAATTTCAAAGTGAATGGGCATCGGTTGAAGCATTACTTTGGAGAGGACATACCATCCATGGTTGTCCCGGATCTCCAAACTTTCCCCAAGGACAATTGAATTCGGGGATCGAGTCAAGCTAGCGACTCGATGAACAAAAACAGTAGAACAATATGGTTTTTCACCCATATCTTTGATTTCTTTCTACTTTCTAACACCCAAGTGTGGGGGAGTGGTCGTCCCCTGCTGTTTGCAATGTATATATGTATATTTGAAAAAAAAATGTATGTATGTAGAAATAAAGTGAAAAATGCTATTCCCACGGTTAGCTTAGAATATTGCCTTTTTCCATTCAAAGATTCGGCATAATAGTCGGGCCTTTGAATATTGAGGACAATATTCAATTCTAAGTGTAGGGGGAATTCTACAAATTTTATCACATTATACCTTCTAGTACCCCCGTTTTTGGCCAAAAATTTTAAAATTTTTTCACTTTATTTCAAAAATTTTGTGGTTATCAGTCCGCCATGTCTAACCGAAAAAGGGATTGGATAATCCAGGAGCAAACGGCTCTTGGTAAAGATAACTCAAATCCGTTGATGGCTGACAATTTGCCAAAAATTGTATGGTATTCAACTCACCATATCCTAAAAAGTAAAAGAGTTGGCTAGCCCGCAAGATTATGGCTTGTGGTAAAGGCAGTGGAAAGCCATAATTGGTAATCAACTCACCAAGATGTTGACTGTGCCCATCAAGAGTTGGCTAGTCCAGAAGCAAACGGCTTCTGGTAAAGACAAATCAAAACCGTTGAAAGCTGGTGGTTTGCTCAAAATCATATGGTTATCGGTGTACCATGGTTCTTACTTGAACTGAAACATTTGGCTACTCAATAAGTAATGGATGTTGGTAAAGAGATTCAAAACCATTAACTTTTCTCAAAAGATTGCTAGGGACTAGCAATAGTTTAGTATGGGGGATTGATGAGTGCTCAAACACTCATCATTTTTTATCAAATCTGAACTGCAAAACATTCAAAAACACTCAAAAATGCATCAAAATACTGAAAATATCCCAGGGATTGTGTTTTATATGTTTTAGATGCAAAATGAGTAAAAACAAATGAAAAATGAATAAAGATTGCATAATTGGCAGTTTCAGTCCCCCTAGTTTCAAAACTTGTCAAAATTAGTCCTTATGCATTTATTTTGAAAGATAAGTCAACCCAATTCTTTTGAAAGTCAAACATTATAAAAATTGATCTTTGGGTAAAAAGTTTCAAATGTTTGCATGATTGGTCCTTGAAGTTTTCAAAAATTGGCAAATTAGGTCCCTGGGAATTTTAAATGGAAAATTGCAAATTTTGGTCCTTGGAATAATAAGTTTGGCATTATTGGTCCTTTGGAATACTTTGAAAAAATGGCATAACAAACCCTTCAAAAACAGATATTACAAAAATGGTCCTTGTGTTTTGTTATCTAACCATCCGGACCCTTAAATATTACCCAATCCAAAAAAACCAAATCCAATCCAGGCCTGATCCATACCCAAGCCCACCAAAGCCCATCCCCTAAATAATAACAAGCCAGGGTCAACGCGGGTCAAACCTAGTTCCCTTTCTCCTCAAAACCTGCAACTTTGTCTCCCCCCCCCCTCCCACCTTTTCACCAACACAGCAACCTCATTAATACACTTCACCAACCCAAACCAACCCCTCCCCTCTTCATTTAATGAACCCACCAGTTCCACTCAACCTGTCCAAGTAATATTTCAAAAGGTTTTGACGCCAAAATGCAATCAAAGGCTAGGATGAAGCAATGATCAAATTGATGGCTAGGATATGGTCTTGGGTCAACAAAAGAGCCATGGGAACTCTCAATTTTGAACAGGAAGCCATGTGGAAGCTTGGTGTGCTTATATTTTCCTCGTAGTACATATAGTAGCTTATGTAAGCCTTATATGGCATGTAGGATTATAAGTTAGTTGTTTTTAGTGATCATTTTATCCTTTGTAATCTGTTTTCAGTTAATGAAAGTTTTATTTTAAGCCTATTTCTCACTTTCAAATTTCAAGTTTTATTTAAGTATTTCAATTATCTATTTAAGTTTCATAAGTGATCCTCAGTTGTTTTGTAATCTCATACTAACTAAAATAGAAAGCTTTTGGAAGCTTTATAAGCTCCCCTTTCAATCAGAATTTAAATTTCATAAAATAATAAAAAATATAAGAAAAATATATATATATATATATATATATATATATATATATATATATATATATATATATATATATATATATATATATATATATATATATATATATATATATATGTGTGTGTGTGTTACAGGTTGTAGAAAAGCTGGAGCACAGTGCATTATGGATGGCTGTGGGTTAGGGACTTGTGGTAGTCATTAGGAATTGGTATTGGGTCCTTGGTCCTTGGCTGCTAAGCTTGGAAGGCTTCTGTAAGAGCAATCTTTTGATTTTTAACCTTTTAAGTATATAAGTGTTGCTAGTTGTTTATTATTGTCTCAATTGCTTATTTATCACTCATTAGATAAGTTGTATTCAGTTAAGTTGCACTTTGGTTTAATTTAATTCTAGTTTCATTAGTTGTCTGTGATTAAAAGGGTATTTGGATTGGACTGTGTAAGGTTTCCTAGTTGGTTGTAGTAGTTGTAACTAGTTCATTCATCATACTCATGCCCATAACAATCCATTTCAAACAACTTTTTGGTAAGAGCAAGCCTCAAAGTCAAAATCACATCTTATTTGGTCTAAGCATCTTCTGAGGTGGAATTAGAAAGGTTTAAGCCTCATTTCAAGTTACAAACAGATAACTTTGCTTGATTTAGCTTAATCATAGCTTAACTTAACCTAATCAGTTATAAAATCAAAATCAAAACTCACTTTGGTCAAACTAGAAGCAAAAATAAAAAAAGTCAAGATTGTAGTGTAGTAGAAAACCAAATTTTCAAAGATTTTTCTATAATTTTGTAGTGATTTTCAGAGCTTGAGCTTTTCACATCTTAAAATACTTCACTTTAACTTTCAAAATCCATACTTGGATTATTTTTGATATTTTTATTGAAGCTTATTTAAACCTCTGAAACAACCTGCAGGGTCAGGCTCACTTTTGCTCCAGGGTACTTTTGGGATTTTGGTCAAAGTTCCAACCCCCCTCCAGGGTGCAAATCAATTTGTTAGAACTTGATTTTTAGCTTTTTGAAAAGCTCATCAGCAGTGCTTTTAGGATTATTAATAAAATCGGATCTCAGTAGTGTTTAGCATAGCTTATTTTACCTTCAAAAGTTGCTTATTTCACTTCAACATACTGAGTCATCAGTATTATTAACCAAATTTCATCAAAGCATACTTAGTTCATTAATGGGCCCCACTCTCAGCTTATTGGCTTTTTGGAATCTCCAATAAGCCATCTTGCTATCTCAGACCTTATTTTGTAGTTGTGAGCATATTTAGCCCTAGTAATCAGTGCTTATTTGTTGTTCATTTTACCATAAGTGTACCGAGTATTCAGGTTTTGTCCAAATTTCATATGAGCTAATCTAGCTTATTTGTGGGAATAGTGCTTAATTCTTGGCTTGTTTGAAAGTCATATTGCTTATCTTTCTAGTTCAGGCAAAAAATTGGATCTCTGATCCATTGTGTGATCCCCACACAGGCTTGCAATTTGTCCCTTTTTCCCTACACACCTCAGACCTTAGGTCCAAGTAGCTTATTTCATAAGCTCATTGGGAGCTTATTATTGGGATTATTGACCTGGTTCTTGGCCTATCTTGTAGACACCCAGTTCAACTTGAGGGTTCAACCCCAAGTCTTGACCCCTGACCCCCCTTGTGGCCCCCACAGAGGGCTGCAAGTAGGGCATTTTGGCATGTTTGGACTGTCAATAAGCCAAAGTGCTTATTTGGCTTGTCTGGATTATTTTGTACATAAACCTTGTTCTTTTGTGCTTATTTCTCTTTTATATTGCTAGTTTCTTGTTTATTTGGGCTTGTGATTCATCTGTGTAGCTTATTCATCAAAAGAAAAATCATAATAAGCCCATGGCTTAATCTGTCAACTAAATAAGCTCATCATCTGCTTATTTCTGACTTCCAATCAAACTTGCTTTAAAAAAGTTGGTGAAAATCAGTTGATAAGCAGTTGTGAAAAAGAAAAGTCCAAAAAAGCCCAACTTAATATAAATGATAGCTTCTATTTAAGCCAATTGGCTTATTCTTCAGCTTATTTATAAGCAATTTTCATTTTTATATTTTTCCCAGGTTTCTTATAGTTAAAAATAATTTTGGTAATTTTTTCAGATTTTTCCCTTATCATTTAGTATTTTTCATAATTTAAATTAGTTTTTATTAATTAATAATTAGTTAATAATTAATAATAATTAATTAAAAAAATCAGAAAAATACAAATTTAGTTTTAAAATTACTTTTTAGTTATTTAAAATTTTTCCAAATTATTAATTATAATTTAGGGTATTTTAAATAATTAAAAAGTAATTAGAAAATAGTTTTTAATTAATAATAATTATATAACTAGTGTAAAAATTAATTTTCTTTTTCTAAAAATTTTCTTTAAACATTAGGTTTGTAAAAATATCATTTTCATAGCCTTAGCCTTTTAATTTAATTAGATTCACTTTTTCTTACGTACGTCAGTACCCGTTTTCAGATTAAACGTACGTTTTTAGGTTTTAGCAAATTTTTTCTTAATCTAAATTCACGTAATCAATCATGTAGCTTTCCTAAGCTATTTAATTTCATAATTCTCAAATAATTCTCATCATAACCCTTTCCTGTGAAATTCACCCGATCACAAGCACGCTAAAGTACAATTGACACCTCGTCGGGACATAACGACCTGGTGATACTCTATATTACCCGAAAGCATTGATCTAGGTAGTTTGACTTTGTTGACCATTCATTTGGTCAATTTAAGTTGACTGTTTAGCATCAATCATGTTCCCAGCAAGGAATTTGAGACTTTTCCGTTTTCTTCACTTTTATGCTCAAAAAACGTTCAAAATGCTTCCGTTTCTAGATTTCTCTCCAAAAGTACCTAAAATGACAAAGGAACGATTTAGGGCAATATTTAATCAAATAATCTCAAAATCGGGGCTTAAATGACCCCTTAAAAGCGATACACTTTTCGACTCATCATATATATATATATATATATATATATATATATATATATATATATATATATATATATATATATATATATATATATATATATATATATATATATATATATATATATATATATTAACAAAAACCACGAATTTAATTAAATTTAGTTTTGTCTTGAAAAGTTATTATGAAACAAGAAACATTAAGAATGCTTATTTTAACGGTAACCTTTCTAAAACGGTCTATATGTATCAACCACCGGGATTTGCCAATGCTAGATTTCCTCATCATGTTTACGGTTACAGAGGTCTTTATATGGGTTGAAACAGGTACTTCGTGCTTGGTTTCAACGTTTTTGGAGGAGATGCTCTGCGGGTTGGTTTTTCCTCGTGTCGCTTTGACTCATCCCTGTTTATATATAAACATGGTACTGAGGTTGCTTATCTGTTGATATATGTTAATGATATTATACTGACGGGTTTCATCCACAAATTTACTTCAGCGTATTATCTCCTCCCTAAATAAGGATTTTGATATGACTAATTTAGGGGTTCTTAATTATTTCTTTGGGATTTCTACTCGATGTGATTCTACAAGCATTTTTCTATCACAAAATAAATAGGCTTTGGAGATTTTACACAGGGCACATATGGTTACGTGTAATTCTACTCGGACTCTGGTTGACACGGAGTCTAAGCTTGGTTCTAATGGGGATCTTGTTTCTAATCCCACTTTATATCGTAGTCTTGCACGTGGCTTGCATAATCGAGGAGAGCCTCACACTACTACAAAAAATGCTATGAAGACCTCTAAATAGAGAGTGGTAATGAAAGAACCAGTCTATATAGTGCAAAAATAGGGGTTAGAAATCGGTTTTTTTCCTAAGAAGCGGTGTCCATCATGTGAAACGCAAGGGAACTATTTTTTATAAAAATACCGGTCTTTTAAGAAGAGAAGATAGGATCGAACACGTGCCCGTAGTTTGTGTGCAAAGCCATTTCCAGTAGAGCACATGTTCGATGTGTTGTTTATAATCTTTATATCCTATTAATCTGATCATAACAATTATTTATTTATTTATTTTTAACAAAATCATAACAGTTAATTAATGGGTTCCTAATGTTTATAAATAACAACCAAATTTTTTACTCCGTATTTTCTACATTTTATTAATTATTTTTTTCTCGAACCTTTCATTTTATTTTTATTTCGTCCATGTAAAATTAATTGTTAACTTGATTATTTAAAATATAGTAATCTGGCGGAGCCATCAATTTTTTATAGAGGGGGCACACTTTGATAAATTTTAGAAACTACATTATAAATTGGTACATAAGAGGGGCAAATTACGAAAAAAGCCAAATATTTTTAAAAATTTACACTACATTTTTTTTTGCTAGGGGGGCACTTGCCCCTTGTATCTCCGCCCATGACTATCTATGTAAAGATTAATCATCACTTTCATTATTATCTTTACGTGATATTTAAAGATTTAAATTTCCTTTTCAGGTATTTATAAGCAATCTTCTACTAATATAGGACAAATATGAAAAACAAAATTGTTAATAATATTAACAAGTTAAGAAAATAAACTTTAGAAGGTGTGTATTTGTAAACTCGTATATTAACATGATCGGCAAATGCATATATATATATATATATATATATATATATATATATATATATATATATATATATATATATATATATATATATATATATATATAAGGTGTAGATTTTAATACCATTAAAATTATCACGCATCGCCTCTTACCTATTTACGAGTAAAAGCCATAGTGAACCAGTTTGACCTCCTACCTAGGGGTGGCAATTCAGGTCGGGTTCGGGTTGGCGGGTTCGGGTTGTCAGGTTGGCGGGTCAGAAAACCCCAACCCGAACCTGACCCATTTAAATTATCGGGTCAGCTATGTAAACCCTAACCTGTTTACACGTAACCCGAATCTGACCCATTTAACCCGTATATATACTTGGGATGACAGGTTAAATAGGTTCCATGGGTTGAATATGTTAAACGGGTTTCGGGTTGACCTATTTAATCCGTTTTATATACAAAAGTTAGCACATTAAACTAGTTAAATGGGTTAAACGGGTTAGCGGGTCAACCCGTTTAACCTATTTAACCCGTATAGTTAAATATAAATAATTTTTAATTAAGAAAAAAACTTAAACGGGTTGGCAGGTCGACCCGTTTATTTTATTCCCAACCCGAACCTGACCTGTTTAATAAACGGGTTAGACATGTCGACCCAAACCTGACCCAAAATCTATTTAGCTCAACCCGAACCTGTTAATTTTCATGTCGGTTTCAGGTCGGATTTCGTGTCGGGTCAGAAATTGCCACCCCTACACCTTCTTGTTGGGCCAATTCAGTGTTCAATGGTCTCTAGTTAGGATCTAAACAAAAATTAAGTCAAGCAGACTCACTGATAATAAAATCAATAATAATGAAGTCAGCGAATAACCTTAGCAAAGTTCAAGTCATAAACATTGTTTAGGAAGTCAAAGATTACTTAGAGACATACTTTCTAGCTGATGCGGGTCAACTAATATGTAGAAGGAACAGAAGTTGAAGGACAAAGGTTCATCAGTGGTTAACAATACTCAAATGAATTTAGTTAGCTTTCTAACTCCCAACAGAGCATAACTTGAACGTTAACCGGATATGGCCAATTAAATACATAGAATTAAGTGTTTGATTAGATTGTATATTAAAGTGTGCTTTAGGTATTTGGTGATGTTTACACATTTTTAGGTGCCCTTTACTTAGGTTATTCCATAAACGTGTGAATGAGTAACACACAATTGGTAATAAGAAATATCTCACATTGCATTGAACAAGGTGTGACAATTAGGATTAGTTAAATCACTAATAATGAGTAGTGCACCTAGATGAATAGCTTTTCTCATATATAAGTTCACGCTACAACTTAGTTTTCTTGTTATTTTACTTTTCCCACATTTAGGTTAAATCTAGTTTAAAACAAATCTCCTCATTACTCGATTTTTTTCCTCCTTTCATTAAAATACGAAATAAATTAATCTCCTCCCGCTTTTAGATAAAACCGTCATACATCTCGAACCTACCTCACTATTCCTCTGGAGATTAATCTTCCTCGGTCTTACCTATACTATACTGATTAGGTACACTGACAGACTCAATCGGGTTGTAAAACTTCGGTTTTGCAACAGGCACATCATCTGTATTTTAGTTGAAAATTTCGCCCTCTCTGAATAACATAAACAAGAAATACCGAGTTCGTTTACCCGTTTTATTATTATTAACATTTTTACACTATTTTAAATTTTAGAAAAAAAGAACATTTTTTTTTTTTTTTTTTTTTTGTCAAGGGTTCGAATCCAACGAGGAGAAAATTAATTCCCTTGTGGCTACGGAGGTTACCTGCGCCGAATCCAGACTATCTAAAAAGGATAGTCGTTGTAGGATTACTCGGCTCACAATGTCGAGTCAAAAATCAATGTTTACCATAAAAAATTTTTTAGAAAAAACGCTGTTTTTGTAAATATCGAAATTTAGGCGCCCAAATTGAGCGCGACCTAAAATTCCAAACTTTTTTCTTTGGCCGTCATTTATTATAATCCAAAATAAACTGGCGTACGTCTTTTAGATATTCCCAAATTCATTTAGTTTCATAACTTCGAAATCTTTTTGTCAATTCACTATTTCAAACTCAAAAGTTGAGGTTCTCTTGTTACCAGATTCTCGAAGGTACATTAGTTTCTTTCTTTTTAATTTTTAATGACAATTATATGTATTTTATTACAATAGGGTTACATAATGGTGTCATTGCTATAAAAATTACTATTTGCGACAGGGGTTGTGAAATATTGGGAGTAGTTTGGATGCGAGATACGAGTCATCATGATCTGTGCAACCTTTAAATGGAACACTGATTGTTCGTTCAAGGGGTGTTTGGATAAGTGTCAACTGTGATTACTATGAACCGGCTGTTGTGGTAATGGTTTTTAGAATTTGTCAAAACTAATTTGGATTTTGGCTCTATCTTTTAAGAATACGTATATTTGGAAGCATGTCACCAGTTGGTATAAGAAAGTCCCTTACTTTAATGAATTGATTATATAATTATGTAATTCCAATTCAAACTTTAAGAAGTAATATATTACCCAAAACAGGGTTTAAGATGTACAGTAGCAATCTCAAAGTATCAAGAGAAAAACCTGTGACTTTCTTAAACAGTGCAAAACTTATTTTGTGAGACACACATAAAGTTTGGTTCTGTCTCATCAAAATTTTTGATAGAATGAACCAAGTACTATGTTTTGAAGTTTTAAGAATGCTTATACTTGATATTATTGAACATATATGTGTATTCTATTTGCTTGCCGAGGAGGATCATACTAATGATTTTGGCTGATTTGTAATGGCTATTATTTAAAGCTTTATCAATACGTCCTATGTTTGTTAATTTAAACTAGTGAATGGGTTGCTAATATATAGAATTAGAAGTAATATTATAAACATTTCAATACACGATTTTGTTAATTTTTAATGCACTAAATATAAATCAATACGCGTGTAAGGCTATTTGTAAGCTATATATGACACAAACATGGTACTCTGTTAACGCTAGGCCATATTATCAAGGTTTGAATTTTGACAAAAACTTATAGCTCAAGTTTTAAAATGATATATTAGATCAATGAGACAATAAGTCGATAATCTTTTTTTGCATGAATACTGTAGGTATTGTGGAGAATCAGCAAATGTCGACATAGTCTAAGGTTGAAGCAGTGCTACAAGCAGGTTGGTGTCGTGTATTATGTTAATTTACCTCATATGATTAACATTCATATATTTTTCTTGTACCTCATTCATCTTGTTGACTACTCGAAATTACATTGAACTAGATTGTGTGATTAAAATTTACATATCTGTGCATCCTCCACATATATTTTGACTGTTCTGTTTAGATAATTCAAAAATATTAATAACAATTGCATAACTATGTCACACATACATTAAACATTGCTACTATAATGTCTTAATCCCATGCTGCAGCACGTGCGTTTAGGGATGGTTCTAAGCCAGATTTTGTTTTAGGTGGCACGCTGCATCCATTTGTTAAGTGGGCTAAAGAGGATAATGAAGTTGATCCTGATGAACTTGCTAAGGTGTTCAACTCAATAAATTTTTATGCATTATTATTCTAAACTACATTCTGTACATATATCAATTCATTGTTGTTTTCCAGATAAAAATATCATTTGTGAGGAACCTACCCTCAAGTACTGATGAAAACTACTTGAACAAATTATTTGTTCCCTTTGGGAAGGTCAAGAATGCTTCAACTCCTATTTTAATCTTTTCTCATAGATTAGTGTGTGTAAATCTTAGTCGTATGCATGCTCATCTTTCAGGTAGACAAAGTGGTGGTGCAGCAAGGGTATACTTTCAGTTGGATTTTTCACTTTGCTTAGCGATCAGTAAGTGAAAACTTAATTTAGAATGCAATATATATTGTAATACTTTTTCACATCCCGCACTCTCCTGACAATGGACGAGGTTAGTGATGATCAAGCATTAGTCCAAAAGAAGGCATCACTGCTTCTTGCCTACTATTGAGCATCATCACTAGTCTTGTAAGTGTTTTTCTTGATGTGTACAGTTCTTAAAGTAAACAAATTTACTAATAGACGTATCACACTGCATGAGTTCTCACCTGATGGGAAGTTCATTGTTACTGTTGACCGCGATTTCAAAATTCGTGTAACACACTTTCATACCTTAACTTTTAGATGGAGCTCATGAGATGGACGGTTTCTGTCTTGGCCATACAAAGTGACTGAGTTACTTGAGGTGGCATAGTTCTTTATTTTTTTAGGATATGTATGGATACGTATTGTAATCGGATTCAAATAATCTGTATGCAAAGCTAATAAGCTTTTTGTTACCGCATCAGTATACTTTTTGTTCTCTAATAGGCATTTTGCTAACCGTGTGATTGGATTTATAGGATAAAGAAGGTATCCCGCCAGACCATCAAAGATTGATATTTGCCGAGAAGCAATCAGAGGATGGTTGGACACTTGCTGATTACAACATCCAAAGGTTAATGTCGGATTTAGGATAATTTTTTGTATACTTTAAGGTTTAGGCTAATGTACGCTTGTTACTTTATATTTCTTTGATGCTAATGACATGATTGATCGCCTTATGATGTGTCATTTGCCATTGTTAAATAACTTGGCAGTTTAATTCTTGCACTGAAAACTGTTTTTGCTTTTGTATAACCAATTATTTCATTAATTTACATGTAGGTATCTTGGAGTGACGAGCGTTCATTAGAGAACAAAAAGTTGAACGCCATCATTGGTGCATAGTTTACATTGTGGCGCGAGTAATCCCAAATACTGATGTTCAATTAGGTTGAATTCTAGTATTTTTCTTTATAGTTTGTTGAATTCTAGTGTTTTAATTTTGATTTTGTCTAGGATTGATGTTTAGTTGAATTGACATATTATCTTAATTTACTTTGTTGATTTCGACATTTGTAGTGTATTTTAATCGCTTTATTTATATATATTTGCTGCATTTATATATATTTCTTTATTAAAAAAAATGATTTTTATAATTTTCCAATTTCTAAAAAATTGGAAAATTTTAGAAATGATTTTTTTTTTTTTTAATAAAATAGATTTACCAAAAAGATAGGTTTTGAGATAAAAACATATCTTTTTACTCTATATAAAGAGAGGTTGGATGCTTCTATAAAGATAGGTTGTGAGAAAACCGGTGTCAATGTTAAATAAAAGTATGTTTGTTTACTCTCTAATGGACACTTATTTTTAGGAGAAAACCGGTGTCAATGCTTCTAATAGAGACAGGTTGTCAAAACCGGTTTCTATATGTTTCGATCATGGAGATACCCCCCTTCAGAGAGTGGTTCCAAAACCACTCTTCATGAGCCATTTTGACTGGTTTCTATGAAACTTTTTGTAGTAGTGTCACTTTCCAGCTCTCAAGCGCATTCTAATATATATTCGTAGCACGTTGGACTTTGGGCTCTAACTTTATGCCTCCTTCACGGGCTCTCTTGTTGCATATTATGATGCTGATTGGGCTAGTTGCCCTGCTACTAGGCATTCTACTTCTGGCTATTGTGTTTTCTTGGGGGATAATCTTCTCCCATGGTCCTCTAAGCGGCAACATACATTGTCCAAATCGAGCACTGAGGCTGATTATAGAGGTGTTGTTAATATTGTTGCCCAAACTGCTTGGCTTCGTAATCTTCTCAGAGAGCGTCATACACCATTATTATATGCTACTTTTGTCTATTGTGACAATGTTAGTACTATATATTTGACTACTAATCATGTTCAGCATTAGCGGACCAAATATATTGAGAATGACTAGTAGGGTACCCGCGCGTTGCAGCGGCGGGTACCCTAAAATAAATGTTAACGACATCAAAAGAAAAACGTGATAGCTAAGAGCTGTAAACCTTTCGGAGTCGAGCCCGTTGGCCCGTGCTCGTTCGGGATCGAGCCCGTTTGTCCCTTGCTCATTCAGGATCAAGCCCGTTTGGCACGTTGCCCGTTCGGGCTTGAATATTTGTATAATGTGCTTTATTATTTGTATTAGTGATATTTAATGTAGGAATTATGTTTAAGTTGGTTGTAAAATATGCTTGATAATTTGTTTTTCTAATCTAAGGGGTGTTTTAATAACTGCATTAATTGTATTTATTGACCAGTTTATTAATGTTAGTAAATGTGTTTTAATTAGTTATACTATTAGCTTAAAAACTTGTAATGCCGAATTTTAAGCATTTCTATTTAAAGATTGTATTTAATGTTAGAAAATGTGTTTTAATTAGTTGTATTTTTAGCTTAAGAACTTGTAATTGTATTTAATGTTAGAAAATGTGTTTTAATTAGTTGTACTTTTAGCTTAAAAACTTGCAATGCTTAATTTTAAGTATTTCTTTTTTTAGAAGGCATAAATGCTTTATAAGATAGTATGATATACATTTTGTTTGTGATATGGTTGTTCATGGTCAGGTTCGTGTTCTTCATGTACCATCTCGTTACCAATGTGTTGACATTTTCACCAAACACTACAAAAAACTAGTTGAATTCTCCACATTTTAAAGCTCAAATGGGCACATTTAAAAATGTGTAAAATTATTGATTCCACACTTTCTCATGTGTGGTAATAATGGGCGTGACAAATTTTGCTACACATATAAGTTTGGAGATATTATCCAAGTGTCTATGGTTGAAAGTGTGAAAACATTTTTGAATGTCCACACCTAAAAGTGTGGCAAAATTAAAAAATGTTCAAAAATAAAAATGTGAAGACATTTGCTACACCTATAAGTGTGGCTTTACTATAATTGTACAAACTTATATATGAGGATTATTTTTTTAAATATTTGTGACACCTATAAATGTAGCAAAATTATTATCTATATAAAAAAAAGTCCACAGTTCACCATACCGTGGCAAAATAAGTGTGGAGAATAACACTATTTTTTGTTATGAAAGGACTACCATCTGCACTTTTTGAGGAATTTTGTACCAGTTTGAGCATTCAGCCATTTCCCGCTCAAACTGTGAGGAGAGTTCGACGTATAATTTGTATAAGCTTTTGGGTTTTTAATATTTATAGGCTTAGCCCACCTTATGGTTTGGGTTCTAGAATAATCCTTAAAGGACTATATATGGTAATGATTAGTTAATGAATGGGCAAGCAAAATCACAATTCCAATAGTAACCATGGCCCAAAATCCTCCCAACTACTCGGTGTTGGACACCGGGATATTGTTTGTTTTCTTGGCAACAATTTACCATCATGGTCTTCTAAACGACAGGTAACTCTCTCGCGATCTAGTGTCGAGGTTGAGTATAAAGGTGTTGCTAATGTTGTTGTTGAGACTTGCTAGTTACGGAATTTGTTACGGGACTTTCATACACCTTTGTTCTCAGCTACACTAGTTTATTGTGATAATGTTAGTGGGTTAATATTTGTCTAGGCCCATTGTTTTGTATTGGAAGACTTAGCCCATCTTATTTTATTGCTTATATTGTATCTTGACATTATGGTATCAATCAAGTAATTATTCACTCCAATAGTTAACCTATTCGGTTAGTATCTATATATGTAAGGTTTGAGGTTTAGTTTAATGAGCAAAAGGCAAAAAATATAATAATAATAATAATAATAATAATAATAAAAATAATAAAATAAATTAACTAAATTGCCACTTTTTTTTTTTTTTTCTTGTGTAATCATCTTTATTTTTTCTGTTGTATACATCATACCTATAAATTTTGTCTATTGTGTGTATCTTTTAACAATTTTATCTCTCCTTTGTTAATATGAGTGTTAATAAATGAAAGAGTAAAATGATCATAAAATACAAACATTAGACGAATTTTATAAGTATACAGTATAAAATAGAAGAAATAAAGATGACTACACAAAAAAGTAACAAGTAATAAGTTATTTACATTTTCATGTCTTTTGCACTAGTTTAAAATACTGACATTGAACAATATTGCTGCAAAATAATGTTTATCTTTATTTTTAGTTAAGCTGTTGATCTCGCAGAGTTGCACAAACACAATTGTATCATAATTGAAGTCAATTTTTCTTGTTTACATTGATCAATAAATGACGTATGTGATATACATGGTTGTCCTTAAGGGTGGGTGAAGTGATGGAGCGGACCGCATAGGGCGCTCAAATTTTTAGGGCATCGGAAATTATGTGCGATGCATTAAAACTATGTATAAAGATGTATTACATATGAATAAAACACAAAGACACTAATGAGCAATACACCTAGCCACTGGGTAGTTTACCCGGATGAGGTGACAGTGAGTCATTAGGAAAGAATGAATAATATTCTCCTATTTTCTCCAACAAAGCATTAATTGTATTTTAATTGTGTTTTTATTCACAGTGGGTAGACTACCTAGTGGGTAGCTTAAGTTTTCTCCGACACTATAGTATAAGGCCGGAATTTAAGATTTATCGCATGAAAAAGTAGAATGAACTACATTTTAATATAATATTGCTTAAAGACTACATTTTACGCACACTTTTCTATTAGCCTTATCTTTGAGGCCTCATTTTCAACTCTCTTTCAGGGCCTCCAAAAATCTGAGAATGGCCCTAATGCTACGTACTGTATACTACTTCCGTTTTAAAATATAAGTACAATTTGACTTTTTGAATCGAATTTGATCATAAATATTTTTGTTCATATTATATATAACTTGATGATAATTATACAAAATGAAAATACATATAAAACACTAAACATTTATATATTTTGCATCAAGTATTATATAATACAAACAAAAATATTTAAGCTTAAAGTTCGATTCAAAAAATCAAACTGGATTTATATTTTAGGACGGAGAGAATGCTATGCACTGCATGTTAGTTTTATGGGAGCATGAGCTGTTAAAACTTAAAAGATTATGAACTGGTTGCTTTTAATTGTTAAACTATGTTACTCCCTTTGTCTCAAATTATAAATTCATTTTTAATTTACACAAAGTTTAATAAATTTTCATTAACTAATTTATTCATCAATCAAATATCTTATTTCTCTACTAAAGTGTCTTGTGATTGGTTGAAGTAGGAAAATATACAAGTATTTTGCGACAACAAAAAAAAAGTAAAAATAAATGAACTTATACTTTGAAACGAAAAGAGTATATAATTAAGTTCTTTAATTCCGTAAATGCTTCATCAATTTCCTGCATGGCATGTACACAATTTCCGTAAATGCTTCATCAATCTCATGGCATGTACAATGTATCAACTTTAAAAGGTCTAAAAGCAAGATTCATGGCATATACCTATCCATACATAAAAAGGTTTTCTCCTAGACTACAACCAAAAAAAGTTAAACATTTGCATCATGTGGCATGTTCTACAAAAGAAGCCGATAAGCTCCTTCGCGAAGCCATCAAATAGTTGTTTGACTCTACTTTGGAGTGCAAACTTTTTAGCAACATCCATCTTGACATGGAACATAACCTCTCTTAATCTGCATCACAAAGAAGAACCAAAAGAGGGCCACGATTTTACGCAACATGCATGTTGGAAAACGGTACTTGGTTTATATATAAAAACGACTTGTCATAAATTAAAGTCCACTTAAGTTTACTAAAGCACGTAACTGTTCTTGACACAAAAGGAATGACATTTGTGTCTCGAGAAATGGCTTCTTTTTCCTCACAAATCATGGTATACAACTAGACTGCATTTGGGAATAAAGCAAAGTTTTGGATTTGCCAATTTTGGTTAAAGCAAGCAAAAGATTTGTTGATAAAAGGTGATAGTTATAGGTGTGGTACTAGATAGAAGAATTAAAGTCACAGCACAAATTTCCTGTTTAACTTTCATTAATTTTATATTGTAAGTAAAGCTATTACACCACAACAAAAACGATAAATGCTCCACCACAACATACATTTAGCAACAGTTGAGGGAGAGTATTCTAGTTTGGGCAAATTACATTGAAATGTATTTAACTTGCCACTTTTTACCATTGTATGTAACCTTCTTTATTTTTTTCCAATCTGTCAATGAACTTGCAAAATCCGTTCATTGCGTGTAGTGGTGAACTATTTGACCTGTTTGACAGGTTAAACTAACGATCGTTAGGTTTATCATTTCAATGTTAGTCATTTAGACTAACGATCTTTTATCATGGCTACATACAATGGCAAAAAGTAATAAGTTAGATGACTTTTATTATTTTTAAAATTTATGTACGTTCTTGCACACATTTTATACACGTTTTTATACACTTTTATACATATTTATACACACGTTTTTATACATATTTTTATGCATGTTTTTATACGGATTTTTATACACACATTTGTATACACGTTTTTATGCACGGTTTTACACACGTTTTTAAAATATTTCAATACATACATTTTTATAAGTTTTCGTCTGTTTTTTACGTTTTCGTTTTTTTTACGTTTTCGACAATTTTTTACGTTTTCGTCCGTTTTTTACATTTTCACCCGTTTTTTTACGTTTTCACCCGTTTTTTTATGTTTTCGTCAGTTTTTACGCTATCGCCCGTTTTGTTACGTTTTCGTCAGTTTTTTAAGTTTTTGTCTGTCTTTTTACGTTTTCGACCGTTTTTTTTATGTTTTCATCCGTTTTTTTTACGTTTTCGTCCATTTTTATTACGTTATCACCCGTTTTTTAACGCTTTCGCTCGTTTTATTACGTTTTTGCCTTTTTTTTTAACGTTTTCTTCTGTTGTTTTACGTTTTCATCCATTTTTTTTACGTTTTTACCGTTAAAAAGTGCGTAAACGTAAAAAAACAGATGAAAACATAAAAAAATGGGCGAAAATGTAATAAAACGGGCGAAAGCGTAAAAAAACAGACGAACGCGTAAAAAAAATGGTCAAAAACATAAAAAATAGACGAAAACGTAAAAATACAGACGAAAACATAAAAAAACAGACGAAAATGTAAAAAAGGGCGAAAACGTAAAAAAATGAACGAAAACGTAAAAAAAACGGGCAAAACGTAAAAGAATAGGCGAAAACGTAAAAGATTGACGAAAACGTAATAAAAATGGCGAAAACGTAAAAAAACTGATGAAAACATAAAAAAACGGACGAAAACGAAAAAAACGGATGAAAATGTAAAAAACGGACGAAAACGTAAAAAATTGTCAAAAACGTAAAAAAACGTGTGAAAACATAAAAAATAGACGTAATGAACGGATTTTAGCCATGATAAACGATCGTTGGTCTAAAGGACTAACATTGCAATGATAAACCTAACGATCGTTAGTTTAACCTGGCTCAGCATGTCAAACAGGTCACCGCTACACGTAATGAACGGATTTTACAAGTTCATTGACAGATTTGGAGAAAAAAAAAAGAATGCTACATACAATGGTAAAAAGTGGCAAGTTAAATACATTTTCAAGTAATTTGCCTTTCTAGTTTCTAATCTAATCTAGCTACTAAACCATAAAAAACGCATTGGCGACGGATTAAATTTATTTACAATAGTATTGTTTACTTGTTTTTACGTTAAATGGATCTTGAGCAAAGCTGCTAAAGCTCAAAACAAAAACCACATAAAGTCACACGTGTGTGTCTATAAAAATGTTTTTAACACACATGGGCACACGAAAATCTATACGTAGAAAATGTTAAAATTTGTAGGAAAAAACATGTCGATTGCAGAATAGAATCTTTACAATGTCTAATTTTTTTACTTTATTTGCCAAAGAATTTAATTTTTGAGAACGTAGTTATATTGTATTTGCATTTGCTTATTGATCCTTGTTTTATTAATTAATAATAATGTGTTTGATACTACATATTCCATAACATATAAGTTAACTTTAGGCAAATGGGTAAGGATCCAGTGAGAAGAAAACTTAAAATGAGAAGTATGAGAAATAACTATAACTACACATTTAAGATGCATCGACTTGATTTAGATGCATCTCTATTCATTTAGATACATCCCAATTAGTTCCGAAAAGTGATTTGAAGTAAAAACGATGCAAAGTAGTACTAACAACAAATTTGACCCACAGAGGACGAAAATTGTATAGGATTTGTCTAACTTGATGAAATGCATCTAATATATGTATATGCATCTAATTTTTTGCTAGAAAATATATTATGGTGCATCTAAAAGATTAGGGATGCATCTAATTTAAGTCGATGCATCTCAAATGTGTGGTTAAAGTTATTTCTCATCTTTCTTATTTGATCCTAAATCTTAGGGAAATTTGGTAACTTACACGTAAAAAAGCGAGACCATGCATAACACTTTTCCTAGCTACATTCCTATTTTCTTTTCTTTTCTAAACAACAGTTATCATGAGAAACAGGTAAAGAAGCTAGAAAAAGAGGTTAGAGCAAAAGGAGTCGTAACATGTTATAATACCAACACCCCCGCCACGTCAGCGCCACATCATTTAAACACCAAATAACATACAAAAAAAACACCAGGAACTTATAACACCCAATAACACCACTTTTCATTCATTTTACAACTTCTACCCTCAACAATTTCATTCATGAAATAAACCCTTAACTAATATTTCATTCAACAAATTAATATACAAATAACATTTTTATTTAATATATATATATATATATATATATATATATATATATATATACACAAAAATGAAGTTACAAAGTTATTAAATTATTTGGGCCAATATTATTATTTCAGACATGTAATAGTCCAAGCGGCTTGTTTATAAACAAGACTTCTTTGCCTACCATGTTTACAGCCGGAAAACAAAAATAAAAAATAAAAAATCTTATCTTCTTCCCTGCGCGCGCGCACACACAAATAGAAACCCAAACACAAACCAACACACGCTAGTTAATTACAAATTTAATACAAGGGGGCATTTTTGAAACTCAATTGGTATGCACCAACGCACGTTAGTATACTAACGCAAATGGAAACGCAAGGGGGCATGGAAATAGTCATAACGGCATAACGCCGTTGATTAGTGTTCAAATCAGCAAAAACGCCATTCCCAGGCCTCTTACAAGTTCATATTACAAGATAGTAAGGGATTATTAATCCACTCGCAAATATTAAATAAAAAATAATTTGGATTTCAATATCATATCTTGAGTTTTTTTTCTTCTTTTTTTTCACATGTTTTAGACTATTACGATTTACGATACGTGTTGATGGGTTCTTTATCAAAAAGAGTAATTTCTAACGTACTCGGTATTATCAAACAATATAATTTCTCAAGTTTTAGCAAAACCATCTTGTACGCGATAGATCCAATTGGAGCACCTTTTGTCCTTTAACATATGTAGTGAAAAGCAACATGATGAAATACGTTGTGACTGAACGTAAACACTAATAATTACTCATCTCTCAAAACTTTTGAAACATTACATTCAAAATACAAATACTAAGACATATATAATATGTATACGTTGCATTGCGATGCTATTAATTAATAGTAGTAATATATGCTAGCTTATATTATGTACGTATCAGAGCGTGCATGGGATATGTTTGGGATGGTTATTATTAAAACGAATAACTATTATATTTGAATGTTAGCTAGAACTAGAAGTTTGCATAGACCGGATAACTTTGTTTGTAGATAAATGCACTCGGATCGTAGTTGATTGTTTTCTTTGAGGACAAAATGGCATTGGTTTGTAAGTGAAGTCAACCGGTTCTTTAGCTCCCGATTTTCATTGCTTAGCCGGTTCACTTGGTCATTTAGCTCCTCTAGTCGTCGTTTTCTTCGTTGCCTGGACCTCCTTGCCGATTCCCGGTTTGAGATCATTCTTTTGTGCTTTCGCTCTTCTTCTGAACAGCCAGAAGCCGAGGTAGAGATGGACTGTTGTTCGGGTTTGAAAGAGAGTATTTCACGTATTTCTGCTTCAATGAGATGGTACTGAACCGGGTCTAGATCAAAAGACATCATGGCCATTAGGAAATTTAGGGCGAGTGAACCAGAGGGAGAAGGAAAGGGGAGTGCGTAGGTGTGTGAAATGGGGTATTTATTGAAGACTAAGAACGCTCATTGGGTCCACCTTACATTATAACAATATACTAAAGAGCGGGATTTTTAGCAAATACGTAGTACTTTTTAGCACTGTTATGCTACAGTATTTTGTGAGTGAGTGTACAGTAAAATGTACAGTAACTAACGGTCGTTAAGTTACTGTACATTTTACTGTTCATCCGTTAATTTTTTTTTTTTTTTTTTTTTTTTTAACTACTTCTTTGGCAAAACATCCCGCGGCAACGCGCGGGTGATCCAACTCGTTTTTGTAAAAAAGGAAGAGTATTTTATTAAGAAAAAAGTTATTCGATTTATAAGAGGGGACTTTAGATTGTGTTCTGAGAATAGTTGCTTGAAACTACTTTAAAAAAACAAGCTAATGCAACAAAAATTTGCAACGGTGGATTTTCGTAGCAAATTTGCAACCATAATACAACAAATTATCAACCGAATAGCAACGACAAAGAAAATAGTTACAAATCCGTTACAAAATAATTTATTTTACATTTATTTTTATTTTTTCCGTTGTAAATGCATTGCAAATTATAAAAATTTAAAACGGAAAAGCAATAGAAGACAAAAATTAAATCTCAAAGAAATTACAATTTATTTTCTGTTGCAAATTTTTTCATAATTTGCAATGAAAAAGCAACTGAACACAAAACTTAAATCTAAATGAAATTATCATTTGTTTTTCGTTGTAATTTGGTTGCAATTTTTTGATATTTACTGTGAAATAACTTGTGTAAGCTTAACATTTTTAAGATGTTTAAAGATAGAAAAATCGTGAATACATTATAGATGCAAAGACACAGATATACGAAGTCGTCCTAATCCGATTACACATTTACTATAAAAGCTATAAACTAGATAATTCATGATGTTGATATTGACTTTAAAAAAAGAAAACATAAAGAAGAGCCAACTATTTTCTACATGGTGGTGTCTCATCTTATTAATATAACGTGGATTTCCTTTTTGAACCAAATGTCTAATTAGGTCTTATTGTCTTAAGGTGACATAACCCAAGAAAAGAAGCTAAGTAAATATTAAGCTAAATAAGGTGTTATAAAATTGTTTATCTATTGTATCATAATAGGATAACTTAACCTTGAACATCTGTAAGACTTGATGCATTTAATGCATAACTTTTTTAATGAGTTTTTTTGTTTCACAATTAATGCATAACTCATTTAATGAAAATAGTTGGTTGCTTTTTCTATCAACAATTTGGTGCTTTACAAGTCATTCTCTAAAAACTCGTTTGGAGAGTCTTTATCTCAATGCCTCTATACTAATAGCTTTCCAAATACTAAAAGTCATATGTAAACTAATGCATTGCGGATGCTCTTATAACTTTCAATAAGCAATCTCAAACCCCATGGTAACTAGGATAATGCGCACAGAATCTACGACAAAAGACAAATCGAATCCTATACCTAGAAACAGAATGAACGCAGAATCTAGTATCTTAAAGCACCTATATATGCTTGTAGTTTAAACATATGTGGTAAGAAAATGTTCAAAATCCTAAGCCACTTCATAATTTAATGCATGATGTTATAGTTGAACATTTTGGCTATGCTTGGCGCAGAGCTTTTTGGGGCGATGAGCGGTGGGCAATGAGTTTTTTGGGTTTTAGTATTCATTTGGAAAAAGTGCAGTGAGCTTTGCTATTTTTTAAGAAAGGTCATTTTTTTCATTGTTTCTTTTAAAAGCTGTGAGCGGTGAGCTATGGCTATAGCTCACAGCTCACTGCTACTGCTGACTGTTCTCATAGCTACTTTTGTCAAACATAGCCTTCATATTACAAATTTCATATTATTGTAAAAGGTTTATACATTATGATATGATGTTTACATAAATAAAAGCTTTATAAGTTTACGATTTGACATATTATAAACCTATTGAGAAACTATAATGTTATGGAACCTCTTAGTCAATGTGATTCTTTCATTCTGTTAAGTTCCTTAGTATGGCTACCCGTATGTAATAATTATCATTTTGAGAATGAGCTGAATGATTAGTCTATGTGATTCTTTCATTTTGTTAATTTATGTTAAGACTACATCAAGACCAAACCCAACATTGTCATATCAACATCATTTCAGTTTTATTCTCTTAGACCAAACACTTGTAGTAAGGGAATCACACTCACAATCAGAAACATACCCCACAAACTTAAATATATACATAAAATACACACGAAAACCAAACCATTTCATTCGATCCACAGTCGGACCAAAACAATGCAAAAATATGAGATGGGGGACATGTGCCTTTTGGTTTGTGTAGTAGAGAGACAAAACAAAATGAGTAGATCAACCGAACCATTAGGTCCCCATTACGTTTAGTCTTACATATGTGATAATTATCATTCCTGTTGCATCATAAAATGGATAGAGAACATACAACTTAATATGATCCTCGACCAAACGATTTTTAACAATTTTAAACCAGACACAAATAAAACCATATGTGTATTTTCTTTTTCAGAGACACAAATAAAACCAAATGTTCTTTTTCAGCGAGTGACACTCTTTTTGTTTGGGAATATGACACAACCAATTACTCGTTTGATTTTGGCATTGTTTGATTTATCAATAACATACATTACCAAGTTGTTTTAGTTCCTCGTGTGGAAACTAGCTTTATTAAAAATAGACTGAGAAATAAAAATGAAATGAGATAAAAGCAAATCGCACGTGCAATGTCAGGTTAAAAGAGAGCTACAAAATTTTAATTAACTTAATCATTAAGATTCACACCATACCATCTTCCTCATGTGCCATTGACCCATTGACTATATGTTTTTCTACACTTAATTTTCTTTAATTGTGGGGTATAATACTTTTTGACTTAAGGTTTTTATGTAGCATACATTTTTAGTGGACAATTAATTACCAAGCGAGCACATACCGAATATTTTAGTATGGTGTAATAAACTCAACAAAAATGGTGTTGATATTTGAATGGACAAAAAACCAATCAATAAAAAGAAACGGCCATACGTGCTCATTGTCATGTTGTCCTCACAATCCGCGGCACTCTACGTGCGGATTGCTGGACCAAAAACTCAAAGTATAAAAAAGTGTTTGTTAAGGGGAGGTACCAAGTGGTATACGTGGTCCTCGCAATCCTCGGTAGTTTTAGCATGAGGTCCTTTATCAAATTCGATAGGGATTGATTATAAAGACCTTCTCATTTTTACAAGTGACACCCCCTCATAATTTTGGCTTTTATTTATTTTTATAATTTTGTTTATATTATAAAACTGTGAAACGAAAAGTGCGAAATAAAAAATATAAAGTTTAATAAGTTAAAAGTATTAAACTGACAAAAAGAATAGACCAAAATCTGATAAAAAACTATGTTGTACTATAAACAGTGAGTCAAAAGAGATAGAAAGTATGGAACAAGTGTAGTTTTGATAGGCCAAGATGGGTATTAATAACATAACCCAACTCAATATTCATGAATAATTTGGTTTTATCTTATGCAAAGATCTCTAGTAATTTGTCATTTTGGATAAAAGAAGTAAACTCCAAAATACACCCTACTGTTTACCCATTTTAACACCATACATCTCTCATCGATAAATTAGGACATATACATCATTCGTTAATAAATGTTAACCCATTGGCGCAGCTCTTTAGGGGTGCGGAGGGGCGCCTGACCCCCCGAAATTTTTTTTGCGATGTAGGGGGTATATAGTTTTCGTATAGAAAAATTTCGGTATATTCAGTTTCGACCCTCCATTTTAACTGTGAATTTTTTTTATACATTAAGCAATAAAATTGATCCATTACATTTTACATAAGCCCATCTCCCCAAACTAAAATCCATTAACAAACCAAATCCCAAACTAAAATCTATTACTTAGCCCATTAAAAAAAAAAAAAAAAAAAAACAAAAAAAAAAACAAAAAACAAAAAACAAAAAAACAAAAACAAAAAGCGGAACAATCCCTAACAATTAACAAACCAATTAACCAAATCCCAAACCCTCCCCCTTCGACCCTCAGAATCTAGCAAACAGTATGGTGATTTACATAGAAAAAGAAATTGCTAACAAGTTTGATGCGGAGTCCATAATTGAATAATTCAAGGATCTTAAAGGTCGAAAGGCTGAACTCTAATTTCTTCAATGAATCGAACCAGGTACCAACCGTTTATCTTCTTTTTAATGTTTAGTTGTCTTGGACAAATGCTTAGGTTTTTAGTGATTGGAACTTTTTTTTTTTATAATAATAGTATTTAATTTTTGACCCGACCCGAATTGAATCACCGACCCGAACATATTACCCGAAAAATAGCGTTAGGAAAAAAAAATTTAGATCCCGACCCCCACTGAAAATTTTCTAGCTTCGCCACTGTGTTAACCATCATACATCAATGAGGACGAACGATGCAATTTTTGCCATTATCTTCTAACTTTAATCTAACATGAGGGAAAATATTTGCACCTAGGGATGAGCATGGGTCTGGAACCGGTTGGAACCGGAACCAGTGGAACCGAGAACCAAATTTTGTGAAAAGTAGGAACCGAATCGAATATAGATTTTTGTTCTGGTTTTGGATCGAGTTCTGGTTCCGGTTCTTTGGGTCTACCCTTTCCATTTAAATCAATAACAGTTAACAACTAAAACATAAACTCAAATAAGAACTTCAACATCATCCCAATTACTTTGTGTTATGGACTTTCTCATCCAATCTTGGGTGCAAATCAAAGCTGTGGAAAACTAGAAGGGGGGTTGAATAGTTTTACGTCTTTTTAATTTTATTATGAAAACTTAGTTTAGTTTTAAAACCTTGTTTGCTTTTAAAACTTTGATTCAATCTTATGTGAACTCAAAATCTTGAACAATATGAACAACTATATCTAAGTATGAACAATAATAATATAAGCTAAGTATGTGAAATCAACACATGCACAATATAAACAATTATAGCTATATACGAGAGATAAGTAAGTAATCGTTTATTTTATAATCCTTAGTTATATTTTGTATGAAAACTTTACTTGATCGAAATGATCAATTATATGTATGTTACCTTTTTAGTTTGATTGTAAAAACTTTGTTTTGTGAATGAAACATTCATTTGATCTTTAAGTAAAATCAATACTAGCACTATATGAGCAAATATATATATACGTCTACGTCTACAAAAGTAATAACGATATAAGCAAGATAATAAGTAAGATATGGAAAGATCTAACCGCGAGACAAAGGATTTATAGTGGTTCGGCTACAAGGACACCTTCCTTGCCCTACTCCACTCCTCGAGTCACCTACTCGAGAGTTTTCTTCACTATGTCAACAAGCTCCCTTATGGCGGAGAAAACCTTACACACCAATATACACACCACAACTTCGTCACAACTTATTCACACCTTCAACACAACTTCTTCACACCTAGTCACTACTTAATCACAACACTACTTCTTCATACCTATCTATCTTCACAACTATCTACTTCACAACAATCTTCTTCACAACTATCTACTTCCCAACAATCTTCTTCACAACTATCTACTTCCCAACTTCTCTACTTCACAACTATCTACTACACACTCACTGTATCTACACACCTTGCTAATCTATCTTCTATCAAATATTCACAACTAGTTACACAAAGAAATAGATATAATGGATGATGCTCTAACAACTTGGATGTGGAGGTCACAACAAGTTGTAATACTTCTTCTCTTGAAGGATTGAAGTATTCTTCTCTTGCACTTGAAAGGTAGAGGTTTGGATCACTTTGAAACAAAGATTTATGTATGTATGATCAAAGGATTTTAGAGAATAGAAATGAGATCTAGAACAGAAATTTTTGGGGTGCAAAAGGTGAGAAAAATCTGTGGAATGAACCAGTATTTATAAGGGGAAAAATACTGTTTGGGAGCGTGGCCGGTCCCCTTAATTGGGTGCTGGTCCCCTTAATAATTAAGGGGACCGCCTAGTATAATTAAGGGGGCCGCCTAATAAAAATATATTTTTTCTTCAGATTTTTTGTCTTTTTGTGGGGGAGGTTTTTCCTGAAGAATGTAGCCGTTTTTTTTGGTTGAAATTTGAATTCAAACTATTTATTTTGAATAAAACATTTCTTATAAATACAAAATTGTTTTGTATAAGTTTAAAAATGTTTGTCCCACTTTAATAAAATGTAAGGTTTGTAAAAATAAAAATTCCTTTGATCATAAAATGCATCAGACACTTTGTTTATTCATACCTTAAGTGATATGGATGCTAAAGCAAATATTTACGACTAAATACTTGTTTACGTCATAATTTGTAGTTCAATGAGTTTACGTTTTGTGATTATCAAAACATAGAGATATCGATATATGTTAATAATGTTTTTAGGCATTATTTATATCAACAAAAGCTTCTACAATTGGCATCGCCAAGCGATATGTAGGGGGAGCAACAATCCCTGTCTTGAAACAAGGGGAGCAATGATCTAGGGGCAGATAAGTTCAAGAGGAAGCATATTTTTGGCAAGAATAGATCAAGTTCAAGCTTAATCCCGCCTTTTTGATTCGAGAAAAGGGGGAGAAAGAAAGCAAAGAGCGTAAGCTCGGTGAAGACCATTCAAGATAAAGGTCAAAGGCTTCACCAAATTACAAAGGCAAGGTCAAGACACAAGCTACACCAAAGGCGTTCTTAATCTTCGCTACGTTTTGTCATTTTATTTGCTTTCGGAATTTATTTGTCATCATCAAAAAGAGGGAGATTGTTGGGGCAACATTAACTAGGTACCCTTACGTTTTAATGATGATAAATAAACCTTCGAAACACATAAAATCACAAACGATAGCCAAAATCCTCCCGACCCAATAACTGGGCCTGGCGCGTTGCCAGCAACGCGCCAGCCCACTGTAAAGGTCAGGATGATTTTTCAAAGTTGTCTTTCTGTAACACCCCCAAAATACCGCAGCGGAAGACTGTGTCATTAGGGTGCTACTTCATAATACAAAGTACAAGGTATAGAAAACGAACTCTAAATGAGACGTTTTGAAAAGTTACCATTCGATTAATAAGTTCCGAGTTACAAACTTGAGTTCCATAATACAATACATAAGAGTTTTAAAACATATCGAATGGTAAAGATAAAAGCATAAGTCTTCAAAACATGCCAAGCGACTCTATGCTCCATGCAACAACTATCACCTTACAGACCTGAGACAAACATGCTAAAGTGTCAACACAATGGTTGGTGAGTTCATAGAGTTTGTCTTAAAATAGTTGAAAAGCCTTAAAGAATGTTCACACAGCAAAGGCATTGTGAATCCACTCAGTTGCAAGTCCCGCTCATAACAACACTTGCAACCTGTGTGTCCACAACCCATTGCTAAATATATAGTATGATTAAGACATGTATAAGTTCATCACAACGATTAAGCAATTAGTCGTGAGTCTATACTTCATCTCCGAAGACCTCAATTGGGAGCCAATTCCCAAAGACAACTGGGAGCCACTTCCCAAAGACAACTGGGAGCCACTTCCCAAAGATAACTGGGAGCCACTAAATAGAATAACGCAATTAAGTATAACACAGTCATGTATGTATGCAATCAAGTATAATACAATCAAGTATAAATGTTTTGAGTATTTGTACAAGTAAGCAAGTAGTTGAGCATGTGTCTCCCCCAAAGAGTTAAGACAAGTATGAAAAGAGTAGGGGCTATGACTCACCTTAAGCTTAAGCAATGAGAAATGAAAGTGGTAGTCGAATCGCGAAAGTCTCTAAGAGTAGCCTATAATAGAACGTTGCGACTTAGGTTTGGAGTAACGTCTAAGAATACGAAGAATTGTCTATATATGTCTTGCATAATGTTCTTGATGTAGTACTTAGTATATAGTGTAAGTCTTTGAATATAAATGGTTTATGAAACATGTATAGGTTGTATATCTCTTACTACCGTTCGGGCCGACATAATTCAGAAGTCATGGAGTAAACGTTCGAGGAGCCAGGACACTTTAATTCGTAAATCCACAACTCATCTCGACGGCTTACTTAATGAACTCCTCACATGAGGCTCCCTACTATTGTAGTATTTGATAACATATATATAAGTTTTGATCTTTAAAAGTTATATGGTCTTTAGCCGTGGCTTTGCCGTGACCTTGGTCATTGTTACCATGGTCTTGAGACTCAACCTTGGCTTTAGCCATGGTTGTGGTCTTGGCTTTAGGTCATTAGACCTCTTGGTCTCATCTAATTATAATCATTATATAGTAACTTTGGTCTAAAAATGGGCTGTTAAGAATTTGAAGAAAAATATCACTTGGAAAGCGTTTTCAGGGCTCAAGCTTCTTTATTCCTGAACGAAAACGGCGTTCCGGACAACTTTTGTGTTTTAACTTTTTGATGAATCGGACCAGAAGGGCCACTTTCAAAGAGGTCAGAATGCAAACAGTAGGGTATTGGCAGTTTCGGCGTTTTGGTTTCGCTAACTTCTTATGGCCATAACTTTTGACTCGTGTACTCGTTTTAGGTGATTAAAATTGCCATGTTTTCCTTTCAAAACCCTCTTTAACAGTATGTAAGTGTTTCATATCATAGTTATACTATTTTGGTCATGGTTCTCCAAGAAAGTTACTAGTTTACTTGTTTAAATAACATAAGTTAATATATAGTTTCCATAACTTGTTTTACTAGTTTTTATACATCATGAACATAATACAAAGACCATATATAGCATGAAAGAAATATAATAAGCATGAAAATGATATTGAGCAAGAAAGTGTAATAGGATTTCTTACAACTTTTGGCTTTCTAAAGAAAAGGAAGTCAAGTATGAAACTAGGACACTAAACCTATGCTTGCAAACCCTTCACCACAACTCTTGTAATTCTTGATATAACCCTTTTGAAAACCAATTAACTTCAACCCCTAATCACCTTGTGAAGCTCCTAATTCAACCATGGAATCACCAAACAAACTTAAGAACTAGGTAGAGAATACTAAGACCTTGAACTTTGTAGTGTAACTTGTAGTTTGAAGATCAAAGGATCATGGTGCTAGGGATTAATGGTGTGGCATTTTTAGTGATGAAGAAAGAAAGGAAAATGAGTTTTCTAAGTCATGAATGAGTATTTATATAAGCTAGGATGAGGAGGTGCAAGTATTATATATTTTTCTTAAACTTGGAGACCAAGTTCAACATGTGTTCTAATCCTAGGGCTAGAGTCATGAGATTAAGCCACATAGGCTGATTTCCCACCCCTAGAGGCAGTTCACAATACTTGGGGAGGAAGTGTTGGCTTTTGATGGTATTATCCTACTTATGTGACTAGTTTTGGACCCGTAAAGTGCTAACCGTAAGTTGTTAAGTCACGAAACATAAAACCGGGTATCCTAAAAATATGAAACTTATAAATATGCTAGAACTTATCAATATACTCCATAATAAAATATAAAATTAGTGGTAGGTTCTATTGGGGGTGCTCAAACCCTGCTAAAACTGGAAACACGGGTCTAAAACGCGTAATACGTAAAACTTATGAAAGTTGCGTAAAATTGAGAAAAGTAAAATGTAACTTTTCTAATAAGATAATAATGACTTAAAATGACCTATAATGTCTAGGCTGGGCTCAGTCTAGTGTCGGTTGGTATTTAATGTCCTTAAACTTAAAACCGTAAGCCTAAAAATCAAGGAATGATTTATAAAATCAAGGAATGATTTTTGGTCAAAGGAGGAGGAAAAATATGTTGACTTATTCCAAAAATTTGAAAACTCAAATCGTCTTAGAAACACGGTGCATGTATAGGCTAAGGTTACGGCTAAGTAAAAGTGCTTAAAGACGAGAATTCATGTTTCTCACGGCCGAGGTTTATTTGGTCATATTTTTCTTAGTCATGATTAATTCTCTAATTAATCATGAGAGTACTAAACATTTTTCTGATGCGGGGTCACTTAACGCGGTCGAGTTTCGTTGTGCGTAGAATTTTTGAATGACGTTTTACCCTAAAACGTGTAATTCCTTAATAACTTTCACGAAAATGATCTGATGAGTGTCAAACTTTTAATTTGCCATAGAAATGATTTATCACTCGAGGCCAAGAAACAAAAATCAAATTTCAGGAAAAATTTCGGGAAAAATGAATAGTAAAAGTGAATAGTGAAATTTTCCGGGAATAGTAATTAACCTGAAAATGCGAATTGTTACACTTTCCCCTTACCCAAAAAATGTGGATCTTTCAATACAGGTATGAATATGTTATGTGCTTAATTGGGAACACTCAAAAACGAGTTTTAGAATTAGAGAGATCCAAGTTTTCAAATACCCATTTTTGGTAAAACGCCAACTCAAGTATTTTGACAAATGCCTCTAGCCAAAGCTTTTCTAAACCTAGGGAGTTGATATACCTCACGTAACATCAAATGAGAGTATTCATTTGGCCATAACCCGTGCTTACGTCTTATCTAATCATGTAACGGGTTTACTCCCTTATTAGTCAAACTAAGTCAAAGGTCCCTTTGTGTAAACGCATCCTTTCCCGTATGAGATATGCTTTACAATGATGCAAAACACTTAGCTTGTTTGCATCAAGGTGATTATTGAATACGTCGAGTCATGAAAATTCAAGACTTATGAGATTATAAATACTCGACGTTGAGTTGCTTGGAATTATAAGTAACCTTTGATTTTCTCATCCTATTCTCAACCCATAATCATAATTGTCAATTCTTTTCCTCCTTAATGACATTATGATTAAGCCTTAACCAATCCTTTGATTATCCTCCACACCAAACAAACTACAACAATTTCAAAATCTTCCAAATTTTTATCCCCAACATTCTCTTATTATTCCTTGTACTTTGTGTACTTCTTTTCTCCCACATTCCCACACTATATCTTCAAAACATTCCCTTTACAACATTCCCATCCAACCACTAAGAATCCTCCACATCTTCATCTTCCTTATCTAACCCTTCATTTCAAATACAAATAAACCTTCTTCACATCCAACTCACTTTCTACTCTCCAACATTTGAAATTTGAATTTTGAATCCTCTTCAAAGGCTCCTCATCCAATAACCATCACATCTCTTTCTTACACCTCCAACATCCATATTTTCAAATTACAGACACTCCCGTCACAACTCTTTCCTCCCTCACACACTAGCCAACTCACTCACTCACTCACAACATTCAAATTTGAATCTCCTTCAAGGCTCCCCATCCCATCAAACCTTATATTCCTTACCCAATCCAACTCATCACCTTATCCCTTCACCTCTATTTCAACACATGGGGAATTCCTTTTCAAATTCATATTTGAATTTCAAACCAAGGCTCCAAACCATCACATCCAATCCAACTCATCAAACTTCGTCTTAACCATCCAATTTACTCAAACACATATCCACTGATGAGTGTGTAAATACTCATTATTTTTTGTCAATCTAAACAGCAAAAACATTTAAAAACACTCAGAAATGCATCAAAATACTGAAAATATCCCAGGATTGTGTTTTATATGTTTCAGATGCAAAATGATTAAAAACAGATGAAAAACGAACAAAGTTTGCATAATTGGCAGTTTCCGTCCCTGAACTTCCAAAAGTTGTCAAAACTAGTCCCTGGTTATTCAAAACATGGAAAAATATCATCAAAGGTCTTTGGGGATTCACAAGTTGTCAAAATTAGTCCTTTAAAGTTCAAGTTTCAAAAATGGCAACTTTGGTCCCCCAAGTTTCAAAAATGTCAAAAATGGTCCCTGGGTAATAAAAAATGGAAAGTTTACAATTTCTACCCTTGTACTATTCATCTATGGCAAGAATGGTCCTTTTGATAAGTTTGGAGAAGTTACATGTTCAACCCCTCAAAAATCAAAAAATTACATCATTGGTCCTTGGGCTTAAAACTTACAAACCAATCCGGATCCTATAACTACTACCCTTAACCCATTAAACCAAACCCAATCCCTTTTATTTATTCCTAGGCCCAACAAAACAAATCCCAAAACACCTGAAATAATAAAACACGGGGTTTGACCCCGTTTGACCTTCTTCCACATCACCTCTTCACGTGCCCTGCTCCCTAGCCTGCTAATCCCTGCCACACTCCACACCCCATCACTCCAACTCACCCTCACCATTACTTGTTCCCTTGACCCCCACTATGTCCCAAGAAGCATTAATTGCTCCTCATAACCCTCCAAGTTAATCAGAGAAGTGGGTAAGACTTTTGGCGCCAAAATCCCATTTGAAGGCTGGGATTCATTCACTCATCCAAGGGTCCAATTTTATTGATGGGAAAGAGAGAGAAGACTCCCAGGCCTATAAAAGTCAAGAAAATAGAAGAAGAAGGGGAGTAGTTAGTTAACAGTAGTGGTAGCATAACTTAGTTATGTCATTTTAGTGTAGTTTTGAATTCAAGTGTCATTTTAAGCTTTCAAGTTGTATAATCAGTATTCCTAGTGTAACTTAAATCTATTTCAAACTTTAATTTTAGTTTATTAATGAATTTCAGTTTATGCAGTTATTTTTTTTACTCAAAATCTCACTTTGGTTTCAATGGTATTAAAAGTGTTGCTTAGTAGTTATTTAAAGCTCATTTAAGCTTTCTCATGAATTTTTAAAAGTTTAATCATCACTTAGTGGACTGTTAATGATAAAATTTGTTGGGAATTATACTAACAGTTAACACGGCTAGTAAGGATGTTACAACTGCTGAAGAATGCACTAGCAGTGGAAACACATTACCACTGCTAGTACATATTATTACCACTGCTGTTAGGATAATTGTTAGAAAACGTGTAAAGATAAATATAGAATAGATCTTGTGTAGAAGAGGACTCCTTGTGCTATAAAAGGAGGTCCTAGGTTAAAGTTAGATATACATTTTTCTAGAGCTTCAAGGTGTAACCCTAGTGATACAAAGATCACTCGTATTATTATCTTTAATAATATTGGAGCTTACAGTTTGTTACATACATTGTTCTCATTCATATACAACTGTTTCATTCACATACAAACTTCTAAGTATTACTAAGTAGATTCCGCATACTTAGTGGTATAACTCAAAGTATCATTCTAACACAGATTAAGGTGTTTAGATCCATCAAGTGGTATCAGAGCCAGGCTTTGATACTTTGATTTAGAAGACCCCAAGTTCACTCAGAAGAATCAATGGAGACAGAAACTAGTCAATCAAACATTGCTGCTAAGCTTCCTAAGCTTAAGTTGAATGACTATGAGATGTGGAGGCTAATGATCGAACAATTCTTGATGGTGCAAGACTATACACTCTGGGAGATCATTATGTTTGGTAATTCCTTCAAACCTGGTACTACCTCAGAAACTGTTAATGGCAAGGAAGTAGTAAAAGTTAACACTGGACCTGTCACAAATGTTGAAAGACTTCAGATGAAGAATGATCTGAAGGCCAGAGGTTTGCTGCTAATGACACTTCCCAGAGATCAAATTCTAGCTTTCAGCAAGTACAAGACTCCACAGACTCTGTTTGAGGAGATCTGCAATGTTTTTGGTGGTAATGATTCCACCAAGAAGACTCAGAAGACCCTGCTGAAACAGACTTATGAAAACTTTGGTTCAACAAGTAATGAATCTATTGATAGCATCTTCACAAGGCTACAAAAGATTGTTACTCAACTCACTGTTTTTGGAATTGAGGTGGAAAGGGAAGACCTCAATCTAAAGTTCTTAAGAAGTTTACCCTCTGAGTTTGGAACCAATGTTGCAGTGTGGGAAGACAAGCCAGATTTGGAGACTATGAAGCTAAATGATTTGTACAATAACTTTAAGGTTATTGAACAGAGATTGAAGAAAGCTGGCAAACTAAGTACAGGTTCAGGAAGTGTATCACTCATATCATCATCTGTTGATGATAGTTCAGATGGAGAAAGTGATAGTGATGATGATGATGCTAACATTGTTGTTTCCACTGGTAGTGGAGGTGTTTCCACTGCTAGTTCAAAAGGATAGATTGCTGGTCTTAGTGATTCTACCTTTTATGCCTTTCTGTCAAGTCAGATGAGTGGTTCAATTCTCAATCATGAGGATTTGGATCAAATTGATGAGGATGACATGGAGGAGATGGACATTAAATGGCAGGTTGCATTACTAAGCTTAAAGGCAAAGAAGTTTTGGAAGAAGACTGGAAGGAAGATCACCATAAATGGCAATGAGACAGTAGGTTTTGACAAAAAGAAGGTGGAGTGCTACAATTTTCATAAGAAGGGGCACTTTGCCAGGGAATGCAGGAAACCAAGGAAACCTGACAACAGGTCAACTTGGTATAAGCAGGACAAGAAGAAAGAACCTACAACTGAAGAACCAAAGGTTCTATTGGCCATTGAGGGAGTGAGCTATGATTGGAGCTTTATGGCTGAGGATGAAGAAGATGATTCAGAGTCTGCAATGCTTGCTACTGAGCTTGCACTAATGGCTTTTTCTGACTCTGAGGTACAAATTAATAATGCTTGTTCTAAAACCTGTAAGGCTTTAAAAGAGTATGAGAAAATTAAAGCACAATATGATGAACAATTGCTAGAGTTAAATCATACTAATTATAACTTAGCAAATCATAAAAGAGGTCTAGCTGTTTTAGAAACACAATTAGAGCATTATAGAGCAAATGAATCTAAGTTCAATGATGATATTGCTATTTTAAAAAGAGACTTAGATTATCAGGTTGCTGTGTACAAGGCTCTTAGGGAAGAGTTAGAAATAGTTAAAAGGGCTAATGAGAATATACAGATAACTTGTAATACACTAGATCACCAATCCAAGTGTATTGACAAAATTTGGGAAGCCCAAGTTGTGAACAAAGCCAAATCAGGAGTAGGATACAAATTTGTTCCACCACCTCTAAGAGGTGTTCCATCACCTCCTGGCATTGACTTAGCTCACATAGGATTAGAAGAATTCCAGGAACCAGCCATGACCTATGGACCAAAATTTGTTAAAGAAGCTGTTGTTGAAAAGGTTCAGGTTGAGGTTGATAAATTTGATAGTGCTAGTGACTCATCTCTTAAAGATGAAAGTTTTAATGTTGAGTCTAAATCTAGTGTTCCTGAGAATGTTCATGTGGATGTTAAAAAGAGTATTCCCGAAGTTGTCAAAGAGAAGCCTAGGACACAACCTAATTTCACTAGGCCCACTACTAGATATGAAGAGATGTACAGAAGTAGGTCAACAACTCCTAGGGGGAATATGAGGAGTTGAAATCATGTTAAATCTAGGCAATTTGGTAGTGACTTTGTGTTTAACAATAAACCTTGTCATATATGTGGTAGCTTTGATCATCTCCATTATAATTGCAACTATCACATGGGTAGAAGGGAAGTGTTTGGGAATGCCAGGGTAAATGGATATAATGCTAATAACTTAACTCACCCACATCCACTAAGCAAGATGATTCCCAGGTCTGTTTTTCTTAACTCTGGCATCAAAACTACTTCCACTGCTAAACCAGCAGTTGCCACTGCCAGAAATACAAACAGAGTTTACCCTAAGTTCCCTGTTAAGAGTGCAAAACCTATTACTACTTTTGTTAACTATGCATAAACAGGGAAAAAGACCTATTTTGAAAAGAAAGTTTACAATAATCACAAGTGGGTACCCAAAATTTCGAAACCAGCAGTTTCCACTGCAAGGCCAAAAGTTTCCACTGGTGGTTCTGTGAACAATAAGAGGGTAAATATAGGAAATGCTGTTAAGGCCTCAGCACATTGGGAATGGAAACCAAAAGGAACTATCACCTCAAACAATCCCAATGGTGTATAAATGACCTTTGACAGATATAATTATATTGATACACGAGGCAGATCCAAGTCATTTGTGGCTTGGGTCCCCAAAAGGAACTAATTCCTTTATTTTATGTGCAGGAACATTCAAAGCCTAAAGATGATCAAGGATACTCAGACAATGGATGTTCCAGGCACACGACTGGCAATAAGTCCTATCTTTCAGATTTCAAACCTTATGATGGACAATTTGTCAGCTTTGGAGGTGGTATTGGTGGCAAAGTTTCTGGAAAAGGAACTATCAAGGCTAGAAACTTGGACTTTGAGAATGTGTATTATGTGAAAGAACTCAAGTACAACCTCTTCAGTGTCTCACAGATGTGTGACAAAAAGCATAGAGTTCTATTCACAGAAGATGAATGCTATATCTTATCTAAGGATTATAAGCTCCCTGATGAAAGTGATATTTTGCTTAAAATCCCTAGAAAAGGCAATCTATATAGCATTGACATGAAGAACATAGTGGCTAATAATGATGTTACTTGCTTTCTTGCAAAATCCACTTTGGATGAATCCATGCTTTGGCACAGAAGACTTGGTCATGTTAATTTCAAGACCATTAACAAGATTGTGAAAGATGGTCTAGTCAGAGGTTTACCAGAGAAGCGATTTGAGAATGACCAAACATGTGTTGCCTGTCTTAAAGGTAAGCAACACAGAGCTTCATGCAAGACCAAGGCATTCAATTCCATTGATCATCCACTTTACATGCTGCATATGGACCTGTTTGGTCCTACATCTGTGAGCAGCATCAATTTGAAGAAGTATTGTCTTGTTGTAACTGATGACTTTAGTAGATTCACATGGGTTTTATTTTGAAGAACCAACGATGAGACCACTGGCATCCTTAAGACATTCATCACTGAAGTTGAAAATCAAGTTGAAAAGAAGATCAAGATCATCAGGTGTGACAATGGGACAGAGTTCAAGAACAAAGTTATGGATGATTTCTGCAGAGACAAAGGTATTAAGAGAGAATTTAGTGTTGCAAGAACTCCTCAACAAAATGGAGTTGCTGAAAGAAGAAACAGAACACTAATTGAGACTGCTAGAACCATGTTAGATGATTCAAAGCTTCCAGTGACTTTTTGGGCTGAAGCAGTTAACACTACTTGTTACATTCAGAACAGGGTTTTAGTGGTTAAAACAAAGAACAAGACACCTTATGAGCTATTCAGAGGAAGACCCCAAACATTGGAATTTATGAGGCCATTTGGATGTCATGTTACTATTGTCAATACCATTGATCATCTGGGTAAATTTGAAGAAAAATCTGATGAAGGCTTCTTTGTTGGATATTCTATGGTTAGCAAGGCTTTTAGAGTCTATAACTTAAGAACAAAGAAGATTGAAGAGAATTTGCATGTTGAGTTTCTTGAAAATAAAACTAACATGGCAGGTTCAGGACCAGAATGGCTATTTGATCTTGAGACATTATCTAATACAATGAATTATGTTCCTATTACTTCAAGTTCTGGAGACAAAGATCTTGAAGAATCAGAAGAATTCATTGATGAAGATGAATCTTGCAAAGATGATAAAGATCAAATTGTTATGCCACTTTGGGACTTTGTTGATAATTCTGAAAAGAAAAGTGATGCAGACGGTGTGAATTTTGATGTACTGAATAAAGAAATTCATGCTAGCAGTGGTAACTCAATTCCCACTGCTACTACAGAAGTTTCCACTGATGGTCCAAATGTGGGAAGTTCATCTCAGGAATCACCCAGTGATGATGTTGAGATCTCAAACATGCCAACATCATATGATATTCCTAGCACATCACAGACTTCAATTCACAAAGTGCATCCACTTGAAAATGTTATTGGTGAGCTACAATCAGGTGTGAAGACTAGAAGACAGTGTAACACCCCCAAAATCAGCACGTTAGCGGAAGACTTAAAATGTCAGCGGAAGACTTTTTGGGTGTTACTTCGAGGATCTTTATCACAATCATAGAAAACGACACAAAAGTGACGCTTTAAAATTTAATTCATTCAAAATACCAAATATTCGAGACATCAAGATGTTTCATAGTTTAAACAACAAGTTTATTTGAAATGTGTCAAAACGTTTATTTAAGCCCATGTCGGGTTATAAGCCCACTCCGTGCCTTCAAGTTCCTTCTTGTTTAGTTACCTGAGATAAACACATGCAAAAAGTGTCAACACAAAGGTTGGTGAGTTCATAAAGTTTATAGTTTAAATCGTTAATTAGAAAATGAGTGATTTCCTTATCAATTCAATACAAAATAATCCGTTGGTTTGCCCTTCACCGGGCCAACACCAAAATAGTAGTTTGTTTGACCTAATCGGGTCAACACTAAAATAGTAGTTCGTTTGCCAATTATTAATAGTTTTTCCTGCTATATAGTGAGCACAATCTTGTAGTTTAAATAAAACAGTGGGCTACAGCATTGTACGCCCTTAACGTCAGTCATTGCAGTGCTATATTATTACCGTTCTCTTGCCCTAAGCTCATGACACTCAACGATTAACATGCATCAAAATTATCCATAATAATGATGTAAAACAGTGGCCCTCAAGATAGGTATTTACCAGTAACCTATGAAATCAAATAAAGTGCATTTGGTGGCTTTCCTCTAGCGACCAAATGGGGATTGTCAATCCCTAATAGATCTATTCACAATTATTTACGTTCACCCTACAAGTGATTAAGGCGCATGATCGAGGGACTTTTGGTAATAGGTACTTAGGCAATAGAGATCAAATATAGCATATCGTTGGAAAATCGCTTGTAATCATGTCTATAGCAGGTATTTCCTTATGAGAAAATAAAGTGTGTAAACCAGTAAAGTTTATATGAAATACAGTCATGTATTTAGTTAATGAATACTTATAAAAGTAAAACAGTAGTTAAGCATGTATCTCCCCCAAAAACGTTTATAAACCATTGTAAAACAAGTAAGAGTAGGGGCTATGACTCACCTTAGAGTTATGATAGGTATAGATAACGTAATGTCAGAGGTAGAATGGAAATGACTTCAAAGAGATAACCTGAATGATATGGAAGTCCAAGATAAGTTTGACTTATCGAGAATCGTGATTTGAATAGTGTTTGATGACAGAATGACTTATAGCAGAGGTGGCTTGCGTGGCAAAACGCTTAATAGTTCAAGAGCAAGTTATATACAATATAACTTGTCTTTATGTATAAGTATCGTTTATTTTATATTTCTCGTCATGAATCAATGGTATGTATCACAAGTTGGTGAATGATAAATTATAGTAAATGTATGTTACTCCCAGTTAAGTGAATCAATGAGTTTTATTTTAGGAATAACCATTTCTTAATGTCTATTCATGTTAACCGATAATATCGTCAAGTCATATAATTTACGTTATAAATTATATATATATATATATATATATATATATATATATATATATATATATATATATATATATATATATATATATATATATATATATATATATATATATATGTATCTTCAGAAATATATAATTATTACTTCATTATCTCCTCAAATGTAGGTTTCTATATATGTCAGTATGTTGTCGTCATTTTTATATTTATCATTTTTGTTAAGTTTCGAGGTGTGAAAATATATATAAAGTATATATTTATTAAATTCGTGATAATATATTAGGACTAATATATATAGTTCATTGTTTACGTTGATGTGGTCGTCTAAATAAAAATATGTGTTTGATATATTTATCTAGATGAAAGTGGTAAAGTGTATACGTTTATAAAAAGTATAAAAGTTTTAGAATGAAAAGTGTCTAAATGTCAAAGTATCAAACTTCTAGGGGTTGAATTTGTAAATATTAAAATAAGTTATAAATTCATAAAAGTATTTTAAGGAAATGTCAAATAGTCTAAAGTCGAGGGGTTAAATCTGCCAAGAGGTGAAAGTTGAAAAATAATAAAAATGGGCAAAACTGCCATGGACAAGGTTTGATCTCATGACCTCTTGCTCAGCAACCAAGTGCCCACCCAACTAAGCCATTCTACTTATTGTGTTTTAATAACACACGTTTCGTTTATATACTATTTCGAGTCTGTGTTAGATTTGGTTAAATCTTTCCCGTGTGTTGCATGCATATTGGTATTTCAAAATAAGTTTCGATGTTTATTTCTCCCACTTCAGTTTACCATGCCATGAATACATAAGATACTAAATCTTTGAAAACGTGCAATGTTTACATACGAGAGCCAGATAAGCTCAAAATAGGTCCCGACCCCTTTGAGTTTACTCAACTCATATTTCCAAATGTGACCAGAAGTTCACTGAATTTTTATAGTCGAGTATTATATGGTTGTTTTTAAGTCGATAAGCACTTAGCTATGAGAGCCAAAAATTAAGTGTTGTTTATATTCATGTTTCTAAGTTATGGCCATACAAGAACTTTAGTTATAATGATACGTTATATTACTAGTTACATATTATTGCGCCACCTCATGCAAGCCATAAGCAAATCTTTAAGTTTTCAACGTGAGTATTTCCATTTTATACGCGAGATAGTTATGGTACGAGGGTAAATGTTGAGATAACAACAGAATGTGTTATAATGAATTGTGAATGGGTTGGGAGACTTACTACACCAACTGATGGTGGGAAACGATGTGGAAGACGAACTAGGGGCGAGTGAGAAACGGAACCAAAACAACTCCAAGCCTTCGAACCCGTCGTGTAGCTACACCAAAATGACTAGCAAGAATGACCCTTGGTACTTCCTTGCTCTCCTCCTCTCCTTCTCGTTCAATAGGAACAACATCAAGGTGAAATGTTGGTTGTGTTTATTATGAGTGAATTGTCAACTTGCATGGTTTGCTTCTTCTTCTCGATGGACAGTAGGCAAGGAAAGTAAGAGAGGTATGTTTGTGATTTTATGTTGTAGTGAGTATGTCGATTGCATGTAACCTTATATACACAAGCTTGTGCTTGGACAAGTGGTGAAATGGAGCAGAGGTCATAAGAGTTTTGGAGGGTGATATCAAGATAAGATCAAGAGCTGGAGCGATGGATTGAAATGAATGAATCGAGACCCTTGATGTGTGAGATTATTCCTGACAGCTGACACACGTTTCATGATGATTGGGGAGCAAGGGTGGTAGGTGTAAGGGTTCTTGTAAGAAAGTAACATGTTGGTGGTTCTCTTGATCTTGCCTAGTCGACCAAGAGAAGGGAGCAAGAAAGAAAAGGGCTCGATTGAAGTTGTATTGACAGGAAGTCTTTGTGTATAAAGTAAATAGTTGGAATACGTTTTGAAAGAAAAGGGGTGGTGAGTACTTATAGTAAGCTAGTTGTAGTGCACAAGTGTGATAGTAATGTGAGTTGTAGTGAGTTAGAAATGTCGATATGCATGGAGCCTTTATATACTTGAACTAGAATGTGATAAGTGCTAAAATGGAACAGGAATGTAGTGTAAGAATTGCACATGGTGTTTCCTTAGGTTATACCTAGGGTAGTATCAAGCGAGTGAAGGTGAAGATGAGAAGCTGCATTTACATGTATAAGAGTGTTCATGTGTGTGTCATATAGTGTGTAAGGAAGTAACATGGGTTACTTAGGTCATACTTGGGGTAGGTTTACTTGGGTCAGGTCGTATTCCATAGATAGCAGCCACGAATTACATTTTTGGTTAAAAATCTCGCGTGTCTAGACGTAAAACATTATTTCGGACAACTTTCGTGTTTTACACTTTTCCTGGTTCGGACCAGAAGGGCCTTAAAATTGGGATTTAAATACGTTACAGAAAGTTGGTGGTTTATTCGAATTTATATGAAGTGTCATTGGAACAAAGTTATTATTTGTGTCAATTTGAGATGAAATGTGTGAGGTGTCTTAACTTGATCAATATTCTAGTATCATAATTACATTTGAAGGTTGATAACAATTGTCGTTCATGGTTCTTAGAGGTCCAATATTATTAGCGAGTACACATGGGAATTTTAGTAGGCTCGGGATTTATTTAAATTGTATTTGTTAATTATTGAAACGTATACTTATTAAGTATCAATGTTTTAAGTTATGTATGGTATATAGGTTATTAAGTTTAGGTGTAAATGTCGTTTCAAGGTAAGAGTCAATAACGTTGTAATTGACAAAGTATATATATATTTATAAAAAAAAAATTGTTATGGGTAAAAATGGTTAATCTATGTTATGGTAACGTGTTAATCGTAGGAAAATTTTACGGGATGTTATATTACCTACCCGTTAAACGGAATCCCGTCCCGGGATTCTAAGATAAGGTAGCTGTAAAGGTGAGGGGAAAGGGTGAACAAATAGTCATTCCTAATGATCTAATCCCTGAGCGGTTTTAATTTTCCTTTCGAGCTTAACGTATCTACTACTACATTAGCTTTTTCTTTTTAATTTTTCTTTCCAGCTTAACGTATTTACTACTACATTAGCTTCTTCTTTGATGATAGCAGTTCTCATAGTTATAATTGTTGAGTAGTTCTAATTACTTACATTGTCTTATGTTCAATTTCTTTTGATTAATCTTGACTTAAGAAACAATTCCATTTTGAATGAAGATTTTTATTTTAACATGTTTTGAAGATAAACATGGTTCACAATATTTTGTTTCGTGAAAGTTTAAATCTGTAGGGTAACCTACCCGTTAAACTAGTTGCTTGTTAACAAATTTTTAATAATAAGAGTTTTCAAGTGGAAACTTGTTGAATGAAGAGAAAGTTGCTGAACTTCAGTTTTTGTAAAGAGAAAACTTGTTAAATATAGTTTTAAGTGACAACACGGTATTTGGTTTCAAGATTTTGTAGATGATGAATCTGTTTGTTCCTTAGTAATTCCATATCTTGTATTTCTATTAGAGGAATTTATAGATTTTGATGGATTTTAGGTAAAGTTGTGAAAGGTTTGGAGATTACTATATTACTCATAGTGCCGGAGAAGTAAGAGAGACCATTGTAATCACATACAATGTCGTGAAAAGGTTTCATAAATCGCCAGAATGTAAAGTAAGTGCATGGTCGAATAAATGTGGTTGTGCCGTAATGCCTTAAAATTAGGCATACGCAGAAGAAAATTGTGAGTCTTTGGCTGAAGTTTTAGTGTTTTATGAACTTTAGTGATCCTTGATTTCATACGCATGCCATTTCAGATACAATTAAGCCCACTTATTTATAATTCGTTATTTACATAGAGAAGCGTCCCAAACGATGTAAATAACGAAGTATAAACTTATGGTTCGGCAGTTTCCAATTTCTTTATTTCAATAAAAAGGCGTCCCAATCCATTCAAATAAAGACATTGTAAATCATCCTACTTAAGAATTTCTGACTCAACACCCATACTGATCGACAAGGTAATGCGCAGATTTTTCCGAGAGTACGAAAAGAGTATGACATATGCATCTATAAAAATGAGAGCGAGAAAATTAAGGAGGATCGGTATAGTACTCAAAATAGTTGGGGGAGCATATATATATATATATATATATATATATTAATATACTAGAGCGTTTTTGTAGCATAAACTATCTAAAAGTCACATAATCTTCTGGCGGATGGAAATATAAAGACACGGTATTTGTAATAAACCCGATTAGTAAATATAATTCATTAGCATAATTATAACATGTAATCATATATAAGAAATCATGTAAAAGTAATGTCTCTACCAGATATTGGAAACGAGTAGGCACGGAGGGCATAAGGTGGTATTTTGTAAAAGTGGTCCGTTTTAAAAGTGTAGTTATAGTCCAATGTTCAAAACACTTGGTTCTCTATAACTGTAGCTCTGATGCCAATCTGTAACACCCCCAAAATCATCACGTCAGCGGAAGACTTAAAATGTCAGCGGAAGACTTTTTGGGTGTTACTTCGAGGATCTTTATCACAATCATAGAAAACGACACAAAAGTGACGCTTTAAAATTTAATTCATTCAAAATACCAAATATTCGAGACATCAAGATGTTTCATAGTTTAAACAACAAGTTTATTTGAAATGTGTCAAAACGTTTATTTAAGCCCATGTCGGGTTATAAGCCCACTCCGTGCCTTCAAGTTCCTTCTTGTTTAGTTACCTGAGATAAACACATGCTAAAAGTGTCAACACAAAGGTTGGTGAGTTTATAGAGTTTATAGTTTAAATCGTTAATTAGAAAATGAGTGATTTCCTTATCAATTCAATACAAAATAATCCGTTGGTTTGCCCTTCACCGGGCCAACACCAAAATAGTAGTTTGTTTGACCTAATCGGGTCAACACTAAAATAGTAGTTCGTTTGCCAATTATTAATAGTTTTTCCTGCTATATAGTGAGCACAATCTTGTAGTTTAAATAAAACAGTGGGCTACAGCATTGTACGCCCTTAACGTCAGTCATTGCAGTGCTATATTATTACCGTTCTCTTGCCCTAAGCTCATGACACTCAACGATTAACATGCATCAAAATTATCCATAATAATGATGTAAAACAGTGGCCCTCAAGATAGGTATTTACCAGTAACCTATGAAATCAAATAAAGTGCATTTGGTGGCTTTCCTCTAGCGACCAAATGGGGATTGTCAATCCCTAATAGATCTATTCACAATTATTTACGTTCACCCTACAAGTGATTAAGGCGCATGATCGAGGGACTTTTGGTAATAGGTACTTAGGCAATAGAGATCAAATATAGCATATCGTTGGAAAATCGCTTGTAATCATGTCTATAGCAGGTATTTCCTTATGAGAAAATAAAGTGTGTAAACCAGTAAAGTTTATATGAAATACAGTCATGTATTTAGTTAATGAATACTTATAAAAGTAAAACAGTAGTTAAGCATGTATCTCCCCCAAAAACGTTTATAAACCATTGTAAAACAAGTAAGAGTAGGGGCTATGACTCACCTTAGAGTTATGATAGGTATAGATAACGTAATGTCAGAGGTAGAATGGAAATGACTTCAAAGAGATAACCTGAATGATATGGAAGTCCAAGATAAGTTTGACTTATCGAGAATCGTGATTTGAATAGTGTTTGATGACAGAATGACTTATAGCAGAGGTGGCTTGCGTGGCAAAACGCTTAATAGTTCAAGAGCAAGTTATATACAATATAACTTGTCTTTATGTATAAGTATCGTTTATTTTATATTTCTCGTCATGAATCAATGGTATGTATCACAAGTTGGTGAATGATAAATTATAGTAAATGTATGTTACTCCCAATTAAGTGAATCAATGAGTTTTATTGTAGGAATAACCATTTCTTAATGTCTATTCATGTTAACCGATAATATCGTCAAGTCATATAATTTACGTTATAAATTATATATATATGTATATTCAGAAATATATAATTATTACTTCATTATCTCCTCAAAGGTAGGTTTCTATATATGTCAGTATGATGTCGTCATTTTTATATTTATCATTTTTGTTAAGTTTCGAGGTGTGAATATATATATAAAGTATATATTTATTAAATTCGTGATAATATATTAGGACTAATATATATAGTTCATTGTTTACGTTGATGTGGTCGTCTAAATAAAAATATGTGTTTGATATATTTATCTAGATGAAAGTGGTAAAGTGTATACGTTTATAAAAAGTATAAAAGTTTTAGAATGAAAAGTGTCTAAATGTCAAAGTATCAAACTTCTAGGGGTTGAATTTGTAAATATTAAAATAAGTTATAAATTCATAAAGGTATTTTAAGGAAATGTCAAATAGTCTAAAGTCGAGGGGTTAAATCTGCCAAGAGGTGAAAGTTGAAAAATAATAAAAATGGGCAAAACTGCCATGGACAAGGTTTGATCTCATGACCTCTTGCTCAGCAACCAAGTGCCCACCCAACTAAGCCATTCTACTTATTGTGTTTTAATAACACACGTTTCGTTTATATACTATTTCGAGTCTGTGTTAGATTTGGTTAAATCTTTCCCGTGTGTTGCATGCATATTGGTATTTCAAAATAAGTTTCGATGTTTATTTCTCCCACTTCAGTTTACCATGCCATGAATACATAAGATACTAAATCTTTGAAAACGTGCAATGTTTACATACGAGAGCCAGATAAGCTCAAAATAGGTCCCGACCCCTTTGAGTTTACTCAACTCATATTTCCAAATGTGACCAGAAGTTCACTGAATTTTTATAGTCGAGTATTATATGGTTGTTTTTAAGTCGATAAGCACTTAGCTATGAGAGCCAAAAATTAAGTGTTGTTTATATTCATGTTTCTAAGTTATGGCCATACAAGAACTTTAGTTATAATGATACGTTATATTACTAGTTACATATTATTGCGCCACCTCATGCAAGCCATAAGCAAATCTTTAAGTTTTCAACGTGAGTATTTCCATTTTATACGCGAGATAGTTATGGTACGAGGGTAAATGTTGAGATAACAACAGAATGTGTTATAATGAATTGTGAATGGGTTGGGAGACTTACTACACCAACTGATGGTGGGAAACGATGTGGAAGACGAACTAGGGGCGAGTGAGAAACGGAACCAAAACAACTCCAAGCCTTCGAACCCGTCGTGTAGCTACACCAAAATGACTAGCAAGAATGACCCTTGGTACTTCCTTGCTCTCCTCCTCTCCTTCTCGTTCAATAGGAACAACATCAAGGTGAAATGTTGGTTGTGTTTATTATGAGTGAATTGTCAACTTGCATGGTTTGCTTCTTCTTCTCGATGGACAGTAGGCAAGGAAAGTAAGAGAGGTATGTTTGTGATTTTATGTTGTAGTGAGTATGTCGATTGCATGTAACCTTATATACACAAGCTTGTGCTTGGACAAGTGGTGAAATGGAGCAGAGGTCATAAGAGTTTTGGAGGGTGATATCAAGATAAGATCAAGAGCTGGAGCGATGGATTGAAATGAATGAATCGAGACCCTTGATGTGTGAGATTATTCCTGACAGCTGACACACATTTCATGATGATTGGGGAGCAAGGGTGGTAGGTGTAAGGGTTCTTGTAAGAAAGTAACATGTTGGTGGTTCTCTTGATCTTGCCTAGTCGACCAAGAGAAGGGAGCAAGAAAGAAAAGGGCTCGATTGAAGTTGTATTGACAGGAAGTCTTTGTGTATAAAGTAAATAGTTGGAATACGTTTTGAAAGAAAAGGGGTGGTGAGTACTTATAGTAAGCTAGTTGTAGTGCACAAGTGTGATAGTAATGTGAGTTGTAGTGAGTTAGAAATGTCGATATGCATGGAGCCTTTATATACTTGAACTAGAATGTGATAAGTGCTAAAATGGAACAGGAATGTAGTGTAAGAATTGCACATGGTGTTTCCTTAGGTTATACCTAGGGTAGTATCAAGCGAGTGAAGGTGAAGATGAGAAGCTGCATTTACATGTATAAGAGTGTTCATGTGTGTGTCATATAGTGTGTAAGGAAGTAACATGGGTTACTTAGGTCATACTTGGGGTAGGTTTACTTGGGTCAGGTCGTATTCCATAAATAGCAGCCACGAATTACATTTTTGGTTCAAAATCTCGCGTGTCTAGACGTAAAACATTATTTCGGACAACTTTCGTGTTTTACACTTTTCCTGGTTCGGACCAGAAGGGCCTTAAAATTGGGATTTAAATACGTTACAGAAAGTTGGTGGTTTATTCGAATTTATACGAAGTGTCATTGGAACAAAGTTATTATTTGTGTCAATTTGAGATGAAATGTGTGAGGTGTCTTAACTTGATCAATATTCTAGTATCATAATTACATTTGAAGGTTGATAACAATTGTCGTTCATGGTTCTTAGAGGTCCAATATTATTAGCGAGTACACATGGGAATTTTAGTAGGCTCGGGATTTATTTAAATTGTATTTGTTAATTATTGAAACGTATACTTATTAAGTATCAATGTTTTAAGTTATGTATGGTATATAGGTTATTAAGTTTAGGTGTCAATGTCGTTTCAAGGTAAGAGTGAATAACGTTGTAATTGACAAAGTATATATATATTTATAAAAAAAAAATTGTTATGGGTAAAAATGGTTAATCTATGTTATGGTAACGTGTTAATCGTAGGAAAATTTTACGGGATGTTATATTACCTACCCGTTAAACGGAATCCCGTCCCGGGATTCTAAGATAAGGTAGCTGTAAAGGTGAGGGGAAAGGGTGAACAAATAGTCATTCCTAATGATCTAATCCCTGAGCGGTTTTAATTTTCCTTTCGAGCTTAACGTATCTACTACTACATTAGCTTTTTCTTTTTAATTTTTCTTTCCAGCTTAACGTATTTACTACTACATTAGCTTCTTCTTTGATGATAGCAGTTCTCATAGTTATAATTGTTGAGTAGTTCTAACTACTTATATTGTCTTATGTTCAATTTCTTTTGATTAATCTTGACTTAAGAAACAATTCCATTTTGAATGAAGATTTTTATTTTAACATGTTTTGAAGATAAACATGGTTCACAATATTTTGTTTCGTGAAAGTTTAAATCTGTAGGGTAACCTACCCGTTAAACTAGTTGCTTGTTAACAAATTTTTAATAATAAGAGTTTTCAAGTGGAAACTTGTTGAATGAAGAGAAAGTTGCTGAACTTCAGCTTTTGTAAAGAGAAAACTTGTTAAATATAGTTTTAAGTGACAACACGGTATTTGGTTTCAAGATTTTGTAGATGATGAATCTGTTTGTTCCTTAGTAATTCCATATCTTGTATTTTTATTAGAGGAATTTATAGATTTTGATGGATTTTAGGTAAAGTTGTGAAAGGTTTGGAGATTACTATATTACTCATAGTGCCGGAGAAGTAAGAGAGACCATTGTAATCACATACAATGTCGTGAAAAGGTTTCATAAATCGCCAGAATGTGAAGTAAGTGCATGGTCGAATAAATGTGGTTGTGCCGTAATGCCTTAAAATTAGGTATACGCAGAAGAAAATTGTGAGTCTTTGGCTGAAGTTTTAGTGTTTTATGAACTTTAGTGATCCTTGATTTCATACGCATGCCATTTCAGATACAATTAAGCCCACTTATTTATAATTCGTTATTTACATAGAGAAGCGTCCCAAACGATGTAAATAACGAAGTATAAACTTATGGTTCGGCGGTTTACAATTTCTTTATTTCAATAAAAAGACGTCCCAATCCATTCAAATAAAGACATTGTAAATCATCCTACTTAAGAATTTCTGACTCAACACCCATACTGATCGACAAGGTAATGCGCAGATTTTTCCGAGAGTACGAAAAGAGTATGACATATGCATCTATAAAAATGAGAGCGAGAAAATTAAGGAGGATCGGTATAGTACTCAAAATAGTTGGGGGAGCATATATATATATATATATATATATATATATATATATATATATATATATATATATACTAGAGCGTTTTTGTAGCATAAACTATCTAAAAGTCACATAATCTTCTGGCGGATGGAAATATAAAGACACAGTATTTGTAATAAACCCGATTAGTAAATATAATTCATTAGCATAATTATAACATGTAATCATATATAAGAAATCATGTAAAAGTAATGTCTCTACCAGATATTGGAAACGCGTAGGCACGGAGGGCATAAGGTGGTATTTTGTAAAAGTGGTCCGTTTTAAAAGTGTAGTTATAGTCCAATGTTCAAAACACTTGGTTCTCTATAACTGTAGCTCTGATGCCAATCTGTAACACCCCCAAAATCATCACGTCAGCGGAAGACTTAAAATGTCAGCGGAAGACTTTTTGGGTGTTACTTCGAGGATCTTTATCACAATCATAGAAAACGACACAAAAGTGACGCTTTAAAATTTAATTCATTCAAAATACCAAATATTCGAGACATCAAGATGTTTCATAGTTTAAACAACAAGTTTATTTGAAATGTGTCAAAACGTTTATTTAAGCCCATGTCGGGTTATAAGCCCACTCCGTGCCTTCAAGTTCCTTCTTGTTTAGTTACCTGAGATAAACACATGCTAAAAGTGTCAACACAAAGGTTGGTGAGTTCATAGAGTTTATAGTTTAAATCGTTAATTAGAAAATGAGTGATTTCCTTATCAATTCAATACAAAATAATCCGTTGGTTTGCCCTTCACCGGGCCAACACCAAAATAGTAGTTTGTTTGACCTAATCGGGTCAACACTAAAATAGTAGTTCGTTTGCCAATTATTAATAGTTTTTCCTGCTATATAGTGAGCACAATCTTGTAGTTTAAATAAAACAGTGGGCTACAGCATTGTACGCCCTTAACGTCAGTCATTGCAGTGCTATATTATTACCGTTCTCTTGCGCTAAGCTCATGACACTCAACGATTAACATGCATCAAAATTATCCATAATAATGATGTAAAACAGTGGCCCTCAAGATAGGTATTTACCAGTAACCTATGAAATCAAATAAAGTGCATTTGGTGGCTTTCCTCTAGCGACCAAATGGGGATTGTCAATCCCTAATAGATCTATTCACAATTATTTACGTTCACCCTACAAGTGATTAAGGCGCATGATCGAGGGACTTTTGGTAATAGGTACTTAGGCAATAGAGATCAAATATAGCATATCGTTGGAAAATCGCTTGTAATCATGTCTATAGCAGGTATTTCCTTATGAGAAAATAAAGTGTGTAAACCAGTAAAGTTTATATGAAATACAGTCATGTATTTAGTTAATGAATACTTATAAAAGTAAACAGTAGTTAAGCATGTATCTCCCCCAAAAACGTTTATAAACCATTGTAAAACAAGTAAGAGTAGGGGCTATGACTCACCTTAGAGTTATGATAGGTATAGATAACGTAATGTCAGAGGTAGAATGGAAATGACTTCAAAGAGATAACCTGAATGATATGGAAGTCCGAGATAAGTTTGACTTATCGAGAATCGTGATTTGAATAGTGTTTGATGACAGAATGACTTATGGCAGAGGTGGCTTGCGTGGCAAAACGCTTAATTGTTCAAGTGCAAGTTATATACAATATAACTTGTCTTTACGTATAAGTATCGTTTATTTTATATTTCTCGTCATGAATCAATGGTATGTATCACAAGTTGGTGAATGATAAATTATAGTAAATGTATGTTACTCCCAGTTAAGTGAATCAATGAGTTTTATTGTAGGAATAACCATTTCTTAATGTCTATTCATGTTAACCGATAATATCGTCAAGTCATATAATTTACGTTATAAATTATATATATATATATATGTATATTCAGAAATATATAATTATTACTTCATTATCTCCTCGAGTCTGTGTTAGATTTGGTTAAATCTTTCCCGTGTGTTGCATGCATATTGGTATTTAAAAATAAGTTTCGATGTTTATTTCTCCCACTTCAGTTTACCATGCCATGAATACATAAGATACTAAATCTTTGAAAACGTGCAATGTTTACATACGAGAGCCAGATAAGCTCAAAATAGGTCCCGACCCCTTTGAGTTTACTCAACTCATATTTCCAAATGTGACCAGAAGTTCACTGAATTTTTATAGTCGAGTATTATATGGTTGTTTTTAAGTCGATAAGCACTTAGCTATGAGAGCCAAAAATTAAGTGTTGTTTATATTCATGTTTCTAAGTTATGGCCATACAAGAACTTTAGTTATAATGATACGTTATATTACTAGTTACATATTATTGCGCCACCTCATGCAAGCCATAAGCAAATCTTTAAGTTTTCAACGTGAGTATTTCCATTTTATACGCGAGATAGTTATGGTACGAGGGTAAATGTTGAGATAACAACAGAATGTGTTATAATGAATTGTGAATGGGTTGGGAGACTTACTACACCAACTGATGGTGGGAAACGATGTGGAAGACGAACTAGGGGCGAGTGAGAAACGGAACCAAAACAACTCCAAGCCTTCGAACCCGTCGTGTAGCTACACCAAAATGACTAGCAAGAATGACCCTTGGTACTTCCTTGCTCTCCTCCTCTCCTTCTCGTTCAATAGGAACAACATCAAGGTGAAATGTTGGTTGTGTTTATTATGAGTGAATTGTCAACTTGCATGGTTTGCTTCTTCTTCTCGATGGACAGTAGGCAAGGAAAGTAAGAGAGGTATGTTTGTGATTTTATGTTGTAGTGAGTATGTCGATTGCATGTAACCTTATATACACAAGCTTGTGCTTGGACAAGTGGTGAAATGGAGCAGAGGTCATAAGAGTTTTGGAGGGTGATATCAAGATAAGATCAAGAGCTGGAGCGATGGATTGAAATGAATGAATCGAGACCCTTGATGTGTGAGATTATTCCTGACAGCTGACACACGTTTCATGATGATTGGGGAGCAAGGGTGGTAGGTGTAAGGGTTCTTGTAAGAAAGTAACATGTTGGTGGTTCTCTTGATCTTGCCTAGTCGACCAAGAGAAGGGAGCAAGAAAGAAAAGGGCTCGATTGAAGTTGTATTGACAGGAAGTCTTTGTGTATAAAGTAAATAGTTGGAATACGTTTTGAAAGAAAAGGGGTGGTGAGTACTTATAGTAAGCTAGTTGTAGTGTACAAGTGTGATAGTAATGTGAGTTGTAGTGAGTTAGAAATGTCGATATGCATGGAGCCTTTATATACTTGAACTAGAATGTGATAAGTGCTAAAATGGAACAGGAATGTAGTGTAAGAATTGCACATGGTGTTTCCTTAGGTTATACCTAGGGTAGTATCAAGCGAGTGAAGGTGAAGATGAGAAGCTGCATTTACATGTATAAGAGTGTTCATGTGTGTGTCATATAGTGTGTAAGGAAGTAACATGGGTTACTTAGGTCATACTTGGGGTAGGTTTACTTGGGTCAGGTCGTATTCCATAGGTTTACATGGGTTACTTAGGTCATACTTGGGGTAGGTTCAAAATCTTGCGTGTCTAGATGTAAAACATTATTTCGGACAACTTTCGTGTTTTACACTTTTCCTGGTTCGGACCAGAAGGGCCTTAAAATTGGGATTTAAATACGTTACAGAAAGTTGGTGGTTTATTCGAATTTATACGAAGTGTCATTGGAACAAAGTTATTATTTGTGTCAATTTGAGATGAAATGTGTGAGGTGTCTTAACTTGATCAATATTCTAGTATCATAATTACATTTGAAGGTTGATAACAATTGTCGTTCATGGTTCTTAGAGGTCCAATATTATTAGCGAGTACACATGGGAATTTTAGTAGGCTCGGGATTTATTTAAATTGTATTTGTTAATTATTGAAATGTATACTTATTAAGTATCAATGTTTTAAGTTATGTATGGTATATAGGTTATTAAGTTTAGGTGTAAATGTCGTTTCAAGGTAAGAGTGAATAACGTTGTAATTGACAAAGTATATATATATTTATAAAAAAAAATTGTTATGGGTAAAAATGGTTAATCTATGTTATGGTAACGTGTTAATCGTAGGAAAATTTTACGGGGTGTTATAGACAGACAAAGAAAGATGATGTTCATGGGTTCATTAGTGAAGTTTATGAGTCCAAGATGCATAGAAACAAGAATGAATGTTTGTTTTTCTGTTTTCTATCACAAGTGGAGCCTAAGAATGTTTATAAGGCTTTAGAAGAATCTAGCTGGGTTGAAGCAATGCAAGAGGAGTTGCTGCAGTTCAAACTTCAAAAGGTTTGGGTTCTTTGTTATTTGCCTGATGGTATGAAGGTAATTGGTACTAAGTGGGTTTTCAGAGACAAGAAAGATGAAAGAGGTATTGTAATCAGGAACAAAGCTAGATTGGTTGCTCAAGGATACACTCAAGAGGAGGGTATTGACTATGAAGAAGTTTTTGCTCCTGTTGCAAGGATTGAGGTTGTTAGATTGTTTATAGCCTATGCATCTTTTATGGGCTTTACTGTCTATCAAATGGATGTTAAGAGTGCCTTCCTGTATGGAATAATTGATGAGGAGGTTTATGTCTCTCAACCTCCAGGCTTTGAAGATCCTCAACACCCAAATAAAGTGTACAAAGTTGTTAAGGCTCTTTATGGCTTACATCAGGCTCCAAGGAAGTGGTATGAAACCTTAGCTACTTATTTGATGAATAATGGGTTTCATAGAGGAAAGATTGATCAAACTTTGTTCATCAAGAAAGACAAGGGTAATATTCTACTTGTTCAAGTATATGTGGATGATATCATCTTTGGATCTACTAAACAAGAGATGTGCAAAGAGTTTGAAAAGTTGATGAAAGATGAATTTCAAATGAGTTCTATGGGAGTACTTACATTCTTTTTGGGTTTGCAAGTACAACAGAGTAAAGAAGGCATCTTTATCAGTCAAGACAAATATGTGACTGAGATTATAAGGAAGTTCAAATTCACTGATGCAAAACCTTCAAATACCCCTGCTGATAAGACTACTAACCTATTGTTGAAGAATGCTAGTGGAGCTGATGTTGATGTGCATACTTACAGATCTATGATTGGTTCTCTGATGTATCTTACTTCATCAAGGCCAGACATTATGTTTGTTGTCTGTGCTTGTGCAAGATTTCAAGTGACTCCAAAAACATCACATATCACAGTAGTAGAGAAGATTTTTAGGTATTTGAAGACATATCCTAATTTAGGATTATGGTATCCAAGAGAATCCCCTATGGAATTGATCACTTACTCAGATAGTGACTATGCTGGTGCAAGTTTAGATAGAAGGTCAACTACAGGAGGATGTCAATTTCTTGGATGTACATTAGTGTCATGGCAGTGCAAGAAACAAACAATGGTGGCTACTTCAACCACTGAAGCAGAATATGTGGCTGCTGCTAGCTGTTGTGCTCAGATCTTATGGCTTTAGAATCAATTATTGGATTATGGGTATAATTTCATGAACACCATTATATATATAGACAATAGTAGTACCATATGCATTATTAAAAATCCTGTGCAACACACTAAAACTAAACATATTGAAATTAGACATCATTTTATCAGAGATTGTTTTGAGAAAAAGCTTATTAATGATGTCAAAATTCACACTGATGACAACTATGCTGATTTATTAACAAAAGGGCTTGATGTGGGAAGGTTTCAGTACTTGGTAACAGGTATTGGAATGCTAAATCCATAAATCTTTGATGTCTAATACATTTTCAGTGTTGCAGGATAGTTTTTAGGTACTACTATTGTTTGTATATGTGTGTATGGTTTTCTACTAACTTGTATGCAGAGAAATTAAAGCACAGTGGAAATCATCATACAACAATGGAAAGATTGGCTCTCTCAATGATACAAGAAAAAGTAAAAAGTACTTTTATTGATTCATAAGAACAGACAGTACAACCATTCAGAGAGGACATACACCAGCATAACATCACAAAACATAAAGACCAACAACCTAACACCTAAACGTTCAGCACAACTACTCCATGGGTTTCTTCCCTTTACCCTCATAATCATGCTTGCCCTTGGAAGCTCTCTTTCTCTTGTCATCAAAAGAAAGTTGCTTTCTTGGACAAGCAAGGCCAAGAACTTACTTGGGAGGCTTTGGCAATTGTGCAGGTTTCTCAACAGCAGGCCACTTCATGTTGACTATGGCTGACTCCAAAGCTGTAGTGAGTGCTCTTGGAAGTTCCTTGGACAGAGTGTAGGTTGGATCATCATCATCAGAGGAAGAACTGGAATAGAACTCTAGGGATGGAGCTGGAGCAGCTGCAATCTTCTTGTTGGATTTCATATTGGAAGATGTGGATGTTGCAGCACTTGTAGGAAAACAATCACTCCATCCTGTTGAAGGTTCCTCTGAATCTGAGCAATAACTTATTTCTTCATCAGAAGAATCATCTGATGATATGTATACAAGTGGAAACCAGCTCATGATGTTGTTGTAGGGTTTGTGATGTTGGAGATAAGTTTTGATGAAAACTAAAGGGTAATGAGCCCCCTTTTATAAGCAAAGTCAAGGTCGAAGGCTAATTAATGAAGGATATTTACTCTTATCTGTTTGGAAGGTTGGAGGAGTAAATTTGGATATTATCGGGTTGACTTTGGAGAGATATTTTTATGAATAGTAACTTGGTCAAAAAGTTACTTTGGGTTAAATTTTATGGGTTTTGTTAGGTGTTTCTTACTTATGCAGAATACAAACCCATATTGTTTGAGACATTGGAGTTATAAGGTGTGTATCTCAGACACACAACAAATGGTTATTGATTCACCATGTCTAATCAACATAAGAATCAACTAGTCCATAGCAAACGGCTCCTGGTAAAGACTTCTCAAATCCGTTTATGGTTGATAGTTTACCAAAAACTATATGGTTATCAACTCACCATATTCCATGTGATGAAGAGTTGGCTAGTCCATAACAAACGGCTCATGGTAAAGACATATCAAATCCGTTTATAGCTGATAGTTTGTTAAAAACTATGATAAGAGTAGCCATTTTTCATGTTTTACTTACCACTGCTATTTGATATTTTGTGAAAAATTTTCCACTGCTAGTTCACTAGTTACCACTGCAAGAGTAATTTTTCCACTGGTGAACTAGCCGTTACAACTGTTGTGTCAATAATCTATTTTTTACTAGCCGTTGTAAATATAACCGTGTTTCCTTATTAATAGGGTAAATTTTTGTGAATTATCCACTTACCAACTTTAATTTATTCTTTTCTAAAGATAAATCTTTCTAAAGATAATTCACATTACACGAACTCCTCAAACCCTATTAGTATAAATTGATTCTCATACGGCTTGATTCTTATTATCGATTACTAACACTTTTACCTTTCTTTCACAAAAATCATTGCGATTCTAAACTTTGTTGAGGAGCACAACCAAGTGGCCTACTTACAAAAGTCAAACGAGAAGAGTGGCCCCGTTTTTCATCAGATTGTGGATTTTCTTAATACAACCCATATAAGGTATGCTTTAACTGTTAATCCCACAATCTTTGTTTCTCATATCAAACAGTTCTGGAACACTGTGGAGTCCATAACTATTGAACAGGGAGACACACATGAAACTGTGGAAGCTCTTAGAGCCACAGTTGATGGGGTAACTATTGATGTTACTTAGTCATCCTTGAGGAGAGTTCTCCAATTGGATGATCTCAATGGTATCATCACATTACCCAATTCCGATATTTTCAAAAATATTGCTTATATGGGGTATGATACATCTGATCAAAAAGTAACTTTCAGAAAAGGATGTTTTTGTCCCCATTGGAGATTTTTAATACACACTCTTTTACATTGCCTAAGTCCTAAGAAAACATCTTATGAGCAATTTGCATCAACCATGGCTTACCCTTTGGTTTGCTTGGCTACTGATAGGACTTTTAATTTTTCAAAGTTTATTTTCAATAATATGAAAGGCAATGTAAAGAGTTCATATAAATTTTTTATGTATCCAAGGTTTGTGCAAGCAGTGTTAAATGAATTTCAACTGCAACATCACAAAAGAATTTATGAAAACCCCTGTCTTAAGACAAAAGTTTTTCAAAACATGTGTAAGGCTTCAGAACTTTGGAATGGGGAGGTTCATCCACTTTTTCCTCAAATGCTTGCAAAGATTTCATAGGTACAGGGTAAAGATGCAACTATCCCAGTTGTATCCCATCACACACCCACTATTGTTGTTCCACCAATTCAACATACCCCTGAAGTAACTCGCACATATGAGAGGAGGCAAAAACAGCCAACTCCTCTCATCTCAACGTTGCATGTTGCTGAACCTTTTGGTTTAGGGACAAGCAGTGGTGCTTCAAGGCTTCCTCCTAGTCCAACTAGAGAAGAGCCTGAATCAATGCCCTATGATTCACCTCTCCCATCAGGTAACATAGTTGGAAGTGTTGAGGGCAGTGTGCAACTAACTGAATTAATGGAATTGTGTACAAAATTAGTCAAGCAGGTTCAAGCTCTAGAGAAAGATCTGACATAGACTAAACAACATCATGCCACAGAGCTTAATCAGATGAAGGCAGAGATTAAGAGGTTACAGGATGAAGTTGAGAATCTTAAGAAGAAAAGATCTGCCAAAGTTGTGTTTTCTTCTTCATCTTCACCTCAAGATGAGTTTTCTGCAGGCTTTAGTGAAGGTTTGGGAGATTCTTCCAAACAGGGGAGGAGCCTTAATTTTGATCAGGAATTTGCTGAGTTAGATGATTCTGATAATGCTCAAGCAAAGGAAGATGAAGCTGAGGGTTCTAAAGTAATTTTTGCTGAAGCAATGGAAACTAATAAAGTCACAGTGGAAACAGTTACAGAGGCAATGGATGTTGCTGATGCAGAATTTCAAAGAAAAAGAGTAGAGAAAGGAAAAGTTCAAGTTGTTGATGAATCATCTGAGCAATCAAAGAAGATTTCAAAGAAAGAACATGCTCAGATAGATTATGATGCAAGATTGGCAGAGCAATTAGCAGCAGCTGAGATTGAAAAGAAGAAAAAGCAAGAGGAAGATGAAATTGCTAGTTTTATGGAAGCTAAGAGGTTGGACAAATTGGAAACAGTGATGGCAGAACCACTTTCAGTTGTTCCACCAACAATATTACATGAGAAACCTCCTATGTTTACTTATGTGCCTACAAAGGAAGAAATTGAGTTCATGATTACTAATGATCCAGTGATTAGAAAGAAGGCTATTGAACTCATTGCTAATACAACTCTAAATGAAGATCAAAGGTCTGCTCAATTGAAGGACTTCATTCTAATGAAGAATCAACAAGCTCTTGATGATATCATTGGAGATGTTAGAAAAGGTCAAAAGAAGCCAAGGCAACCTACAAAGGCACATATCATTGCTGAGATGAAGACTTTTTGTTGCCATGTTGGTAATATGAAGATGGCACAATTCAAAGGAATGACACATGATCAGATTGAAGGTATTTACTACTGGGTTAAAAGACAGGATAGTCATTTCATCCCTATGGATAAAGAACCTACATTTATGAAGTCAAAAAGGTCAGGAGTGAGTCTTGGATCCAAAGATGTAAAGAAATTGAAGACTCAGGAGACATCTCAAGCAGAAGAAGGTGTTAGCAAGTTGACTGAAGAACAAGTTACCAATATGATGTTCATTGAAACCGATGTGCTTAATATTGAACCTCAACAAACAAAATATCCAGTAGTTGGTTGGAAAATCTATTCTGATGATTTTGGAGTTGCATGGAAGATTATCAGAACTGGTAATGTCACAAGTATTTGCAGAGATTTTAAAGATGTTGTTAGATCTTGTGATAGAGAAGACTTGGATACTTTGTGGAGGATTGTTCAAGATCAGTTCAAGAAAGATGAACTTGTTGATGTCAAAGCAAAAGAGTTGTGGGTTCACTTTAGAAGATTATATGAACCTGATCCAAGTGACAGGTATTGGAGATTTGAAGCTCACAATATGAATAATTTGTGGAAATTCTATGATTCAGGTGCTGTACATCATGTTTCTACTCAAGATGGAGTTGATGTGTTCATGTTAGCTGAAAAAGAATATCCATTGAGAGCTGGAGTTTTAACTGTTATGATGTCAGTAAGGCTTAGATGTTGGGAAAGAAGTGAAGTCATAGAAGATTTGCTACAAAGGATTTATGATCAAAGTGTGAGAGCTGATAAAGAGTTAAGAAGAAGAAGATAAGTGTTTGGAAGAATTCCTATATCCTCATGTCTACTGATTGCTTTAAGAAACTTATTGATTTACATGTTAATCATAAGTTTAGGGGAGGATTGTTGGGAATTATACTAACAGTTACCACGGCTAGTAAGGATGTTACAACTGCTGAAGAATGCACTAGCAGTGGAAACACATTACCACTGCTAGTACATATTATTACCACTGCTGTTAGGATAATTGTTAGGAAACATGTAAAGATAAATATAGAATAGATCTTGTGTATATCTTATTCTATTATAGTTATTCTTATCTTGTAGAAGAGGACTCCTTGTGCTATAAAAGGAGGTCCTAGGTTAAAGTTAGATATACGTTTTTCTAGAGCTTCAAGGTGTAACCCTAGTGATACAAAGATCACTCGTATTATTATCTTTAATAATATTGGAGCTTACAGTTTGTTACATACATTGTTCTCATTCATATACAACTGTTTCATTCACATACAAACTTCTAAGTATTACTAAGTAGATTCCGCATACTTAGTGGTATAACTCAAAGTATCATTCTAACACAGATCAAGGTGTTTAGATCCATCAAAATTCAAAAATACTAAAAATCAAGAAGAAATAAGTCCAAAAATTAAAAATCAGTGTTGATGGTAGTAGAAAATGGAGCAAGTTGTATTTTGGATTTCCTTGGGTATTAGAACTCCATGGGGAGTGTAGGTTGTGGTTTAGTTGCCTTGGTACCTTGTTCTCAGTATGGAACACTTGTAAGCTTTTCTTTCCGATTTTTGCATTTACTGTTCCATATGCTATGATATGTGATCATCTGTGCTTTTATGTTTAATCAAGTGTTATGGATATAGTTTGATGTCATTTGGTACCTATTGTTCATGGAAATTCATAGATGCTAAGTTTTTCTTTATTCACTGTCAATTAAGTACAATCATGATCATTGAGCTCTTGTTGTTATAACTGATGTTTTTGTGTTAATTTAAGCTCATTATATCATCATGAGTGCTTATGTACCATGATCATGGCCTTAATCACTTAATGGCCTCACAAATCTCATTTTCAGTCAACCTAAGGTAGTGTTTGGATCAGTGGGGTTAACTGATCACCTAGGTATTTCAGTTGTTGTTTGTGGTTTCAACATGTTACTATAGGTCACATTAGGTTATTCTAAGCCTAAAATCCAGTTTTCATGTGAGAAAAAGTCAAAATCTCCCATAATCCCTCATAATAGTTCACTGTTGTGATCTTTGGTCTCATGGTCTTTCATATTAGTGTATAAGTATGATATGTAGCATAAATTAGCTTAACTACAGCTTAATATAACATATTAAATCAGTAGGAGTCATTAGAAGTTCAAATTAGTCAAATAGGTTCATAATATTAAAAAAAGTCAAATTGCATATTAAGCAGTAAGTCAAATCTTGTAGGAATCGTTTTGAATTTTGTGTTTAGAATCAGCCCTCAAGCTTTTTACATGTTTTAGTCTTCCAGTTAAGCTTTGGAATCCCACCATTAGATTAATTTTTAGATTTTTTATAGTGGCTTATTTGGGTGCTTAAAGTGGCCTGCAGGGCTCACGGTTCCCCTGCACCAAAGATCAGCCCAAAGCACCAACTTTCAATTGTGCCTAGCTTGTTCTATAGTGGGCCCCACCTTCTGTTTATTGGCTTATTGGAAAGCCAATAAGCCCAACTTTGATGTTCTGGGCTTATTTCATGCTTATCTACTTATTTACTAGGGCTGCTAGTGGTTTCAAGTTTGTTCCATTTCACATGTATGCTGAGGTCCCAGCTTTTGTGCCAAACTTCCAAGCCCACCCCTGACCTCACCTGTAGGTCCCAGTGATTGAGCTTTGGCTTTTTAGAAACCCATAAGCTCAGCTTACTGGAACCACTTTTGGTTTGGGATTCCAACCTCTCCTGTGGGACCCACAGACCTGCAAAGTTGGCCCTTTTGGCTTGTGTGGTCTGTGATGATTTTGGATTTGCTTATTTAATCTTAGTAGCTTATTCAGTGCTAATTTCTTGTTGATTTAGCCTCATTCAAGTTCACCTAAGTTGTTTACAGCTTAATCTATAGCTTGTGTCCAATGAGTATCTTGTTTCAAGCTTATTCAAAGCTGAAACCTCATTTTCAAGCCCAAAAGCCATCTGTTGAGCTTTTTAGGAAGCACAATGCTTATTTTTAATTTCCACACAATTTGTTTTCATAAAAGTTGTCTCATTTCAGTATTAGAATAGTTTCATAAAAGAAAAATAAAAAAATCATCATTTTTAAAATAGTGATAGCTTCTATTTTAAGCCATTTGGCTTATTTTTCAGCTTATTTATAAGCAATTTCTAATTTTAATTTTTTCTTAAGTTCCTCGTAGTTGGTAGTATTTTTAGTAATTTTTTCAGATTTTTCCCATTTCATTTAGTACTTTTTATAATTTAATTTAGTTTAAAATTAATTAATAAATAGTTTTTAATTAATGATAATTATTTAAAAAGTCTAAAAAATTTATTTTCTGTTTTAAAATTAGTTTTATATTATTTTAGATTTTTCCAAATTTAAATTCTATTTTTCTATGTTAAAATCCTAATTATTTGTATTTTAGTGTAATTTAAATAATTAAAAGTAAATAGGAAATTAGTAATTAATTAATAATAATTAATTAAATAGTGTAAAAATCATTTTTTTTCTAGAAATTTTCTTTATTTATTAGGATTGTAAAAATGTAGTTTTCATGTTCGTAGGTATTTTATTTCTCAGAAACTCGCGTTTTATTTCGTACGTTTACGTAAATTTAAATCAAACGTACGCGTTTTTAGGTTTTAAACGTTTGTGGGTTATCTGATTTCACAATCTTGTTAATATAGCTTATTTAAGATAATTTGTCTTATAACCCTTAGTGTAATCATTTCAAACCCTTTTTTTGTCCAAATTCACCCGATCACAAATCCGTTTTGATACCATCACACCTCGTCGGGACATAACGACCTGGGGAAACACTATATTCCACGGAGCATTGGCCCTAAGCAGTTTGACCTTGTTGACCATTCAGTTGGTTAATTTAGGTTGACCGTTTGGAGCCAATCAAATTTTGGCGCCGCTGCCGGGGAGGTTGTGCGCGTATTCTAGACGGTTTGCAGATTAGTGAATCTGGATATACGCTCATTGTATATTTATCCATCCTTGTTCATATTTTCTTATTATTATCATATAGAAACAAAGCTGTTCCCGAAAACATTTTAAAATTAGTTTTCAGCGAACACAAAAACACAAAAAGATTTTCTTTCTTATTTTTATAAAATGTTTTCCAAAAATACCAAAAATATCCGTCTTTACCCTCCTACCTTTTTGATTCTCCATTTCCGACCCTCTAAAACCATTTGATTCTTTCTATGTCTCATCCACACCTTCTTATTTGTCAATGGTGTGGTAGTCCTTATAATGGTGGTAATTGCCCCAGTTGTTGCATGGTAGAGTCAGGAAACGGGTGTGTCTATAACAAGAATCCCTATTCCTACCATGACACGACTGATTTATTCCATCAGCTCGCACACCATGAGACTCAGCAGTTTTACTGTTGTGAGTACTGTGGTGGTTCACACTACAGTTCTGATTGTTAATCAGGAAACACGCTTGTCTATGACCAGGTTCCTAATAACAATTATGACTCCAGCACATACGACTCACAACCACATCAGTTTTACTGTTGTGAGTACTGTGGAGGTCCACACTTCAGCTCTGATTGTCAAACAAGGAATCCATTTCATTGTAACAATTTTGACACATCGTATTATGACCAACTTCCACCTCAGCCAATTCCTCAAAGTCTTCTCCTTGATCTTTTGGATTTAGTGAAAGATTTAAAAGGAATCATACATAGCCCAGATAATCCAAAACAAAAATCGATGGAAGAATTGTTAGCTGAAGAACAGGCTGCTAAAATAAATTCCCAGATTGCCATTGAAAAATCTATCAGGGAATCAATAGAAAAATAAAAAGCAGCCAGATCTAGCTCTCGATTTTGTTTCATTCCTGATGACAGTGATGATGAAGATACCCTTGATATTCTTGAATTTTATAAAGATTCATCAAACTCATCAGTTAAGATACCATCAGTTGAGATTCCATCTCAATCTGCTGTTATCACACCCGAGGTTCCTACTCACTCTCTGAGCATGGGGGACGAGCATCTTGACAATGTTCCTGAAAAGGAATCGGACGAATTCATAAAGTCTAGTGTTGAGAACCTTGTCCCAATCCCAAGAGAGTCACATGGAATTCTTGGTCATGTGCATGATATCCCTCCTCCTCTTATCTTCCCAAATGATAGTGTTGAGATGTTCTCTGATTCTATTGATGACGATTCGTTATCTTGTGGAGACATCAGTTATGTGGAAGAATTACCTTCTGAGCTAGTCAGCTTAGAAGAAGAAAATGATGATATTGACACTGAAATCAAAGATGAAGCTCTTCGTGCTACATTATTGAATGTCAGTCTCCTCATTTCTAAAATCGAGGCTTTCAAAGAGAAACCCATTTCATCTCCTATCCCATTAAGGATAGTGACATTTTTTCCGATGATTCTATACCGGAATTTGAAGCCTTCACTTTTGATCATATGGGAGAGAAGATTAGTGGCAGTACCACTTCTCATTCTCAAATTTTTCTCCCCGTATATGATTCATTCACATTCGAGGAGTTCTCATGTGAACTCACTCACATCATATCTCCACCGGAGTATGATAACTTCTACTTTGATCTAGACACACCCGGGATATGTCTTGATCAAGCGAGCTTAAATGATGAGATTCATGATATTATGAATTCTCCTGTGGGTGATGATGAGTTAGTCATGATTTTTATCATTACTTTCTTTCTTTTCTTCACCTATCTCGAGCTTCTCCTGTTCTTCACTCCTTCGGGAATGAAGACACTATCTTTGACCCCGACATTTCTAATTACCATTATCTTGAGCCGGGAATACATCTCATCGGTGTGGAACTTTCACGTGCTTCAAATGTTTGTCCAAACATCTTGAATGAAAGTCCGATGGAGATTATCTCTTCCACATGATACTTCCCCATGAACAAATGAATTCGGGGTCGAGTCAAGCTAGCGACTCGGTAAACAAAAACAGTAGCATGCATATGGGGTTTTCACCCTAAGTGTGGGGGGCCCATGCTGTAATAAAAATGATGAATAAAAATGGTATTTCCACATTTGGCTTGTAATGTTGGCTTTTTACGTTCAAAGAGTCGGCATAATTGCCGGAACTTTGAATATTGAGGACAATATTCAATTCTAAGTGGGGGGGGGGGGGGGGGGAATTCTAGTGAATTTGATCAAAATTCCAAATTTTTTTTTTCTCGTGGAAGTGCTTTGCACTATACACAGCAAATGGTTATCAGTCCACCATGTCTAACCGACATAAGGACAAGCTAATCCAGGAGCAAACGACTCTTGGTAAAGATATATCAAATCCGTTTATGGCTGACAATTTGCTGAAAATTGTATGGTATTCAACTCACCATATCTTTGATAAGTGAAGAGTTGGCTAGCCCGCAAGGTTATGGCTTGTGGTAAAGGCAGTGGAAAACCATAATTGGTAATCAACTCACCAAGATGATATCAAGAGTTGGCTAGTCCAGAAGCAAACGGCTTATGGTAAAAATAAATCAAATCCGTTTACAGCTGATGGTTTGCTTAAAATCATATGGTTATCAGTGTACCATAGTTCTTACTTGAATTGAAACATTTGGCTACTCCAGAAGTAATGGCTTTTGGTAAAGAGCTTTCAAACTTTCAAATCCATTAAATTTTCATAAAAGATTGCTAGGGACTAGCAATAGTTTAGTGTGGGGGATTGGAATTCTAGCGAATTTGATCACATTTTACCTTCTAGTACCCCCATTTTGGCCAAATTTTTTTTTTCTGATGCAAGTGCTTTGCACTAAACACAGCAAATGGTTATCAGTCTACCATGTCTAACCGACATAAGGACTGGCTAATCCAGGAGCCAACGGCTCTTGGTAAAGATATATCAAATCCGTATATGGCTGACAATTTGCCAAAAATTGTATGGTATTCAACTCACCATATCTTTGATAAGTGAAGAGTTGGCTAGCCCGCAAGGTTATGGCTTGTGTTAAAGGTAGTGGAAAACCATAATTGGTAATCAACTCACCAAGATGATAATAACTGCATCAAGAGTTGGCTAGTCCAGAAGCAAACGGCTTCTGGTAAAGACAAATCAAATCCGTTTACAGCTGATGGTTTGCTTAAAATCATATGGTTATCAGTGTACAATAGTTCTTACTTGAACTGAAACATTTGGCTACTCCAGAAGTAATGGCTTTTGGTAAAGAGATTTCAAATTCATTAAATTTTCATAAAAGATTGCTAGGGACTAGCAATAGTTTAGTGTGGGGGATTGATGAGTGTGTAAATACTCATCATTTTTGGTCAATCTGAACTGCAAAAACATTTAAAAACATTCAGAAATGCATCAAAATACTGAAAATATCCCAGTATTGTGTTTTATATGTTTCAGATGCAAATTGATTAAAAACCAGATGAAAAACGAACAAAGTTTGCATAATTGGCAGTTTCAGTCCCTGAACTTTCAAAAGTTATCAAAACTAGTCCCTGGTTATTCAAAACATGGAAAAATATCATCAAAGGTCCTTGGGGATTCACAAGTTGTCAAAATTAGTCCTTTAAAGTTCAAGTTTCAAAAATGTCAAAAATGGTCTCTGGTAATAAAAAATGGAAAATTTACAATTTCTAACCTTGTACTATTCATCTATGGCAAGAATGGTCCTTTTGATAACTTTGGTGAAGTTACATGTTCAACCCCTCAAAAGTCCAAAAATTACATCATTGGTCCTTTGGCTTAAAACTTACAAACCAATCCGGATCCTATAACTACTACCCTTAAACCAAACCCAATCCCTTTTATTTATTCCTAGTCCCAACAAAACAAAGCCCAAAACACCTAAAATAATAAAACACGGGGTTTGACCCCGTTTGACCTTCTTCCACATCACCCCTTCACGTGCCCTGCTCCCTAGCCTGCTAACCCTGCCACACTCCACACCCCATCACTCCAACTCACCCTCACCATTACTTGTTCCCTTGACCCCCACTATGTCCCAAGAAGCTTAATTGCTCCTCATAACCCTCCAAGTTAATCAGAGAAGTGGGTAAGACTTTTGGCGCCAAAATCTCATTTGAAGGCTGGGATTCAATCACTCATCCAAGGGTCCAATTTTATTGATGGGAAAGAGAGAGAAGACTCCCTAGGCCTATAAAAGTCAAGAAAATAGTAGAAGAAGGGGAGTAGTTAGTTAACAGTAGTCGTAGCATAGCTTAGTTATGTCGTTTTAGTGTAGTTTTGAATTCAAGTGTCATTTTAAGCTTTCAAGTTGTATAATCAGTATACCCAGTGTAACTTAAATCTATTTCAAGCTTTAATTTCAGTTTATTAATGAATTTCAGTTTATGTAGTTATTTTTTTTACTCAAAATCTCACTTTTGTTTCAATGGTATTAAAAGTGTTGCTTAGTAGTTATTTAAAGCTCATTTAAACTTTCTCATGAATTTTTAAAAGTTTAATCATCACATAGTGGATTGTTAATGATAAAATTCAAAAATACTAAAAATCAAGAAGAAATGAGTCCAAAAATTAAAAATAAGTGTTGAAGGTAGTAGAAGATGGAGCAAGTTGTATGTTGGATTGCCTTGGGTATTAGAACTCCATAGGGAGTGTAGATTGTGGTTTAGTTGCCTTGGTACCTTGTTCTCATTATGGAACACTTGTAGGCTTTTCTTTCCAATTGTTACATTTACTGTTCCATATGCTATGATATGTGATCATCTGTGCTTTTATGTTTAATTAAGTGTTATGGATATAGTTTGATGTCATTTGGTACCTATTGTTCATGGAAATTCACAGATGCTAAGTTTTTCTTTATTCACTGTCAATTAAGTACAATCATGATCATTGAGCCCTTGTTGTTATAACTGATGTTTTTGTGTTAATTTAAGCTCATTATATCATCATGAGTGCTTATGTACAATGATCATGGCCTTAATCACCTAATGGCCTCAGAAATCTCATTTTCAGTCAACCTAATGTAGTGTTTGGATCAGTGGGGTTAACTAATCACCTAGGTATTTCAATTGTTGTTTGTGGTTTCAACATGTTACTGATACGTGGGAATTGCACCCTTGCAACATGTTTTACTTCTCAAGGGATCTCAAGAAGCTTACAACCCCCACCAGGCAGTGTACCTGATCGTTGTAGTATAGTATAGTGACAAGTACCGGGTGATTGATCGTTCAACTCAGGAATAGTGTCTCTAGGATTAGAAAACCTACTAAACTAGGTCTAGGCGTGAGGGATGATTCTTTTTGTATTTTTATATTTTATGAAAGCAATTAAAATCTCGGGTTTTGAAGGAGTGGGTGGAATTAGTTGCTAGTCAACTAACCCAATTAATCTAAAGATGCAATCAAAATAAAATAAAAGAAATGAAATAAAACTATTATACTAATGTGGTGGAAACAATAATGAGGAAAGTTGTGTTTACTTAGATTTCATTACTCCCTAGATATCTTTTACAGATTGATTAGTTTGTTACAATTCCATGGATGACGGGTCATATTCCTTAATACTAGTCGTAGGGCCGTGTACAATATTCCCTAACTCTATAGGATCGTACTTCACTCCTATGTCGAGCCGTTAGAAGCTCCTAACATGGGATCATTAGAATTCTCCTACGCATTAAATACAACCAAAAATCGTAGTACACCTCCGATCATGTTTCTTAAGACGTTCAAGCAAGTTACCAATAGAAGTCTGCCAGTTTTCTTAAGCCTAACATCGAATACAATCATTCGTAACAATTATAAACAAATAATCTACCCATAATCAACATCTAGGTTTCACTACATCTAAGCAAACACAAGAAAAATCTAGCCTAGCATGTTAAATAGAAGACAAGCGTAAGATATAATCAAACAACTCATAGACATATTGATTGATTTGAAGGGATACTTATCTTTAATTGAACATGAAAGAATCAAGGGGTTGAAACCCTTGAAAAGCTGATAAAATTCGGACTAGGGTTTATTCCCTCAAAGTTGCACCACTAATGAATGAAATTTGGAAAACTATATAGTGACGGCGTCATGTGTTAGCCCGTGATGCCGTCAACTCGCCACCATAATAAAATCGTATTGCCTAGATCTATTTGTGACGCCGTCATGTGTAGAAATGTTCTGGGCCGTCACTAGTGTTTGGACCCTGACGGCCTTGGTGACGCCGTCAGGTCCTAGGCTTAAAAACTCTCTGGATCGTCACGTGTATTTTCCACTTCCACCTCTTTTGTAACTCTTGACGCCGTCATGTACAAAGGCTTGACGCCGTCAGGTACTGTTCCCAGCAAGAAAATTTGAGACTGTCGTTTTCTTCACTTTTATGCTCCAAAAACGTCCAAAATGCTTCCTTTTCCATATTTCTCTCCAAAAGTACCTAAAATGACAAAAGGAATGATTTAGGGCAATATTTGATCAAATAATCTCGAATTCGGGCTTAAATGACCCCTTAAAAGCGGTACACTTTTCGCCTCATCAAATACTGTTAGGATCATATTTTATTTATAAAAAGTGTTGGTCATTAACGTATTGTTATAGGTTGCTTTAGAATATCATTATGATGAAGTTTATGTGTATTATTCATGTTTTGTAAAAGTCTAAGGGCTATTAGTGTAATAATGTATAAGTTAGATGATGCCCTAGACTACTACTATATATACTCTTGTAAACCTCATTTGTGAGGTTGGTTCTCTTAGGTAATTACATTGTCTTTCATTTACATACTAGGAGATCCCATCCACTCTCTCTCTCTACTTACTTTCTCTCTCTAGATCTAGGCTTGATTCAATGGTGAAATAGGTTGTTCTACGGTCCTACAAGTGGTATCAATCGCCTAGGGATAATATAGGTTGTTTTAGGTTTGATTTGGTTGAAAAAACTTGGTTTAAAAGTGATTTTTTAGCTTTCGGTTACTGTTCATCCCAAACATTTTCGAGTTAGAAAATCTGTTTATCGAGTTTGGGTGTCTTTTTATCGAGTTAGAAAATCTGTTTATCGAGTTTGGTGTTGATTGTTTATCGAGTTAGAGGTTTTTTCGAGTTAGGTGCTTAATATTATTATCGAGTTAGGTGCCTAATTCCTATCGAGTTACGTGCTAAATTTTACTATCGAGTTAGGTTCCATAAGTATTTCTATCGAGTTAAGTGTCTTTTACTATCGAGTTAGGTTTCATAAGTGTGTTATCGAGTTAAGTGTTCTATCGAGTTAAGTGTGTTATCGAGTTAGGTGCTTGGCGAGTTAGCCTTTTTCATTCCTAATCGTTTATTGAGTTAGGACACGTGTGATTCTAACTAAGGGGATACTCTGCCAAAATCAAAACAACATATCGAGTTAGAAACCAAAACACTTATCGAGTTAGAAACATAGTTGAACTTATCGAGTTAGACGCAAAGCGCTTATCAAGTTAGAAACCTACATGAACTTATCGAGTTAGAAACACAAGTTAGAAACCTACATGAACTTTTGGTATAAGGTTGAGTAAAATTTATTTTTCACACGAGTCTAATCGTTCAATTTTTACGCGAGATTTAAATTTTGGTATAAGGTTGAAAATTTTGGCCCGAAATTCAAATTTTTTGGCCAAAATTCAAAAATTTTCGGTAAAATTTGGCGAAAAAATTTTCAAATCTCAAATTTTTCGGGTAACCTTAGAATTGTATTTCTTAGTGATTTTCAAATTTGGGCGAAGAAAATTTTCATACTCGATTTTTGGCGGGAAATTACGAAATCAATCAGATCAACCGAGAACGAACTTTCATCTTCACCAGAACATCTAATCTTCAACAACAACCTTTGTTATCTTTCAAAAGATCCTCAGAACAACGTTTCACTTTGAATTCAAATCATGGCAACTCAACAAGACATTCATGCTGCCGGTGCCGAAAACCGACCTCCAATGCTTGAAAAAGGTGGATATCTTCCATGGACAAGCCGCATGCTTCGTTACATCAAAACTAAAGATAATGGCAAATTAATGATCAAATCCATAGAAAAAGGTCCATTTCAGCCAAGACATGTTCAAATTGAAGGTAATCCAAATGAAACACCTCCTACTCAACCATTCGTGCGTCTACAAACAGAAGCAGATTACACAGATGAAGACAAGGCATAGATCAAAGCCGATGATATGGCAATGCATTTAATCCAACTTGGATTACCACGGGAGATCTTTGCTGCGGTCGACAGCTGTGAAACTGCTCATGATATGTGGGAACGTGTTAGAAGGATATGTCATGGCACAGAGATTGGACAACAAGACGTTGAGAACAAACTTCTTACTGAATGGGAGAATTTCACATCCACTAAAGGTGAACAGATTGAATCATACTACACCAGGTTTTGCACTTTGATGAATGAGTTAATCAGAAACAAGTTGACACCTCGACCAATTGCAACAAACATCAAATTCATCAATAACCTTCCAGAAGAATGGGGTCGTTATGTTACAACTGTCAATCAAACAAAGGACTTACATAAGGTGAATTATGATCAACTCTATGACTTTTTGAAGCAAAACCAAGCTGAGGCTAATGAAGTAAGGAAAGAAAGATTGGTAAAGAATCATGATCCTCTTGCATTAATTGCTAATACACCAACACCATTACCAGTGAACACTCAACCACCATCATCATCTTCCACTCACAACTACATGCAACCATCATGCATTCTACAACCAACACCGGTCTACCAACAACAGTTCTACCCACAACAACAACAAGTTATTCCACAACAGCAACACCCACAATTCCAAGAACCAGAATTCACTGACAATGATGAAGCTACTGCAGCATTGTCCCAAGCGTTTGCTTTTCTGTCAAAGGCATTCCAAGGACGTTATTCTACACCAACAAACAACAACCAAAGGATCTCATCGAACACTCGCAACAAGCAGTTTGCTCAGCCGGATTTCAATATGGGCAATGAAGGTCAAATGGTTTGAGTTTATGGGAATCAGAAGGGATATCAGAATATGCAGAATGCAGGGAATCAGAATGCAGGTCAGTTTGCAGGGAATCAGTATGGTCAGTATGCAGGGAATCAGTTGGGTCAGTTTGTTGGAAATCAGAGGGGTCAGAATGTTGGTAATCAGGCAATGGGTTATCAGAATAGGAATGTTGCAGCCCCAGTTGTTGGGAATTTGGGAAATGTGAATCAGGGTAATCCGGTAAAGTGTTTCAACTGCCAGGGTGTAGGTCATATGGCAAGGAACTGTCCTACTATGCCGAACAAGAAAGATCTAGCGTACTTGCATAAAGCAGTGATGTTGGCACAAAAGAAAGAGGCAAGATTTCAGTTGAACGCAGAGGAGAATGATTTTATGGCTCTTATGGATGACATGGAAGACAGAGAGGATATCGATGCGAATTGCATTTTTATGGCAAATCTTCAGGAGGCAAAGTATGACACAGATTCTAACACACCTCCTGTCTATGACTTCAATGCAGTCTCTGAGGTATCAAATTTCAACACATGTCATAATAATGATATATCTGATATGTCTCCTCATGAGGAACAGCATTCTGAGAAGCTAACATCTAATTATGATACATATCTGGATATGCCAAGTAGTAGCAATACTCCTTCAGCAACTCCAGATGTGAATCATAATGGAGACTTTGTTTCACAGCATGCTGAGAATGATGAGGAAACACGTGCTTTATTTGAATCATTATTAATTAACCGTGGTATTGAAATCGAAAAAGTGAAAAAGGTCAATCGCGATGTTAAGGCCGCGAATGTTAAATTGACCGCTGAGCTTGAGAGTTACAAGGAAAACGCTAAAGCTTTTGAGTTTCATAACAAAAGATTGTCTGAATTAGAAACTGGTTATCAAAATTCCGTTTCAAGGGAAAAACAATTGCAACTCAAGTTTGATACACTTGATGTTAATTCTTTCAAGAAGATAAAAGCTTTAAACGCGGAAATTTCTGATTTACAAAACCAACTTTCTAAACAAAAAACAGCTTATACCAATCTTGAAAAAGAAAGGGATGAGTTGAAAAAGGATTTTGCAAAGAAAGAAGACAAACTTTTGGCCGAAATCGTAGAGTCAGAACACATGATTGCTCATTTAGAAGAATTAGTGGTTAAGTCGGGTCAGTCAAGTCAAACAATGAAAATGATTTCAAATCAAACTAATCCGATTTACCATACGAAACATAAAGTGGCTCTTGGTAACAACACCCCCAGTAATCTCAAGAAAGCTCAGCAAGAACAGAATGTTTTGTATAATGGTAATGTGATTTACACTAAACATGATCCTCCCGTCGTTCGGGATTCTGTGCAAACGATAGAACATGTCGAAGAGAGCATTTCTAAAATGAAACAAAAGGATTTGAAACCCATTGATTACAACAAATTGAACAAACTTTCGGGAATTACTTTTGTTCCACAAAAAGAACCATCTGTGTTTTCCATAAAACGACCATTCTCAAAAATGTTTTCTAAGAAAGTAATTGTTTCAAAATCTCTTTCAAAAATGGAACAAATGTCTTCTAACAACACTTTTAATACAAGTGAGGCTAGAAACATTCTGGATGATGTTAAAAAGAGAATTCAAGAACTTCAAAACATTGTTGCTTCTAAAACTACAATCGATATTAACAACTGGCATTCCAGTTTTCATATTGAGCAGAAAAAAGTTTTTGAAAACGAAATTACTATCCCACTGAATAACATCAGTGCGAGGGTAATCCATTTTGAAAAAGCTTTCTTAAAAGAAACGGCCAACTTTGTCAAGGACCACAAATCCCTGGTAAACGAAGCTAATGATACTCGTGAAAACATGAATGTTTTGGAAAACCTAAATGATTCTCTCTTCGAAGCTGTTATGACCACTGACATTATGTCTATCATTTTACAAACATACTCTGTTCAAGACGATGAAAGACTGAGAGCTGAGACCTCCGAACTTGTTTCCAAATATGAAAATGCTCTTATAAAGCTTGAAAAAGAAAATGTATCATGTTTTAAACAACTTGATCGAAAAAAGGAAGAATGCAAGTATGACAAACTGTCGTATGAGCGTGCTTTCAAGAACATGAAAGAGCAAAATGATCTTTTGAGGGCTCAGCTTGAAAGTCAAAAAAGGAAGGGTGAGGAAACTAAGTTTGCAAAACCATCGACTTCAGAGAAACCAAATGTTTTAAACACGGTTCAAAAACCAAAAATGTCAATCTCACGGTTTGCTCCAAAAGTCGATGAGAAAAAGGATTTGACAAAACCAGTCACTCCAACACCCTTGCCCAAGAAAAGTGAAAATATAAAGATTGTTGATAAAGGAAAAGCGGTTATCGAAACACCAAAAGTTCTAGCACCTGGCCTTTTTAGGATTAGTCCCACTAATGCGTCTGCCTCCACATCTAAGACTTATGAGGGCAAAAAGGATAATTCTAAAGATTCTAGTGTTGCTAAACAGGACAACAATATAAATCCTAATGCGTGTGCCTCAACTTCTATAGGATTAGACAGCACCTCTAGGAGCAGCAGACTACAGCCTAGGAGCAATACAAGGAACAATAGAGTCTCGCCTGTCTCTAAGAGTAGTTGCAAGAATAAAGTTGAAGAAGTAGAAGAACACCCTAGGAATTTATCGCTTTCTAATAAGAGACATATTTCATCTGAATGTAATGTCGAGAGTACTGGTTCTAATGCATGTTCTAATACTGTTTGTTTAATATGCAAGAAATGTTTAATTAATGATGTTCATGATGAATGTGTTTCTAAGAATGTGAATGGTACGCCAGAACAGAAGAGCGTTTCGAAAGGTCTTAGTGCAAAATCTAGATTTTTTGGAAACCTAATTAAAAGACTTAGGAACACCACTAATAGTCGCACGCCTAGGAACTATCTTAAGTATTGTGTTTGGATTCCAACGGGTAGAGAATTTATACTCAATGATGGAAAATTTGAAATAGTTCAAGATAAACATGTAGAAACTGTCTTTGAGTGTGATTTAGAATGTACCCCTAACCCCATGGAACCAAATTCAAAACGGTTTCCAAATACAAATTCTTCTGTTATTGGCAGGTTATCGAAATATGTCTTTGGATCGTCGACTCGGGTTACTCCAAGCACATGACCGGGAATTTAAAGCTGCTGATCAATTTCATCTGGAAATTCATGGGAACTGTACGCTTTGGAAATGATCATGTAGCAGCTATTCAGGGTTATGGAGATCTTCAGTTTGGGAATTTTTTGATCACTCGAGTTTACTACGTCGAAGGGTTGGGACACAACTTGTTTTTAGTTGGGCAGTTTTGTGATGCAGATTTAGAAGTTGCATTCAGGAGAAACACGGTTTTCATAAGAAATTTGGTTGGTGATGATCTCTTAACTGGTAATCGTAGTACAAACTTGTATGCTATCGACATCAACAAAATGGCTTCTACATCACCAATTTGTCTTATGACAAGGGCAACCGAAACTAAGTCCTGGCTGTGGCATAGAAGATTATCCCATCTCAATTTCGACACCATCAACAAGTTAGCCAAAGACAACATCGTCACCGGACTTCCTAAGTTCAAATACACCAAGGATCATCTATGTCCATCATGTGAACAAGGAAAAAGCAAAAAAGCATCATATAAACCCAAAACCGTACCTAGTTCGGAAGCACGGTTACATTTGTTGCACATGGACTTATGTGGCCCAATGAGAGTTGAAAGCATTAATGGGAAGAAGTATATTCTCGTTATTGTTGATGATTATTCAAGATATACTTGGGTAAAGTTTTTGAGATCAAAAGACGAAGCACCAGGTACCATCATCACCTTTCTGAAGCGTATCCAAGTTCTACTTCAAGCTCCAGTAAGGATTGTAAGAACAGATAATGGCACAGGATTCACAAATCAGGAGTTAAGAACCTACTTTGAAGATGTGGGAATCACTCACCAAACATCAGTTGTTAGAACTCCACAGCAGAATGGGGTAGTTGAAAGAAGAAATGGAACTCTTGTGGAAGCTGCTCGCACAATGCTGATTTATTCTAGTGCACCACTATTCTTATGGGCTGATGCTGTTGCCACTGCTTGTTTCACTCAAAACCGATCCCTAGTACATCCAAGATTCAATAAAACCCCATATGAGCTAGTGAACAATCGAAAACCTGACATCTCTTACCTTCACGTGTTTGGCGCTTTGTGCTATCCGACGAATGACAGAGAAGATCTAGGGAAGTTAAAAGCTAAGGGTGATATTGGAATCTTCATTGGATATTCAGAAAACTCGAGGGCATTCAGGGTGTATAATAGAAGAACGAAAAAGATAATGGAGACGATGAATGTGAAGTTTGACGAGATTTCACAAATGGCTTTTGAGAGATACGCTCTAGAACCCGCGCTTAATCCAATGGCTTCTAATCAAACCAGATTAGGACCCGCACCAAACAGTCAGACTTCTGGACACATCAGTTCAGGACTCATGCCTCAAGGAGCTCAGTCAACAAACATGGATAAACCTTAAGAACAAGAACTGGAAAATTTTTTCGAGTTAATGTTTGATGAATATTATGGTGGAACTTCGACAAATGCATCTCCACAACATTCCGCTGCACCCGCTCAAAACCATCCACCACCACCACCAACACAAGATGCATCTACCACAATCGAAGCTGAAGCACCAACTACCTCAACATCATCTACATCTACTCAAGCAACTCCAGTACTTGAAACTGTTCTACCAAGAGTTGATGAGCAAAATCAAAACACAAATTTTCACGAAGAACCAACAAATAATTCAAATGATGTTGCGTTAGAAGAAGGAGAAGAAGTATTTGAAAACCCGTTTGCATCAGACTCTGCTGAATCTTCTTCAAGATTACAAGAACCATCTAACACACATTCGTTCAACCAAAGGTACCCTTCTACGTTTCAATGGACAAAAGACCATCCGTTAATACATGTTATTGGTGATCCTTCAATGCCAGTTCAGACGAGGAGACAACTTGCCACCGATCTCGAATTGTGCATTTACATTTGCTCAATAAGCACCAAAGTACCTAAGAACATTCGGGAAGCAATGGCAGAAAACCCTTGGATTGAAGCGATGCAGGAGGAATTTCTTCAATACCTGTTACATGATAGTTGGGAACTTGTTGAACGACCACTTGATAAACGAGTTCTTGATCTCAAGTGGTTGTGGAAGAACAAACTGGATGAGGAAATGACTGTTATTCGCAACAAAGCTCGTCTCGTGGCTAAAGGATATCCACAAGAAGAAGGGATAGATTTCGAAGAATCATTCGCGCCTGTAGCTAGACTTGAAGCAGTCCGGATTTTCTTAGCCTATGCAGCTCACAAAAACATCACAGTCTATCAGATGGACATTAAGACAGCTTTCTTGAATGGAACTCTGAAAGAAGAAGTGTATGTGAGTCAGCCAGAGGGATTCATCGACAAAGATCATCCAGACTACGTCTACAAGCTTAAGAAAGCCATCTATGGTTTAAAACAAGCTCCAAGAGCGTGGTATGACGAACTATCATCTTTCTTGCTCAAAAACAATTTCTCAAAAGGAACGGTTGATGACACCCTGTTTATCAAAAAATTCAAAGATGACATTTTGATCGTTCAAATTTACGTGGACGACATAATTTTTGGATCAACCAATCCTAACCATTCAAAACATTTTGAAAATCTCATGAAAAGTAAATTTGAAATGTCCATGATGGGGGAACTAAAATTCTTTCTTGGTTTACAAATCCATCAATCCCCTCGTGGTATTTTTATCAATCAAGCTAAATATACGTTAGAGATTTTGAAAAAACATGGAATGGAAAATTGTGATTCTGTTGGTACACCAATGGTCACTTCACCAAAAATAGGTGCTGATTTGTTTGGGAAACCTATCGATCCAAAGAAATATCGGAGCATGATCGGTTCTCTCATGTACCTAACTGCTAGTCGACCCGATATTCAATTTGCTGTTTGTTTATTAGCACGGTTTCAGGCTAAGCCTACCGAACTTCACCTCAAAGAGGTTAAACGGATCTTTCGGTACCTACGAAGCACCATTAACATGGGACTTTGGTATCCGAAGGATTCGAAGTTTAATCTAACAGCATTTTCAGATGCAGACCATGCCGGTGATCAAGTTACAGCAAAGAGTACATCAGGTGGAGCACAATTTTTGGGAGAAAAGCTTGTATGCTGGTCGTCAAAGAAACAGGATTGTACTGCGCTATCAACCGCCGAAGCCGAGTATGTGTCTCTATCTGCGTGTTGTGCCCAAGTTCTTTGGATGAGGACACAGCTCACAGATTATGGCTTTACTTTTGACAGAATACCTATGTATTGTGACTCAAAAAGTGCCATAGCCATCTCGTGCAATCCCGTACATCACTCTAAGACGAAGCATATCAAAGTCCGCTATCACTTCATCAAAGAACACGTGGAAGAGGGTACTGTTGAATTATTTTTCGTTAAGACTGATTACCAACTCGCCGATCTATTTACTAAAGCCCTTCCCAAAGAAAGGTTTGACTATTTAGTTCGACGAATTGGCATGCGAAGCCTAACTCCTGAGGAGCTAGAACGTCTTCTCGAATCTTCTTGAAAAAGTTTTCAAAATCGCTTCGCTGTAAATATTTTTGATAAAACAAAATACAAAATTTGAAAAACCAACAAAAACAAAATACAAAAATATAAAATTTTCAAAAAATACAAAAACAATATAAAATCAAAAAATCCAAAAATATTCTTCTCACGACATGTCTCTCGTATAAATCAATATTCTGTACGTTTCTAGAAATGTCATTCAACAATGATACGGACATGTACAGATGCTTGAGCGGGAGTTCTTTTTAATGTTTTTCTAAAACATGTCGTTTCTCAAATGTTTCTTCACTATGGCTTTCGTATACTTCAGTACGAAACCCGGGCTTAAACGATGACTTTTGATTGTTTCAAATCAAGGACTCGTATTTTCAAGGACGAAATCTTTTTCAAAAAGTTCGAGTCTAAACAAACGAAAAAGACTTCTAACAAAAAACTCGTTTTCAAAATAATAATCTTGAGCACTTTTTCAAGATTCATCAAAAGATTTTTCAAAATCTTTCAAATAAGTGCTCAAGATAACTCTCTCAAAACCCTTAATTGATTTTAAAATGTGCTATCATTAAGGGGGAGTACAAAAACAAAATGTTCCGAATTCATGCAAAATGAAATCTGTCTATCTCTCCAAAAAGCTTTTTCTTAATCAGTTGATATCAAAAATATCACGATATGCTATTTTTGAGGGGGAGAAGACATGAATAAAATGTGATCAAAGATGTTTAAAGCTTGTGACTGAATCTCAAAAGAGCTAGACTCAGAATGTACCTATGAATTGACGAAGCTTAATATGTCAGTAATCGAAAAGACTTGTCTTGGACGGGTAATAATTTCAAGCTAGTCCAACTAGTGATGTAAGCGTGTCTCGAATAGGACTTGTCTGAGTAGAATGTACCGTATCGAGAGACTTTCTTTGGACTTGACTAGGATGGGTAATAACTTCAAGCTAGTCCAACTAGTGATGTAAGCGTGTCTCGAATCGGTCATGTTCACTGAAAGTGGATCAATTCAAAAAGTGCAAACTCCTCACGCATGTGCAAATTTCTTAAAAATTCATGAGCACATGTGAAGGGGGAGTCCTTCATAAGAAACAAAAACTCTCAAAGTGTCAACAAAAATGTGTTTATATTCATAAAAACTTTGAGAGATTTTCAATCAAAGGTTTCATGGCAATTATAGGATTCATGGAGTTATAAGGTGACTAAGGTTAGGGAAAACCGTCCTATGATCCGCTAGAGCCAGAGGGATCTACCCAAGGACAATTCCAATAGATTAGAATTAGAAGTCCTTAGGTATGATTGAAAAAAGGAGAAAATGAGAAAGGAGAAAGAAGGGGTTGAAGAATTAAAAAGAAAAGTTATGAAAAAGGGTGAAAAGAAATAGCCCTCCATATGTTCAACCTTAGGGCAGACACCGGGTTCAATTCATATGCTACTGGTTGTTACTGAGGTGACACCGGTATTGAAGATAAAGACGTCATGGACCCAGTGACGCACTGCACTAAACCTTCTAGCCACTCAAGTTCTCTTAAAAGAGCTTGTTTCATTCTCACGGGGAACCGATGTAATCTATCGACCTGTCTCTTAGAGATGGTTGATATTGAAGCAGGAGACCTCTCCCTAATCTCCGCATAGGAAACCAAATGTGCACTTATCGAGTCTAGAGCCCCGAGATTCATCAAAAGATCTCATAGGAACACATGATATCTCTACACTGGTTGTTCATCATTAAGGACACCAGATGTAAACTTAAGAGTCCTACGCAGATCTTAGCAATCTGTCAGAACATTTATGAGAGGATTCACTTTTGTGATTCTCAGTGATTGAATGGAAATTCCTGCCAGGGTCAACATCAAGCAGCCCTGACAGCAGGTCACTTCGGTAATTCTTTATGGGTTACGCTTAGTGTTCGCGGTGGTTTCAAACGGTCTACAGTCGTGGAGTGATCCCCAGCGACTCACCCAGTCATTGAGCTACTTAGTAGGTCTCGTAAGCTCTTTCAGGAGTATCTGATATGGGAACGGCCATGGTAAGGGTTAGAAGGAGTCTTCACACTATGCTGTTGACGATCTCTAATTCCTTATCTGTAAGTACCGGTTGATTTATTGCTAACTGTTTACCTGCAGATATACATCATCTCCATGGCGAAAGATTCCACATGCTCATACATGCATCAACACAGTCAAAGGAAAGTTCTCACAAAGATCAAAGGATAGCAACAGTCAAAGAAAGATTCTACGCCAAAAAAGAAGAATCTACAAAGTAAAGTGACAAAGATCAACGTGAAAGAACGGGAATAACAAATGTATGTATGACAAAGACTTAAGACGTATGAGCATGTTGGAATGGCAGACAACCACCACAAACACAAAAGTGACGAAAGGCAGATGACATCATCGGATCACTTCAACAACAATGAAGCATGATGAACTAGAACTATGTTTCATCTAGTGATTCTTAAAGACGTCAAGAGCTATGAATGATAAAGTTTAAAGACAAAGATGATGTCATCGCGCAACCTCAATGACCAACACTTAGGGGGAGATTGTTAGGATCATATTTTATTTATAAAAAGTGTTGGTCATTAACGTATTGTTATAGGTTGCTTTAGAATATCATTATGATGAAGTTTATGTGTATTATTCATGTTTTGTAAAAGTCTAAGGGCTATTAGTGTAATAATGTATAAGTTAGATGATGCCCTAGACTACCACTATATATACTCTTGTAAACCTCATTTGTGAGGTTGGTTCTCTTAGGTAATTACATTGTCTTTCATTTACATACTAGGAGATCCCATCCACTCTCTCTCTCTACTTACTTTCTCTCTCTAGATCTAGGCTTGATTCAATGGTGAAATAGGTTGTTCTACGGTCCTACAAATACCCTTACACTTGAGATTTGTTTGTCCTCAAGCAAATGCGCTTTTATTCTAATCAAAATACAAGTTAGGGGTCATTTAACACTAATATAAAAGTAATTACAACAAATAATCATTCCACTAAAAACCAAAGACAAGCACGGAGGTCGTATACTAGCACCTCACAAACAGTGTTTAGATACTCACATCTCTCGGGTGTAATAAAGTATATATCACAATATGGAAATGGAAAACATCTCTCACTACCTGTCATAGAAAAATAGATTACCATAGGCTTGGGAAAGGATCAAACCTCCACCACTTGGCGTAAGCACCTAGGATAAACTATCAAAGCGGTCTTTTAAAGGGTTACAACGTTAGGTGTAGGGATATGGAATACACGGTTTTGTTGGATAAAGGCAATATTTACAGGTGGCGAGTTAATCATCTTGGTTAATTACATGTACAATATGGCGTTGCTAAGCCAAGACCCGACTCGACTTAAGCTAATAAATAAAAAATAACAAAAATGTAAAACAAACATAGAATGAAACGGGATGGTAGTCCGTATGTTTTTTCTATTTTCTTTTTCTATTTTTTTTTCTTTTTCTTGGTTTTTTTCGATTTTTTTTTATTTGCATACACTCTTACCCTACTATCCAAAATAATACATCATAGGGAATGTACATTCCCCTTACACTTGAATTTTTACATACTTTACAATAAACTAATCTAATGACTCGAATCAAGATAATCAAAACACTTGGAGTACTTTACCCATGAGTCCCAATCGTCCCAAAACAATATGTACAAGATATGACTCGACTTAGCAACCATGTAATCAATTAGACAATTAACTAAGGGTTTAAACAAATAACAATAATGCACTAAAGATGAGTGCATACACGGAAGGCTAAGGCGATTTGGTTGCACATTTGGGTGGGTTGTAACAAATTCTTCCTTTAAGTAAGATGCTTAAAGTTAGGAACGAAAAGATAGGCTCGGAGGGGTGTACTAGGGGTTTCGTGTACTAAAAATGAGTACAACGCTAAGGTGTGGGAAAAATTAATTGACTTTACTAGTCAAGTAATATGACTTAATTGGTCAAGTAATTATGATACGGGTTTAAACACAAGGGTGATCCTAATGCCTCTTATCATGTAGTAAATCCTACCACACGAATGTAGTCTCACTAGCGGTCTCGGAATGCATCACTAACGCAGGTTCTAGAATCTAAATGCTACTGGTACACTCATAAGCACTAATAATGAATGCTTTTCCTATCAAATCTAAAGGCGAACCTCACATATTTGGGTGGAAAATTTTTCTGAATGGTACGGTTTTGTGCTAGTCATACAACTCCTATCCATAAGACGCTTGTTACGGCTAAAGTTTCACTCCTAAATGTTGTAAAAAATTTTTAATTTGGTGCTAAAATTGCACTAACAAGTATTTCTCTTAGTTTTATTACACACCTACCATCGAACAAACAAACTCAAATGCAATAGTATCCTATAAGTTATCATCATTTACCCTCCCCTTACACTTAGGATGAACATTGTCCCCAATGTTCAATTAAAGAATGTAAAAGTAAAATTAGTAAAAGAATGAAAACAAATACTCCCCTGATTTGTTCGGTGTGGATAGTGTATCAACAAGGTTAGATCTTCCTCCAAGAAAATGAACATTCAAAACTTCCCTTCCAGAAATATAAATCATCTTCTTGTCATAGATAACCTGTTAAACCTGAGAAAACAAACAAGGCAACCTCGCGTAAAATCGGCGGCAATCTATATATACTAACAAATCCTAGAAAACAATGTAAGATATAATGCTTGTGGAATGAATGTTTGCAGATTTCCTGGAGTTTATAAAACTAAAGAATTAACAAAAACTTTAAGACTCTGTTAGAAAAACAAAACTCGCAAAATTTCCAGAATTTTACATGTGACGCCGTCAGGAGTTAAACCCTGACGCCGTCAGAAGTGACCTGCAGAAATCTTTATGTTAAGTTTTCGGAAAATTTCTGGAAAAACTTATGTCCTACTTCTTGGAAAATCCTGCAAAACATCATTATGACTCGATAAAAGCATTTGACTCTAACAAATACTTATAAAGTATTTTCACAATTTAATTTAAAACATGATCTACCAACAATAAAAATAAAACATGCATACGGAAGCAAATATCAATCGAACAATTAAAAACACACAAAACATGGGTTGCCTCCCAAGAAGCGCTTTTCTTTATTTACGAGTCTTGTAGCTAGACTCAAGGTCAAGGGCAATTACGTGACCTCATCATTGGTCTCATTCTCTAGGTCATCTCCAATATTAGTTTTGTATTCCGGACCCGATTGTAAATGTTCTTTATAGAGACCATCCACCTTTTTCTCAATTGCTCCTATAATCCTATTGGCAAATTCCCTATCAAATTTATATTTTGGTCCTAGAGTCAAGCAATCCTTATAGAAAAGGCTCTTCTTCTTCCATACATAGTCCATGCCCTTTTTCTTATCCTCTTCATTGATGTCCTCAAAGGCACCAATGTTATCCATATCAAATCGAGGCACAAAACGAAATTCTTTCATTCTATTAGGCATCCTATATGTGATCCTATCAATTTTACTAGCAAATCGGATCGTCCCTTCTATCTCATCATATTCTAACTTGGATTCTTCAAAAAATGGCTTACCAAACACAACATGTGATTAGCGATAATCAATAACACTAGCTAGGTCTTCAACAACCATAAAGTCAACGATATAAGTAAAGTTCCTAACAAAGACATGTAAACCTTTAATTCTCCCGACAAAGTTACAAACTCCACCGGGGTATTTGGGATCTTTTCTAGGTCCAAGTCTTGTTTTCACTATATCATTATAGACACTTGAGGACATAATGTTGATTGGGGATTCAAAATAAATGTAAGCATTGTCAATGTGCTTATACCCAATCATACATGGTATCTTAGCATTCTTAGGATCGCCTCTCTTTATCTTAGGGTCAATTCTAGTGAAAGGAGGTCGAGGATTATCAATAAGATTATTATAGTACGCAGTCTCCTCCTTAGTGGGATATAGATTGAAATAGTCATCCAGCTTCGGATCTATCTCCTCTTCCTCAACAACATCCTCAAAATCATTAGATCCTAGGTCCTTATTAGAATACAAGGCGGTCGCTAGGTCACTAAATGCATGATCGAGCTCAACATTAATTAACCTATTAAGCTCCCTAACTTCCCTAATATCATTCTTAATCTATTCACGCAACAAAGCCACTTCACTAGGGGAAAGGGGTGGATTCGCGTTTTCCATAATGGTCAACGGAATAGTCAATGAATTTAATTTACTAACAAATGCACGAAGAAAAACATAGACTAAAGAAAACCTAAAAATAAAAATAAAACCTTACTAGAAAGGAATCTAGCAAGTAGACATAATAAAAAGAAATCCTAACCTAGACAACAACTATTCCCCGGGCTACGGCGCCAAACACTTGATACGTGGGAATTGCACCCTCGCAACAGGTTTTACTTCTCAAGGGATCTCGAGAAGCTTACAACCCCCACCAGGCAGTGTACCTGATCGTTGTAGTATAGTATAGTGACAAGTACCAGGGGATTGATCGTTCAACTCAGGAATAGTGTCGCTAGGATTAGAAAACCTACTAAACTAGGTCTAGAGGTGAGGGATGATTCTTTTTGTATTTTTATATTTTTATGAAAGTAATTAAAATCATGGGTTTTGAAGGAGTGGGCGGAATTAGTTGTTAGTCAACTAACCCAATTAATCTAAAGATGCAATCAAAATAAAATAAAAGAAATGAAATAAAACTATTATACTAATGTGGTGGAAACAATAATGAGGAAAGTTGTGTTTACTTAGATTTCATTACTCCCTAGATATCTTTTATAGGTTGATTAGTTTGTTACAATTGCATGGATGACGGGTCATATACCTTAATACTAGTCGTAGGGCCGTGTACAATATTCCCTAACTCTATAGGATCCTACTTCACTCCTATGTCGAGCCGTTAGAAGCTCCTAACATGGGATCATTAGAATTCTCCTACGCATTAAATACAACCAAAAATCGTAGTACACCTCCGATCATGTTTCTTAAGACGTTCAAGCAAGTTACCAATGGAAGTCTGCCATATTTCTTGAGCCTAACATCGAATACAATCATCCATAACAATTATAAACAAACAATCAACCCATAATCAACATCTAGGTTTCACTACATCTAACAAACACAATAAAGATCTAGCCTAGCATGTTAAATAGAAGACAAGCGTAAGATATAATCAAACAACACATAGACATATTGAATGATTTGAAGGAATACTTATCTTTAATTGAACATGAAAGAATCAAGGGGTTGAAACCCTTGAATAGCTGATAAAATTTGGACTAGGGTTTATTCCCTCAAAGTTGCACACTAATGAATGAAATTTGGAAAACTATATATAGATTACACATCGTGACGACGTCATGTGTTTTCCTGTGACGCCGTCAACTCACCTCTATAATAAAATCGTATTGCCTAGATCTATTTGTGATGCCGTCATGTGTAGTTGTGCTCTGGGCCGTCACTAATGTTTGGATCCTGACGGCCTTGTGTGACGCCGTCAGGTCCTAGGCTTAAAAACTCTCTGGATCGTCACATGTATTTTCCACTTCCACCTCTTTTGTAACTCTTGACGTCATCATGTACAAAGGCTTGACGCTGTCAGGTACTGTTCCCAGCAAGGAAATTTGAAACTTTGCCGTTTTCTTCACTTTTATGCTCCAAAAACGTCCAAAATGCTTCCTTTTCCAGATTTCTCTCCAAAAGTACCTAAAATGACAAAAGAAACGATTTAGGGCAATATTTGATCAAATAATCTCGAATTCGAGCTTAAATGACCCCTTAAAAGCGGTACACTTTTTGCCTCATCTGTTACTATAGGTCACATTAGGTCATTTTAAGCCTAAAATCCAGTGTTCATGTGAGAAAAAGTCAAAATCTCCCATAATCCCCCATAACAGTTCACTGTTGAGATCTTTGGTCTCATGGTCTTTCATATTAGTGTATAAGTATGATATGTAGCTTAAATTAGCTTAACTACAGCTTAATATAACATATTAAATCATTAGGAGTCATTAGAAGTTCAAATTAGTCAAATAGGTTCATAATATTAAAAAAAGTCAAATTACATATTAGGCAGCAAGTCAAATCTTTTAGGAATTGTTTTGAATTTTGTGTTTAGAATAAGCCCTCAAGCCTTTTACATGTTTTAGTCTTCCAGTTAAGCTTTGGAATCCCACCACTAGATTAATTTTTAGATTTTTTATTGTAGCTTATTTGGGTGCTTAAAGTGGCCTGCAGGGCTCAATGTTCCCCTACACCAAAGATCAACCCAAAGCACCAACTTTCAATTGTGCCTAGCTTGTTCTATAGTGGGCCCCACCTCCTGTTTAGTGGCTTATTGGAAAGCCAATAAGCCCAACTTTGAGGTTCTGGGCTTATTTCATGCTTATCTACTTATTTACTAGGGCTGCTAGTGGTTTCAAGTTTGTCCCATTTCACATGTATGCTGAAGTCCCAGCTTTTGTGCCAAACTTCCAAGCCCTCCCCTGACCTCACCTGTGGGTCCCAGTGATTGAGCTTTGGCTTTTTAGAAAGCCCATCAGCTCAGCTTATTGGAACCACTTTTGGTTTGGGATTCCAACCTCTCCTGTGTGACCCACAGACCTGCAAAGTTGGCCCTTTTGGCCTGTGTGGTCTGTGATGATTTTGGATTTGCTTATTTGATCTTAGTAGCTTATTCAATGCTAGTTTCTTGTTGATTTAGCCTCATTCAAGTTCACTTAAGTTGTTTACAGCTTAATCTATAGCTTGTGTCCACTGAGTATCTTCTTTCAAGCTTATTCAAAGCTCAAACCTCATTTTCAAGCCCAAAAGCCATCTGTTGAGCTTTTTAGGAAGCACACTGCTTATTTTTAATTTCCACACAATTTGTTTTCACAAAAGTTGTCTCATTTCAGTATTAGAATAGTTTCATAAAAGAAAAATAAAAAATCATCATTTTTAAAATAGTGATAGCTTCTATTTTAAGCCATTTGGCTTATTTTTTAGCTTATTTATAAGCAATTTCTAATTTTAAATTTTTCTTAAGTTCCTGGTAGTTGGTAGTATTTTTAGTAATTTTTTCAGATTTTTCCCATTTCATTTTGTACTTTTTATAATTTAATTTAGTTTAAAATTAATTAATAAATAGTTTTTAATTAATGATAATTATTTAAAAAGTCTAAAAAAAAAATTTCTGTTTTAAAATTAGTTTTATATTATTTTATATTTTTCCAAATTTAAATTTTATTTTTCTAAGTTAAAATCCTAATTATTTGTATTTTAGTGTAATTTAAATAATTAAAAGTAAATAGGAAATTAGTAATTAATTAATAATAATTAATTAAATAGTGTAAAAATCATTTTTCTTTTTCTAGAAATTTTCTTTATTTATTAGGATTGTAAAAATGTAATTTTCATATTCCTAGGTATTTTATTTCTCAAAAACTCGCGTTTTATTTCGTACGTTTACGTAAATTTAAATCAAATGTATGCGTTTTTAGGTTTTAAACGTTTCTGGGTTATCTGATTTCACAATCTTGTTAATATAGCTTATTTAAGCTAATTTGTTTTATATCCCTTAGTGTAATCATTTCAAACCCTTTTCTGTCCAAATTCAACCGATCACAAATCCGTTTTGATACTATCACACTTCGTCGGGACATAACGACCCGGGGAAACACTATATTCCATGGAGCATTGGCCCTAAGCAGTTTGACCTTGTTGACCATTCACTTGGTTAATTTAGGTTGACCGTTTCGAGCCAATCACCACCCTCCATTTTACCCTCTTCTCCAAGGATTGTGTGGGAAACTAGAAGGGGGGGGGGGGGGTTGAATAGTTTACCGACTTTTCTCTAGTTATAAAAATTCACTTTGTGAAAAACTTCGATTCGTGTGTAGATGAAATCAACCAACATCAATATGAACACAACCTTAAACTAACACTAACAAGCAATAGAAATAAATAAAGTGACAGAGATGGAAAGATCAAATCGAGATAAGTGATATATTTAGGTTCGGTCACGAAGCTCTTCTTCGCCCTACTCCACTCCCCGAGTACCCAACTCGAGAGTTATAAGCACTATGTCAACAACCTCCCTTCAGGCGGAGAAAATTGTACAATGTCGCTTACGTTATTTTCTGACACTATGGTAGATGTCGAGACTAATCTTAGCTAGTACCAATCGACCACGATCCACACGATCCAAATTTCTCACACGATCTACACGATCCTAACCTTTCACACGATCAACACAATCCTCACACAATCTACACAATCCTCACAATTAACTCAATCTACCTTGATCCACTTGATCAATACTCTAACACACTAGCTACAAGAGATCCCCAAGATCTCAACACGATCACAATGATCCACACAAGATAGCTTATACAAGATTACAACACTTGATGTATATCAAGATACAATCAAGCAAACAATAGGTAATGCAAGTGCGCTACAAAAAGACTCTAACACTTTGTGTCTTCTTGTGTTCTTCTCTTGACTAGTAGAGGAATGTAGGTGATCTTTGGTTGGATGAAAGAATCACTCTTTAAACAAAAGAAAACTAACTAATGATCTAATAAGTATAACTAGAAAAGGAGGATGGAATGCAGAAAGTTTTGTGTGAAAAAGGATGGTCAAAAACTGAGAAGTTAGGTGGTCTTTATAGGAAATGAAATTTTGACAGTTATAGGGGGACGGTACCACTAAATAGCACACGGTACCACTAAATTTAGTGGTACCGTGCCAGACAAAAACGCCCCTCTTTTTGTTTTTAGTGGTGAAGGTTTATTTGAGGAAGTTTGGAGCTAATTAGGGGGGAGGGGGAAATAGATGTTAAGGTTTTTTGAATTCATATTTCCAAATAAAACATTTCTTTAAAATTCAAAAATAATTTGTAAAATGTATTTTTGAAAAGAATGTTTTGTCAGCTCAGAATTGTAGAGTTTAAAACACAAATTCACTTTTTAGATCATTTGTCAAGTAATCACTTTGTTTGTTCATACCTAGAGTGATTTGCGTAGAATCAGATATTTCGATTAAAAACTTGTTTACGTTAACTTTGACGCAAAATGTTTTCACATTTTGTTATCATCAAAATGTAGAGGTACCGAAAGATGGTAATAACGTTTTTAGACATTATTTGCATCAACAATCTCCCCCATTTTGATGATAACAAAACATAAATTCATTTTAAGTGAAAAACTAATTTCGACAAGTTTTTAATGTGAGATTATATCCCATTTCTCCCCCTTTTTGTCGAAGTAAAAAGACTACTAAGACTCCCCCTTAATGTATACTCCCCCTAATTTGGAGCATATCAAGGAATCGCGCAATGGTTTATGCTACAAAAACAAGGTTAGATGACACAAATACAATATCTAACATGTAGCATTCAAGACAAATATTCAACCATAGTATGAGTTGGCTAAGAAATCTAAACATGAAAAGACTAATCCAACCAAAAGTAACAAGAAAGTAAACCAACCACAAACAAGAAATAAGCCCATGCATTAAAAGAGAAAAGATGATCACACATAAGGTGTGAGTACAAGAAGTAATAAAACAAGAAACACATGATAGTGATTTGAGAGGCCCTAAGATTTGCTTCTAGTCCAAGAGGAGGTCCTAAGTGTTTATTCATGAGCACCAAACATGAGGATGTTTAGTTGAATGGGCTATCGGATGGTGATGATGATGAGGTTACCAAAAGAGAATGACATAGGCGGCAAGCACTATGTATATCAATCGAATGAGGTTGGATAGATTTGTCCATGCATCACAGTGAGCATGGTAGTGATGATTATAGGTGTGATGTGTGTGGTGATGATGAATTTGGTATATTATTGTCCAACTTGGTGAGCTAGGAGTGATTTGGGAAGGTGGTGTGGTGATTTCCTCATCATTGTTGTTTGGTGGTCTATTGATTATCCTAGATCTCTTGGAAGTGTGAATTGGTGAAGTTTGATTGAAATGCATGTTATGTGTGTGAGGAAAGGTTAAAGAATAAGGTGAGTTACAAGAAATGCTTGTAATGGTGAGGCCTTATATAGGCAAAGGTGGTGTGGTTTAAATTAAAGTTGATGGGGATGTCCTAAGATGGTCTAAAGGAATATTAAGGTACATGTAGAGTTGGAATTCTTTGCAGATTTTGAGGATTAGGATGTAGGAATCTAGAGTGAATAGGAGTAGTTCACCAGTCTGGGGTACGGTACCACTAATTTATACATGGTACCGTTAAATTTAACGGTACCGTAACTTATTTAGTGGTGCCGTGACCTGATGATTGCAAATGTTCCTGCAGAACCTAGTTTTTAGGCATCTAGAAAGGTGTTTTAGGGGGACTACTTGCAGGAAATTTTAGTGCCTCAAATCTCTAAAGATTATTTTGCCAAAAATGACCCGTACAAATCTAGTTCTAGCATCTAAAGATTGTTATGCAAATATCTAAAACGAGTTATAAGCATTCAATCAAAGAGGACAAAAGAGCTAGCCTCCAAGAAGGCACATAATTCTTTCAAATAAGTTATCGAACTAATTCATGCACATTAGATAAGAGAGTAAATTATTTAGAATGACACAAAGATGAGATGATTTAAATATGCTCTAATAGCTATAAATAGTTTTTCCTATTACTCCATTGACTTGAGCACCCCCACAACTTCTTGCACTTACTCATCATCGCTTGATGAGACATCATAGTATGTGATGGAATCTTTACTATGGTCGAGTTGATTAGATGAACACTTCCAATAAAGAGAGACGTATGTGTTTTGGGTCAAGGGAGCCATGACAGGTTAGACAAGTAAGTATTGATCATTACGGAGTTGAGTTCATGACATATCTAAAGAGACGAGTCAACAACATGCCATAGGGTATTGCCTTATCTAGACGAGCCTTAACATTTAAAATTCTTTTTGCTACAAAGTAGGTAAGATTGTAGTGTTTCTCAGTAAAGAGACAGTACAACATGTGAGCATAGTACGCCGGAAGATGCTCACGATTGTGAGGGAGACAGAAGACATTTTCATGAAGCACATCTACCCATCTTCGGAGATGTGGATAGATTTCATCAACAAAAATCTTGAGTGGGTCAAGATCATAGAAGTGTGACTCAAGGAATTCAACATGACCATAGAAGAATACCGTGGACTTTTTGAGGGAGACTAATATGTTCAATAATTTCATTTGGTGTAGGTATGTAGGTGTGATAAGGACCATACTCTTCTCGATGACTCGTGAATGACTTAAGGGACATTCCTTTAGTGTAGGCACATTGTCCATGATTAGGAAGCCCAAGAATTTGAGCAAACTGATCTAGAGTGAGAGTGAAGATTTGGTCTTTAATTGAGAATTGAAGAGACAAAGTTTGATTCTCACTATATATGAGTTTAACTTGTCGATAGAATTCAAGGATAAAGTGAGGACAAATTGACTCATTGATGTGAAATAGGCAATCGAATCCAATTTCACGGAACATGGAGGTGATGTGATCATGATCAAGGAATGAAGGTTCGACAATACGACCCTCATGAAAGAATCGAGATACAAGATTGCAAAAGCTTTTGTGGTGAGAGGAAGGAGCGTTTGGTTCAAGAGACTGTTTAGGAATGTAATCATCCGTTAGTTCATGATCGTAATCAAACATGTGAAACATCTTGTTGCCTATAATAACAAAAGTTAAACGAATAAGCTAATAGTTTTGAAGATATGTGTCTAGTGTGTGCCTATATGCAAACTTGTGGAGGTGTAGTAATCTTGACTCTAAAATAAACCTAATAAGCTTACCCAAATACTCCTGATTTCAATTTAGCTCAAGTGAATATGTCAATAAGTACATATTAGTTATGTACTTTAGCCAATATTCGTGAGATCATGTATGCATGAAAACGTTTTTAGTTTGTATCAACAATGAATTTTTTTTTCATGATCCTAGTTTCATGATATTTTTAAAGGATAATGAAATTCAGGTATTTGCTAAATTTAAAATTTTTGGGTGTCTATGACACTTATTCTAAGTCATAATTATTCTAAAAATGATTCATATGATCATGGTTAGTCTTATTTGAATTTTAATGAGGTTTAGACAAAAAAAATAAAAAATAAATATAATATAAGTAGTTCTAACCAACTCTTAAGTTTGGGGAATCATGTTAGTTATATATTATTTAATCCTAGCCCTTATTGCATAGAAACCCAAATAAATTAAAAAGCTCCAATTTGAATTTCTTTTTGTGTATGAACAAACCCTAGACTCAAAATTAAAGAAGATTAGGAAAAAATGACTTACAAATTTTGTTAAGAAAAGTATTATGTTTGGTGATCTTGAAGTCCAATGTCTTGATTAGATTTTGGAGGAGTGTGATGGGATTTAGGGAGTGATGATTTGATTGTCACAACTTAATGGAGAAAATGATGGTGTTTGAGTGTGAAAAGTGGGGAAAGGAGAGGATAAAGACGGGCTTCAACAGATGTACAGTACCACGGTACCACTAAATTTAGTGGTGTCGTGCACTGTTGAGACAGATTTTTGTTTCATTTTGATTTTTGACGAATGTATCTTACTTATTTAGTAAGACATTTTGAGACGAGGAAAGAATTTATACCTAATAAACTCTTTTGACGAGGGAAAACGAATTGGATGATAAGAGATGACCTTAATATTTTCCGAGAAAATATATAAATAGTCATTAGGGGAGTACGGGAAGTTACTTCAATATTTCCAGTGAAATAGTTGAGTAGTCCTGAGCACTTAATAGGAATAAATCCATTCGGATTTGAATGACGAATATTGACGTGAGAGGATGACTTTTGCATTTCCAGTGAAATGAGTAAATAGTCATTAGGAGGATAAAACGAATGACTTAATATTTACGGCGAAATATTTGAATAGTCATGGAATAAGACTTGGAAGATATTATTGAACACTTGTAAATTATAAAATTTCCTATATATATATATATATATATATATATATATATATATATATATATATATATATATATATATATATATATATATATATATATATATATATATATATATATATATATATATCTCCCACTATATAAACCAAGCTTTCCTTAACGAAACCTTTGCCCAAAACTCCAGGATAATAACACCTGGAAACTAAAAGTGATCCAATGGACCTTATGCATTGTCGTGTATTTAATTAATGTAAACAACTTAATACACACATCTTCTATAGCCGGAAGATCAAAAACACGCAATTTTAATCAACAAGTAAACCTCAAACAAGCATAACACTCAAATAATGTTATCGAAAATCTACAATTATCACCAACAATTAAACCCCCCCCCCCCCCCCCCCCCCGCCAACACGAAAACCCCAAATAATGTTTTCCCGAAATCAATTCATACTCGAAAATCATTCTACCCTAAATTAGTTTACCCGAAATCAATTCATACTCGAAAATCAGTTTACCCTAAATCAATTCATACCCTAATCAAACTCCTAATTTGGTTAACCCCAATTTTTTAAAAACCTTATTCGATTTGAGTGTTCGTTTTCTATGGCTCCAATTTGATATGTTGAAGGTATGTTGATTATTTTCATGTATTTTCAATTTCATATTCGTTCATGTATATTTTTGTGTTATATATGATAGTTAAACCTTTTCGATAATTATACAATAGTTAGTGTGTTTATCCATATGAATTGATAACTATACTATTAAAACGTAAAAGGTTTTGTTTTTAATCAATTTTGGTCAAGCTATTTTATGGAATTGCTAAAATTAGTGTGATTTTGTTGGAATTGGGAGGTAGGATTTGAATATTTTTGAGTTTCGGTTAGGATTGTTTATTAATTGAAAATAAACTCGGTTAATCTGCTAGCAATTGATCACTATGATATAAAAACAGCAAAGGGCATGCTACTTGAATATGTAAAAGTATAGGCCATGGTCGTTATTTCAGTCAAGATTCTCTTAGAGCTTTTGTATTCGATTTAAGGATTAATCAACTAGAAAATGTTTATAAACTACTCTATTTATGTTTCGTAATTTTTAGCAATAAGAAACATTTTGAATGAAACATAGCATTATATAACTTCAGTACTCAGAAACAAGATTTTGCCCAATGAAATTTATGCCTCAGAAAGGACATTGGGAAGCACCTTAGATGTCGTGCTTCGATTTTGCAGTTTATAATTGTATCGCATTTTTAAAGTTATAACGTAACTTTCAAATTTTAACCCATTAACATCCTATCTTGCCCGCTTATGGCTAAACAAGTTTTTCATATTTTCTGTATACTATCAAGCAACCTTTTCTGGAATACGTGGAGAAGCTTGATGGACCTTTTATTTAGTCACTTGCGTATCTTAACTGATTTAGTCATTTTACTTTCGATCATTGTGCTAATAAAATGAACAATTTAACAAGAAGTTATTTTAGTCCTCATTATGGCCAGAGTTAGCTTAAACAAGACAATAATAACTTTAAGTGTAAAATTTTGATAATTAAGAGAATGGTTCAATTGCATTTCCTTTTTGGTTGTCATTTTTCTTCAAGTTTCTTATTTAATTTCCTGTATCATGTGACTGAAAAGGGGAACGAAAACGAGAATTGTTTGAATGAATTAAGTCTACTTTTTTGTCGTGATGCCAAATCATCAAGTAGATTGGATTTGTTAATGGTTTGTTTATAGATCTAGATTATAGTGCAAAAGTTATGTCAGCAACATAATACATACCTGATTATGAGCATGATCTGACTTTTGAGTGTGATGTTTTACATTGCAGGTCAACTGAATCCTATTTCGATGCTAATGGCCAACTGGCCTCCAATGAGGTAAGTTATAAAGGTGTGAACTTTGTAGTTATAATGAGTTGGTGACCAATTACTAATCATGTAGTATTTGTCAGGTAATATGCAGGATGAATGGGAACACCATGCCCCGACACCAATTAAGTTACACGCTGGCGTAAATTGTTTTTGTGGCAGTAGGTGTCGAGCGGATGCAAGTGAAATAAGCTTTAATTTTATTAACCGAGCATGTCAGTTAGACTGGTATGCAATTTGTGAATTACTATATTATACTTATTTCTTATAAAAGAATCGTAATATTCATTGTTTAACACACGGTCACTTCATTTTTATCTTATTTTATTTGAATATAGTTTTAGTGGTTTTATGAAATATCTTTCTAAATGTGATTTTAGCTTATATAAGTCCTATTAAAAAAATCAAAGTACGTAATGATAATATGTTTTTGGTCCTCATTTATTATAACATCGTTACATTTTTAAGCCCGTTTGGCATAACTATTTTGCTGGAGTGTTGAGGAAATGAAGATGTTTGACCTTATGTTGATGTAAATTGTTGTCATTAACATATTAGTAAATCATATCTTTTTGCAAGACTACGCAAAGTTTCAGGATGCGTTTTTGTGTTTTAAGAACTATGAACCTAAAAATACTTTTGGAAAATTTTAGTAGTAATATGTAAAGTGGTTAGTGATATACCAAAGCTTCATATTATTAATTTTTTTGGTACATTATTGTTTACTCAGTTAGATGATAAAGATTGTTATTTTTGCATAAAGAGGTTTGAAATCCGTGGTAGATTATTTGCGGGCTAATGGAAATTTCGTCAATCGGCTTGTGAGGATGATCAATGGGTGATATTACAAGGTAAATTGGATGTGTTCACTATCATTTTTTCATTGTTTGTTTGTTAGTCTAAACGTTTAAGTAGTAACCTATTTCCAAACATCCTCCAAAACATTTTTTGTCCAAACACCCCCTAAAACAGTTTATTTCCAAACAGCCCCTATTTGAACATTCTTGTTCAACTTCTGTGTAGAATTTGAGGCTGTTTGGTGGAGAATTTTGGTGTGCTTCGTGCAAATATTTGTGGTTGTTTTGTGATTTTAGTGGCGATATATTGTGGCTGCAAAGACGTATTAGTATGCCACAAACTATTTAAAAAATGGCATATCCAGAAACATGATAGAATAATGAATTTGTTGTAAGAATCATGAAACTTGGGTGTAATTTAGGTGTCCATAGCTTTTTGCTTGAATATAGACGGATTTGTAATTGTTGACAGAATTCAGTTGTTTGATGTAGGATATAAAATGGGTGCAAATGAGGTAAATTGTTGTTAGTTTTTTATTCTAAAATTGTGACTGTATGGTCTTCTTAATTAGCAGTGTTGGTGCTTTTAGTTGATTATATTGGAAAGTTTTGATTTGCTTCAAAATTGTGGCTGTATGGTTCATCTTAATTAGAATTTACGTGACTTTCAAAAGTCAACCTGTTTAACCTACAAATATTAGATTTTACTCATTTGATGTTAAAAACGCAACCACGTAATCTATACACAAATATTGCTTAAGTGTACCTCTCTTTGTGCCGTGTTATTTTGAATATCATGTTTTATGGTACACGCTATGTTGGAGAGGTGAAGCTTTCTGAGCCAACTGATTTGATTTTCTGATGTACTAATAGCATTTTGTAGTCCTGTTGCATTTTACTATTAACTTTTTTTAGTTTCTTTTGTATTGAATTTACGTTTCCATTTTTATTTTTACAAATATTTCTAAACACTGATTACAATGAGGTAAAACCACAAAAAACAAAGTCATATTAATTATATGTTTGGATAAATTGATGTTTTTTTGGTTGTTAAATATAGATGGAGAATATGGACTTTTTCTATACCGAGTTGGGGCTGATGAATAATTCCATTATTATTAGCAATAACCATTCCAAGCTTGCTGCTTTATTTGTGTATTCTGCTCGGTGCACTCTTCAAAAGGCAAATGAATGGACATACACCCTTAAGCATCACACACACGGTACTCCAAAAATCAAGTGAGGTGAATGTTTTGTTACACTTGTGTTGAAAATTATAATCTGTTAACTTTAAAGCGTTTACCCAAAAAAATTACCGGGAGAACCCTTTACCAAAAAAAATTTAAACTGTTTAATCTGAGGAGTGTGTTTTTTTTAAATAGAGATTGTGCCAAGACATTAGGAAAGTTACATGCTTAAGGAAGTGAAAGTAAGTTTCAAGCGGTTTACAGGAAACACATTGTTCTTGAGAGGAGTGTGGTGGCTCTTTTCCTAGCGAGGAGTTTTGTGGCATAGGTTGGTGGATAAGCGTCTTAAGTAATGTTTCTAAGAATGTTTTGTATTGCTTAGTGGATGATTAGACTCATCATTTTGTTATAGTTTTTGTATGTTGTCTTTGGATGAACCATTCTGTTTGGATGATTATGAGGTGTGATTGGTTAACTTGACATTAAGTAAAAAGTGGGTATTATAATTGTAATAACATAGGTTCTCATTATTTCTTGAAGTGGTATAATTCAGACAATTTCATTGCGGCAAATGCAACAACTCCATCCAGTGTCAAGCATTTTACTACTTCTTTTATACATGTTACATTATTTACAGGGCCGTCCTATTGATTTGGCTGGCCCGGTGCGAAACTACTAATAAGCCCCTTTAAATTAGCGAAATCTAAACTATTATGAAAAATTCAAAAAATAATATACTTAGACATGTATAAATACTAAAGAATATATATTAAATTAGAGGCCTCTCACATAACATACAAAAAAAGCTGTAAAAATGTAAGTTAGACATGTATAAATAATAATGTACATATACTAAATCGGATGCCCCCTTACAAACGGTGGCCCTGTGCGGTTGCACCACTTGAGCATGCCAATCGGCGCCACTGATAATTTATCTTTCAACATTATACATTTAGCATATTAAATTTTTACATCATGTTTTGTACTACATTTTTATGTTCAATAATAAAACTTTTAGCTAGCCAGCCAATGGCCGAGCTTTAGGCTATTTACCTTCATTCAGTTTTTTTGCTAAAAATCTTAATTTGTATGACAAACTTTATGCTGGTCAACATTATGCATTTGCGAATTATATATATATATATATATATATATATATATATATATATATATATATATATATATATATATATATATATATATATATAATTTTTTATATAGAATACATGTAACACATTTTTTATTTTGAATAATAAAACTTAATGCTAGCACCCCATCGAGGCGGCCTAAGGCTAGTATATATATATATATATATATATATATATATATATATATATATATATGTATATATATATATGTATATGTATATATATATATATATGTATGTATATGTATATATATATATGTATATATATATATATGTATATGTATATGTATATGTATATGTATATGTATATGTATATATATATATATCTATATATATATATATATATATATATATATATATATATATATATGTATATGTATATGTATATGTATATGTATAGGTATATCTATACATATATATATATATATATATACATATATATATATATATATATATATATATATACATATATATATATATATATATATATATATATATATATAATGCTTAAAAACGTTATTAATATTTCTCAATAACTCTACGTTTTGATAATCACAAAATGTAAACTAAATTAAGTCAAGACTATGACTTAAACAAGTATTTAGTAACAAATATTTACTTCTACAACTAATATCACTTAAGGTATGCATAAACTAAGCATCTTATGCATTACATGATCAAAGGAAATATTTTCTTAACACAAAACATTTTATAAAATGACATTAACATTTTATATATTTTAGAAAATCATTTTTGGTATTATTTTATTAAACTACAAAGATATGATTTCAAATTTCCAACCAAAAAGGGCAAAATCTATCCAGAAAAACCTTCCCCACAAAAAGACAAACAAACCCAACGTTCTGGAGGGGCAGCCCCCTTAATTCTTGGGCGGCCCCCTTAATGATTAAAGGGATCGGCCCCTAATTAAGGGGACCGGCACGCTCCAAAACAGTATTTTTTAGCCCTTTAAATACTGGTTCATTTCATAAATTTTTCTCACTTTTTTGCACTCAAAACTTTCTGATCTCATCTCCATTTCTATCCCAAAATCCTTTGATCTTATAATTCATAAGTCTTTGTTTCTAAGTGATCCAAAGCTTCATCCACACAAGTGCAAAAAGAAGAACACTCCTCAATATCCATAAAATTGTAGTAGTGTTGTGATTAGTTAGTATCATCTTGTAGTAGTGCTAGATATTTGTAAAGTGTTGTGTGAATTAGTTGATTGTAGATATTAGGTGTTTTGTAAAGTAGTGTAGTAGTTGTGAATTAGTTGTGCATAGAAGAAGGTATGAAGTAAACAAGAAGAGGTTGTGAAGCTATCTTGAAGAAATTGTGAAGGTGTGAAGAAGGTGTGAAGTTGTGAAGAAGTTGTGAGATTGGATCTAGCTATGATTAGAACTCGACATTTAGCTTAGTATCGTTAATAGGTGTAAGCCAAGGTGTGTAAGGTTTCTCCTCCATAAGGAGTTTGTTGACATAGTGAAGAAAACTCTCAAGTGTGGTACTCGGGGAGTGGAGTAGGGCAAGGAAGGTGTCCATGTAGCCGAACCACTATAAATTCACGTGTTGTGGTTTGATCTTTCTAACTCTATCTTTACTTCATTTCATTTCAATACTTACATTATTAGATTAGACTTGCTTATATTTGTTGACACTTAAATTCACGTAAGATCGAATCAAAGTTTTTACAAGCTACAAAAGATTTTGAAAATAAATTTAAAAGACGTAAAACTATTCAACCCCCCCTTCTAGTTTTCCACAATTAGTATCAGGAGCCACGTCTAGCAAGATCTTTAAAATATAATGTATTTTAAACCTTGTAGCGATCTATGGAATCTGAAAAATATTTAGAAGGGCAATCTATGCAAAAACCACCACTATTTGAAAGTGATGAATTTTAATATTGGAAAAGTCGATTCGAAACTTATGTGAAATCAAAAGATCTAGATCTTTGACATGTTATTACTAATGGTGATTTTTTACCTATTCAAAATAATTCCGAAACAAAGAAATATGAAATCGTGCCTTTTATAAAACAAAATGATGATTTAAAAAGAAAACTTGCTAAAAATGATGAAGCAAAAATGGTTATTTAGAATGCGCTACCACGTAAAGAGTACGAAAGGATCTTTATGTGTGAAACCGCAAAAGAAATTTGAAACTCTTTACTAATAACTCACCAAGGTAATAGTCAAGTCAAAGATAATAAAATAGATCTACTTGTTCAACAATATTAGCAATTCACGATTCCGGAAGAGGAATCAATTGATAATGCTTCCGCTAGATTTAACACTATCATCACAAGTTTAAAAGTACTTGATGTGAATTTTTCTAGTAAGAATTTTGTTAGGAAGTTTCTTAGGGCTCTTCACCCAAAATTGCGAGCTAAAGTGACGGCTATTGAAGAATCAAAGAATTTGTCAACGTTGCAACTTGATGAATTAATTGGAAACTTGAAAGTCTACGAAGTAATTATAAAGAAGGACTCCGAAATGGTCAAAGAAAAACGAGAGCAAAGCAAGTCAATCGCTTTGAAAGCTAGAAAGGAATTGGTGAGTGCTTATTCACTCACCTTTTCTTAGCCTAAATTGGACCAAATAAACCAAAAACTAACCAATAATGCCAAAGAAAGTGTGATTTTGTGTTTGTGAATGTGCAGGAACGGATATTTAAGAAAAGACAAAAAATCACGAGAAAATGACAAAACAGGCACGAGATTTGGAAAAGTGAATAAAGCCGGAGCCGGGGAAGCTAGTGGTCAAAGTCAAAGCTCATATGGTCAAATAAAGTCCTCAAAGCTTCAAGAATAAAGTTTTAAGAAAGTCCACATTTGGTCCCTCAATTTTCAAGAGTTGTCACTTTTGGTCCTTGAGAAGATATTTTAAAGAATTTGCTCTCAAAACCTCCAAGTATCCAAGAAATATCACAATGAGCCCTTGGAATTATTTTTATGAAGAATGGCAGCAAAGGTCCTCATAATGTCAGATTGTACAACAAAGGCCCCTTGGTTTAAAACACTACTACCATCCGGATCCTATAATAACTTTAAACCTAGCCCAAGCCCAAACAACACAAGCCCACCAACCCCTTATTAATACATACCCGGTCCAAGCCCAACCCTGGTATCATAACCCGGTCAAACCCCCAAAACTTCGGTCAAAATAATAATATAAATCCACCCCGCCTTCTTTTACTATTCACCCATCCCCAACCATTTACCCTGTATCCACCTCAGTTACCAAAGATGCTAGTACGAGGTTTGAGGCCTTCTAGAACCTGACACGTTGTCAGAAATGGTGTCATGATTCCTTCCAAGTGGGAAATTGAAGCTCCCTGATTGGACAAGGAGACGTGGAAATGGGATAAGGATCAATCATTTGCTAAGAATGAGAGGGATGACGACATTATGATAAGAATTGAAGATATGTGGCCAAAAACAAGCTTCTGGATCCTTCTGAGCAAAAACCCTAGCTCACCTCTGCTCCCATATATAAACCCCCCCTTGTATACATTTGAGGGTGTAGAGTAATTTGTAGTGTTACTCTGCCATTTTTGTAACTCAAGTTTTATTAATGAAAGTTTCTCTTTAATTGTCTTATTTAAATTCACTATAGCTTATTTACTTGTTGTCTTTTCAGCTTATTACTTTCTTATAGCTTCTTCCTTTCTTTAAGCAAGTCTCTTTCTTTGGTAACTTATTTAGTCTCAATATCTCTGTTTCAATAGTTTTATTTTGTTGTTGTTTATTATTTAAAGAAAAGCCAAAAAAATCTAAAAATTTACAAAAGCCAAAAATAAGTTCTGTCATCTTTTCTTAATGATTTTTAGTGCTTATTAGTTGTTTATTAAAGCTTATTTAAACTTTTAAAGCTTTCAGTAAGCTTGTTGTTTTCTTGTTTCTCAAAAACCAAAATTTTTCAAAAAAAGTCAACGAAAGTCAACCACTCAGCTTATTGAATAAGCTGAGTGTTTTGGTGGTAAAAGACAGCCAAAAAGGAGTCCCTTGGCCTGTCTAAAGACAGGCTAGCTTAGTGAGCCCCCTCTTTTCATGCTGAGGGGGATTTGGATTGTAAGTGTTCACTTTTTCATTTTGATTTTAGTAGCTTATTAATACTTTAGCTTAGATCTGTTATAACTAGCTTATTACTATTGATTCTTGCTTAAACTAGCTTAATACTGCTTGTTCATTGCTTATTGATCACTTTTGAATGTCTTTGGTGTGATTTGGTCTTATACTGCCTTATTATAGCTTATATCTATGATCTTGTGTTTATGTGATAAATGATGTTTATGATCTATGTTTCTGAGTGTAATCATATTCTTGGATCATATGAAGTATGCTTGGATTAGTTTGAAATTGTTTTGGTGATTCTGTAGTGATTTCTAGTTATAACTGGCCTTTAAGGGGTGTTTGGATAGCTGTGTTTTGCTAATATAAGGTCTAGTTTAGGGGATCAATTTGGTTCAAACATCTCACTTAGGTAATATTAGAAGTAGTTAAAGCATAAAATAGTAGGTTCTTTAGTTTAAAAAGTCAATCACTAGCTTAATCTATCACACAGTTAGTATAAATAGGATTTTAACTTAGAAAAACTTAAAAGTAGTTACATATTAGTTAGTAGTAGCTTAAATCAATCACAATATAGCTTATTTGTATCTCAGTAATCATTAAAGTAGAATCAAAAACCAAAAAAAGCCAAACTTGCTTGTTTAATAAAAAGTCAAAAGGTTCTTGAACTCAGATTTTGGTATAAACTTTGGAGGCTTGTATAGGTTTCAATCTTGTTTAGAAATTCATAAGGATTGTTGTTTTAAGAAGCTCAGTACTAAAATAATATATTTCAAAAGGAAAATTTGGATTTGAACATCATTTGCTTATCTGATAAGGTTTTGAAAATAGCTTATTATGACCATTGGTGCCCTGCACCATCAGTCCTGGCCCAACTTCTTGGGTATATTAGAACTAGTAGATTGCATCTAGGATCTGTATCTTTGCTTGTTTTGTGTTGCCATAGTTGTAGTAAGTTAAAATCCACCCTTAGTTTTGCCTGGCTAGCTTATTAGGACTGCTTATTTGTTCCATTTAGTTTGTAGGTTTAAGCAAATTCTGTTTTAAAAGTAGGGCTGCAATTCTTTAAATTAGACCTCTAGTTTGTAATTTTGATTGTTCTGGGCTTAGTATAGAGTATTGCATCTGTTTCAAGTGTTATTTGGCATTAGCTTATTCTGCTAGTGCTTATTCCTCTCTTGGTGCTTATTTGGGCTACTTGCTTAGCTTATATGTGTTCCTGTGCATCATAAGGCCCGAGTATTGTTCTTATAAGCTCATTTGAGTATAATAAGCATTTGGTAAAAGTATGGTCAAAGTTTGGTCAACTGTGCTTATAAATAAGCACTTAAATAAGCTATTTTTAAGCTAATAAGCACTTACAATGCTTATTTTTCATTTTTTCTATTTTTCCTAGATTCAAAATAATATTTTAGATTTTCCCTGAATTTTTCATAATTTTATGAGTTTATTTGCTACTTTTCTTAATTAATTTTCATTTTTAATCACTTTTTATTACTTTTTAATTATTAGAAAATCCAAAAAAATCAGAAAAACCCCAGAAAAATCCAAAAATATTTTAGAAAATAGTTTTCAGTTATTTTAGAATTTTAGAAATTAAATTTGCATTTTTCTCACCTTATTTACATTTTCTTTTAATTATTAAATAGTTTAATTAGTTTTTAATTCATAAAAAATTATTAAAAAGTCTAAAAAATATTTTTCTTTTTCTGAAAATTTTCTTTTATCATTTTTAACTTTTTAAAATTAATTTGAAGTCCGTAGAATTAGTATAGCTTAAAGCTCGCGTTTTATTGCGCGCGTTACGTTTAATAATCGCGCGTGCATTCCCGTTTTTGCGTTTTAGACCTTGGTGCATTACTAGCTTGTACTCTTTGCATGTTTAATAATTGTTAGTTGATAATTGAACTATTTGATCACTATTTGCCTTTTTCACCACTTTTCAAATCACGATTACACGAATCAATATTCTTGATTCCATTCACACCTTCACTTGGAAACGACTCGGGTGATTCGTATTTCTTGCGGATCACTTCGATACTATACTACTATTATATTATAATTGATTTGCATCAATTTTTGGCGCCGCTGCCGGGAAAGGCTTGAAGTGAATTTTGAATCATTGTTTTGAAAAATCGTGTTTTGTTAAGCCTTCTTCTATTTTTGTAGATATATATAAATATTGAAAAATCAGAAATACTTTTCCTAAAGTATTTCCAAAAATCCCAAAAAAATAATAAAAGTTACAGCCTCAACTCGATCGAAAGAAAGGGCGTTGTAAACCAAATAAGTCTCCCAATATAACGAAAACGTAATTTAGTTGTTTATCGGACTATTTCAATTACTACAACCGATTAAGCGGGAAATACGGAAGCTAAGACATTAAATTGCTAGCTAAAGAGAGATCCATTCTTCTCTCCCGTCCCGTCGCGCGTGGTTTTGAAAGAAACGGTTTTCGATTAACGTTACGTTTTAAGAAAAGAAAAAAAACAAAAAAATAAAAAATTTTTGAGAAAAAATAAAAAAAAAAATTGAAAAATAAATAAAAACAAAAAGATTTTCTTTTCTATTTTCTTTTTCTTTTTAATTTTGTTTTTGGTGTATGCACACCCGTTCTACTTCTGAGAATCTTACTTCTCCGCTCTCAAACCCCGAGCGGGTTTTACGACATACGTGTCGTGTTCATTTCCTCGACGACGAGGAGATGAACCATAACGAACAACACAACGGGCCCCCGCCGATGGGTGGTCCGCAGCACAATGTTGTCCCGCCGATGGGACAACAACCGACATTTGATCCGCGTCCGATGGAAGAACAACTCCAATCACCATTCAACGGTGTGAGGAGAGCTATTGTGATTCCGGACATCAATGCCAACTTTGAAATCAATCACGGATTACTCAACTTAATAACCGGTATATCCTTTCACGGGTTCGATAACGAAGACCCCTATGCACACATCCGAAATTTCACCGACATCGCTGAGACTATTAGGATGAATCAAGTCCCTCACGATGTGGTGAAATTGAAGTTGTTTCCTTTCTCCTTAAAAGGAGCAGCCCGGACTTGGCTGGAAAAGGAACCGCCCAACTCGATTCACACTTGGAATGATCTTGCTACCAAGTTTGTGAATTATTTCTATCCTCCTTCTAAAACTTCTAACTTACGATCCCAAATCTTTCGGTTCCAACAAGCTTTTGATGAGTCGTTTAGTGAAGCTTGGGACCGATTCAAAGATTTGATGGAAAAATGTCCGAACCATGGGTTCACACCCCTTCAGCAGATTGACACTTTCTATAATGGGTTGAGTCACGTTGACCAAGACTCACTCAACTCTGCTGCTGGTCGGAACTTGTTGGCTAGAAATACGAATGATGCCTTCATGATAATCGAGAACAAGGCTCGTGTGAGAATGTCTAGGAACAAACATCAAGTGTCTAATAATGAGAAAAATAATGATGAAATGAAAAGTATGATATTGGCTTTAACAAAGAAAGTTGATGCTATGTCTATTGAGAAACCAAACCATCAAGTCAATGTTGTGAATCAAGGTTGTGTTACTTGTGGTGGTCCACATCCGTATTATGAGTGTCCGTCGACCGGCTCTTATGCTCAAGAGAACGTGTATGCTGCAAACATGGGTAGCACCGGCTACCCACCTCTTCAAGGAGATTGAAATCCTCTCAGCTACCGTTCGAGCCATTTTCATGGACCACCCGGGTTTAATCAACCTAATCAAGTGAATCAGAACAATAATGTGCAAAACCGTAATCATCAATTCAATCAAAATCAAAACCGGCAAAATCAAGGTTTTCAAAACCAAGTTGTAAACCAAAATCGGAATTTTCAGGGAAATCAAAACCAAGCCCCGCCTCAAGGGAACAATTTTCAAAATCATGGGAATTTTTAGAATAATCAAGGGAATTTTAACAATACAAATCTGAATCATGGCAACTTTCAAAACCGTGGGCGAAATTTTAATAATCAAAATCAAGCTGTTATTCCAAATCTGTCGCCCACAGAAGATTTGATTAAGCAATTGCTTCAAAACCAACAAGCTTTTATGACAAAACAAGAGGAAACAACAAGGTTGTTAGCTAATCAAATCAATGATCTTAACAAGCGTTTAAATGATCGACCCTCGGGCTCTGGAACTTTGCCTAGCAACACGATCGCTAACCCGAGGGGCGATGCTAAAGCGATCACGACAAGGAGTGGTGTTTCTTATGATGGACCAACGGCTCCGACTACCTCTTCTTCTCTACCTTCCAAGGTAGTCGCCCGTGAACCCGAGGCGACAACGGATACGGAAATTCCTATTAATAATGGAAGGACCGAAGACATCCAACCTCCGGTGGTCCCGACGTCCAAGGGAAAAGAAAAAGTTGTTTATGAAAAAGATATTCCCGTTAAAACAAAGTTGCCTTATCCGTCACGTTTAAACGAACAAAAGCACCGTGAGAAAGATAAAAACCAAATGGAGAAATTCTATCAGATTTTTCAAGAATTGCATTTTGATATAAGTCTCGCGGATGCTATACTTTTGATGCCTAAATTTGCTTCGATGCTAAAAGGACTTTTAAATAACAAAGAAAAGCTTTTTGAAATGTCGAGAACCTAAATGAATGAGAATTGCTCAGCGGTTCTTCTCAAAAAGCTACCCGAAAAGCTTGAAGACCCTGGCAAGTTTCTTATACCGTGCAATTTTCCGGGTATGGTTCAATGCTTCGCCTTGGCCGATCTTGGTGCTAGCATTAACCTAATGCCATTGTCGATTTGGAGAAAGTTGTCTCTCTCTAACTTGACACCGACGCTTATGACCCTCGAGCTTGCCGACCGATCTACGTCTCGTCCAATTGGCATAGCCGAGGATATTTTTGTCAATGTTGGGAAATTCCATTTCCCTGCCGATTTTGTGGTTGTTGATTTCAATGCCGATCCACGGGTTCCTCTCATTCTCGGGAGAGGTTTCCTAAGGACCGGTCGTGTTTTAATTGATGTTTACGACGAGGAGATTACTTTACGTGTTGGAAATGAAGCCGTCACTTTTAACCTTGATCAAACCGCAAGATACTCCTCAGACTACGATGTCTCTTACGTCAATCGAATCGATGTTATTGACGAAGCTACGGATGAGTATTCTCAAGAACTTCTTGGTTTTACCGAAAATGCTTCGAGTGGCAATCCCACTCCTTCTTTTGAACCGATCGTCTCCGATTCTTCTCCTTCCCTCACTCCGTTTGAGGGAAGTGATCTCGCTTTGGAAGAAATCAATGCTTGTCTTTCAAATGAATCATTTTCACCGGAAATTGATAATAATAACTTTGATCCGGAGGGGGATATTTTATTAATTGAAAAGTTGTTAAATGAAAAACCAATTGTTTCTTCCCCTCTGGTAGACTTAAAAATGGCAGACGTAAAAGAAGTAAAGCCGTCTATTGAGAATCCTCCGGAGCTCGAGCTCAAGGATTTGCCTCCTCATCTCGAATACGCATACTTGGAAAAAAATGATAAATTACCGGTTATAATATCAAAAGACCTTAAAGATGAGGAGAAGACACGACTCTTAGATGTGCTTCGGAAGCATAAAGGTGCGATTGCTTGGCAAATATCCGACATTAAGGGAATCGACCCTCGATTTTGTACTCATAAGATTCTGCTTGATGATAATCACAAAGCTTCCGTCCAACAACAACGACGGGTTAACCCACTAATCCACGAAGTGATCAAAAAGGAAGTTATTAAACTCCTTGACGCTGGAATGATTTATTCGATCTCAGATAGTTCATGGGTTAGCCCGATTCATTGTGTTCCAAAGAAGGGCGGAATCACTGTTGTGAAAAATGATGATAATGAGCTTATACCGACTAGACTTGTGACCGGATGGAGAGTTTGTATCGACTACCGCAAGTTAAATGATGCGACACGTAAAGACCATTTCCCGCTCCCTTTTATGGACCAAATGCTTGAACGGTTAGCGGGAAATGAGTTCTATTGTTTCTTGGATGGCTTTTCTGGGTACTTTCAAATCCCCATTGATCCCCCGGATCAAGAAAAGACCACTTTTACTTGCCCGTATGGAACGTTTGCCTATCGGAGAATGCCCTTTGGCCTATGTAACGCTCCGGGCACGTTTCAACGGTGTATGATGGCTATTTTCTCGGATATGATCGAAAAAACCATGGAAGTGTTCATTGGACGAGTTCTCCGTCTACGGAAATTCTTTCGACTCTTGCTTCTCCCATTTAGAGAAAATGCTGATACGGTGTGAAAACACCAATTTGGTTCTAAATTGGGAGAAGAGCCACTTCATGGTTAAAGAGGGAATAGTTCTCGGCCATAAAATATCCAAATCTGGAATTGAGGTGGATCGGGCAAAAGTCGATGTTATTGCTAAGCTACCTCATCCGACGACCGTCAAAAGAATCCGAAGTTTCCTTGGTCATGCCGGCTTTTATCGACGTTTTATACAAGACTTCTCCAAAATAGCCCGGCCTCTGACCCACCTTTTAGAAAAAGATGCTCCGTTTAACTTCACAAATGAATGCGTCGATGCATTTAATGTTTTAAAGAAGAAGTTAACGGAGGCACCAATCTTAGTTGCCCCCGAGTGGAACTTACCTTTTGAGCTAATGTGCGATGCTAGCGATTATGCCATCGGTGCAGTTCTGGGGCAACGTAAGAACAAGTATTTTCAGCCTATACACTATGCAAGCAAGACCATGAATGATGCCCAACATCATTATACAACTACCGAAAAGGAGATGTTAGCGGTTGTCTATGCTTTTGAGAAATTTAGGTCTTATTTGCTCCTTAAAAAGTGCATAGTGTATATGGACCATTCAGCCTTGAAATACCTAATGGCTAAACAAGATGCGAAGCCACGTTTAATGCGGTGGGTTCTTTTGCTCCAAGAATTTAATGTCGAAATACGAGACAAAAAAGGAGCTGAGAACCTTGCTGCAGATCACCTTTCACGACTTGAGAACCCCCATCAAAGTGTTCTCGAGAACAAGGAAATTAACGATGCTTTTCCTCTCGAGACACTTGGGAGTATGACTAAACTTGACCAAAGTACCCCATGGTTCGCCGATTTTGCGAATTACCATGCGGGGAACTTCATTAAACAAGGGATGTCGTCCCAACAAAAGAAGAAACTCTTTAAAGATGTCCAACATTATTTTTGGGACGACCCCTATTTGTTCAAAGTCTGTGTGGATCAAGTGATCCGGAGGTGTGTTCACGGTACGGAAGCCGTTGAAATTCTTAAGGCATGCCATAGTGGACCGACGGGGGGACATCATGGTGCCAATTTCACCGCAAAGAAAGTGTTCGATTCCGGCTTCTATTGGCCGACGATTTATCGGGATGCCCATGAATTGGTGAAAACATGTGATTCTTGCCAACGTCAAGGGAAAATCTCTCAAAAAGATGAAATGCCGCAAAATGCGATTCAAGTTTGTGAGATTTTTGACGTTTGGGGCATCGATTTCATGGGGCCATTCCCGTCGTCTAGGGGTAACAAATATATTCTCGTGGCCATCGATTATTTGTCCAAATGGGTTGAAGCGAAGGCGCTCCCCACCAATGACGCCCGAGTAATTGTGAAATTCTTAAAAAGTCTCTTTGCCCGATTTGGTACACCTCGAGCCATCATAAGTGATCGTGGGACCCATTTTTGCAATGACCAATTCGCTAAAGTTATGCTTAAATATGGTGTCACACATCGTCTTTCCACGGCTTATCATCCACAAACGAGTGGTCAAGTGGAGGTGTCCAATCGTGGCCTCAAAAGGATATTAGAAAGGATCGTAGGTGAACACCGTGCCTCATGGGCCGATAAGCTAGACGATGCTTTATGGGCTTTCCGGACCGCTTACAAAACTTCCATTGGGTGTACTCCATATAAGTTGGTTTAAGGGAAAGCTTGTCATTTGCCCATCGAACTTGAGCACAAGGCCTACTGGGGCTTAAAACATGCAAATTTTGACTTAAAAACCGTGGGTGATCACCGAAAAGTTCAATTAAACGAATTAGTCGAACTTCGTGATCAAGCTTACGAGAATTCTTTAATTTATAAAGAGAAAACAAAAAGACTTCATGATGCCAAGATCAAAGACCGCGTTTTCAACGTTGGTGATCAAGTGCTTCTTTTTAACTCTCGGTTAAAGATTTTCTCGGGTAAGCTTAAAACCCGTTGGTCTGGACCATTCACCATTACACAAGTATTCCCTTATGGAACTATTGATTTGGCTCAACTTGTTGGGCCCAACTTTAAGGTGAATGGTCACCGTTTGAAACACTATTTTGGAGGGGACGTACCGACCATGGTAGTCCCGGATCTCCAAACTTTCCCCAAGGACAATTGAATTCAGGGATCGAGTCAAGCTACGTGACTCGGTAATCAAAAACAAAGCGCTTCGTGGGTGGCAACCCATGCTTATCCAAATCATCTTCTTATATTTCTAATTTCTAATAAATAACGTGAAGAGGGGGTACCTCTTCCAATCTCGTGTTTCGTGGTTGTTTGTGATGATTGTCCATGATTGTCCCCGATTTATGATGACTCTCGTGCTCGCGTTTTTGTCTTTCTCTCCACTCAAGTCTCATTCATCGATGCTTTTGGAAATCCTATATCCGTAAATCTTATCGACTAACGTTTTCTTTGGCAAAATTAATAAACGGCCTACATTTATGTTAGGATTACCTTTGCCCGTAAAACATTGAGGACAATGTTTCATTCTAGTCCGGGGGGTGAATCTTCGATTCGATTTGACCTTGCAGTTTTCACCATGTCATGTACTCTCGTAACTCCGTTTTTCCACCAAAAATGAAAAAAATTGAAAAATTGAAAATTTCAAAAATTTTGAAGAAAAGTGAATGAAAAAGTCATGAAAAAGCACAAAAAAATGAGAAAAAGTTGGAAAAGTTGTGCAAAAATATAAAAAAGTATGAATAAGTGATTTGACACCTTGTTGACTTCCTTGCTGGCGAGAGTAGGAATAAATATTTTGACTTGACCGGGCGTGTTGAGCCCTAGCTTGTTCCCTTAACCAATGGTAATCATAAAAGTTTGTGCTAGTCTTGTACACTAGGAGCTACTCTTTTGCCGGCTCCCGTACTTGGCTTTATACATGCACAACTCGAAAAGCTTTCGCTAGTCTTTTACACTAGGAGCTACATTACGCGAATTCTTTCCAAGAGTTTGCAAGCTCCCGTTTTTGACTTTATATATGCGTGGCTGATTATTGGCTAAGCATCTGCTAATCTCATTATTTGAGGACTTAAATTTGCAGAGAACGAGAAATGATAGAGTTTATTTACAAGTTTAATGCTAAACGTGGAGTAGTGGTTCTCTTTAGAGCTCATAGGAGGTACTCGTGGCTTTTTACTCCCATCAGATACGTCACCAATATATATAATAGATGTTCTAGGTTAATTAGTGATATTTCGGTTTGAATAATATTTAGTTCTTTGTTTTCTTAAGAGAATTTTTGCTTTAGAAGTTGGGTACATATCAAGGAACACCAAAAATAAGAGCAAAAAAAGTGAAAAATCAAAAGTCAAAAGTTGATTATCTATGTGGTTTTGGAGCTACCCTATAAGCTTTCATTGATGTTGAGAAAAAAGTCAAGAAAAGAAAAAAAAATGAAAAATATGAGAAAAGTGAAAAAAAAAGTGAGAAATTACAAAAGTGAAAGTTGAAGTATTGTTGAATAAGAGCTATGTATGTATCAATAAGTTGTTGGCGCGTGAGGTGCATGTGATAAGTGATTAGTAATCAGTCACATGAGGTGCACGTGATTGTACTCCGCAACTTATATCTTTGATATTGTATGTACCCCAAATTCCTTGATGTGGACCGAATTTCTATTGCAGTGGTTCTTAAGAGAAAATGAATAACTATTTATCGTTTTAACTTAGGTGTCACTATCGGACTAAAAATTATTGAAACGAGAAAATATGAAGCGATTCATTTCTCAACAAAAATAAAATAATGAGATACAAAAACTTAGGACATGGGAGTAAGGAGTATCCACGAGTAACTTTTATGAGTAGTGTTAGCATTAAATTTGTAGATAAGCTGTAATCTCGTTTTTACGCTTAGTTTGGGAGCTCGTGAAAAATCAAGGATGACGATTTTTATCCGTATGGTCACTTCTTAAATAGAAGTGTTTCTACTCGTAGACCCTAAAAATTATTGCAAAAATAATAAAAGTTCAACAAACCGTCACAAGTATGAAGTGTGAAAAGTCCAAAAATAGAATAAAGTGGAATAAAGAAAATAAATTTTGGAAAACGGAGCGTTTGCAGGATTAAATGATTTTATGACTTCTTTCGAACCTCCTTGCTACTTTACAAAGTTAGTAGAAAAGAGTTATGAAATTATTTATCTCGTAAGCGTGAATTGATCACATTGCGTGAGGACACGGCAATACTTTAGTCCGGGGGATTTTGGTGAGTGCTTATTCACTCACCTTTTCTTAGCCTAAATTGGACCAAATAAACCAAAAACTAACCAATAATGCCAAAGAAAGTGTGTTTTTATGTTTGTGAATGTGCAGGAACGTATATTTAAGAAAAGACGAAAAATCACGAGAAAATGACAAAACGGGCACGAGATTTGGAAAAGTGAATAAAGCCGGAGCCGGGGAAGCTAGTGGTCAAAGTCAAAGCTCATATGGTCAAATAAAGTCCTCAAAGCTTCAAGAATAAAGTTTGAAGAAAGTCCACATTTGGTCCCTCAATTTTCAAGAGTTGTCACTTTTGGTCCTTGAGAAGATATTTTAAAGAATTTGCCCTCAAAACCTCCAAGTATCCAAGAAATATCACAATGAGCCCTTGGAATTATTTTTATGAAGAATGGCAGCAAAGGTCCTCTTAATTTCAGATTGTACAACAAAGGCCCTTGGTTTAAAACACTACTACCATCCGGATCCTATAATAACTTTAAACCTAGCCCAAGCCCAAACAACACAAGCCCACCAACCCCTTATTAATACATACCCGATCCAAGCCCAACCCTGGTATCATAACCCGGTCAAACGCCTAAAACTTCGGTCAAAATAATAATAAAAATCCACCCCGCCTTCTTTTACTATTCACCCATCCCCAACCATTTACCCTGTATCCACCTCAATTACCAAAGATGCTAGTACGAGGTTTGAGGCCTTCTAGAACCTGACACGTTGTCAGAAATGGTGTCATGATTCCTTCCAAGTGGCAAATTGAAGCTCCCTGATTGGACAAGGAGACGTGGAAGTGGGATAAGGATCAATCATTTGGCTAAGAATGAGAGGGATGTCGACATTATGATAAGAATTGAAGATATGTGGCCAAAAACAAGCTTCTGGATCCTTCTGAGCAAAAACCCTAGCTCACCTCTGCTCCCCTATATAACCCCCCCCCCCCCCTGTATACGTTTGAGGGTGTAGAGTAATTTGTAGTGTTACTCTGCCATTTTTGTAACTCAAGTTTTATTAATGAAAGTTTCTCTTTAATTGTCTTATTTAAATTCACTACAGCTTATTTACTTGTTGTCTTTTCAGCTTATTACTTTCTTATAGCTTCTTCCTTTCTTTAAGCAAGTCTATTTCTTTGATAACTTATTTAGTCTCAATATCTCTGTTTCAATAGTTTTATTTTGTTGTTGTTTATTATTTAAAGAAAAGCCAAAAAAAATTTAAAAATTTACAAAAGCCAAAAATAAGTTCTGTCATCTTTTCTTAATGATTTTTAGTGCTTATTAGTTGTTTATTAAAGCTTATTTAAACTTTTAAAGCTTTCAGTAAGCTTGTTGTTTTCTTGTTTCTCAAAAACCAAAATTTTTCAAAAAAAGTCAACGAAAGTCAACCACTCAGCTTATTGAATAAGCTGAGTGTTTTGGTGGTAAAAGACAGCCAAAAAGGAGTCCCTTGGCCTGTCTAAAGACAGGCTAGCTTAGTGAGCCCCCTCTTTTCATGCTGAGGGGGATTTCAATATTGTTTAGAAATTCATAAGGATTGTTGTTTTAAGAAGCTCAGTACTAAAATAATATATTTCAAAAGGAAAATTTGGATTTGAACATCATTTGCTTATCTGATAAGGTTTTGAAAATAGCTTATTATGACAATTGGTGCCCTGCACCATCAGTCCTGGCCCAACTTCTTGGGTATATTAGAACTAGTAGATTGCATCTAGGATTTGTATCTTTGCTTGTTTTTTGTTGCCATAGTTGTAGTAAGTTAAAATCCACCCTTAGTTTTGCCTGGCTAGCTTATTAGGACTGCTTATTTGTTCCATTTAGTTTGTAGGTTTAAGCAAATTCTGTTTTAAAAGTAGGGCTGCAATTCTTTAAATTAGACCTCTAGTTTGTAATTTTGATTGTTCTGGGCTTAGTATAGAGTATTGCATCTGTTTCAGGTGTTATTTGGCATTAGCTTATTCTGCTAGTGCTTATTACTCTCTTGGTGCTTATTTGGGCTACTTGCTTAGCTTATCTGTGTTCCTGTGCATCATAAGGCCTGAGTATTGTTCTTATAAGCTCATTTGAGTATAATAAGCATTTGGTAAAAGTTTGGTCAAAGTTTGGTCAACTGTGCTTATAAATAAGCACTTAAATAAGCTGTTTTTAAGCTAATAAGCACTTACATGCTTATTTTTCATTTTTTCTATTTTTCCTAGATTCAAAATAATATTTTAGATTTTCCCTGAAATTTTCATAATTTTCTAAGTTTATTTGCTACTTTTCTTAATTAATTTTCATTTTTAATCACTTTTATTACTTTTTAATTATTAGAAAATCCAAAAAAATCAGAAAAACCCCAGAAAAATCCAAAAATATTTTAGAAAATAGTTTTCAGTTATGTTAGAATTTTAGAAATTAAATTTGCATTTTTCTCACCTTATTTACATTTTCTTTTAATTATTAAATAGTTTAATTAGTTTTTAATTCTTAAAAAATTATTAAAAAGTCTAAAAAAATATTTTTCTTTTTCTTAAAATTTTCTTTTATCATTTTTAACTTTTTAAAATTAATTTGAAGTCCGTAGAATTAGTATAGCTTAAAGCTCGCGTTTTATTGCGCGCGTTACGTTTAATAATCGCGCGTGCATTCCTGTTTTTGCGTTTTAGACCTTGGTGCATTACTAGCTTGTACTCTTTGCATGTTTAATAATTGTTAGTTGATAATTGAACTATTTGATCACTATTTGCCTTTTTCACCACTTTTCAAATCACGATTACAGGAATCAATATTATTGATTCCATTCACACCTTCACTTGGAAACGACTCGGGTGATTCGTATTTCTTGCGGATCACTTCGATACTATACTACTATTATATTATAATTGATTTGCATCAGGAATCTAGTAACGAAGACAGCTCATCTTCCGAAAGTGATGACGAAGAATACGCCATGGCCGTAAGAGATTTCAAGAAATTCTTCAAAAGGCGAGGAAGATTCGTTAGACAACCACACGATGAAAGGAGAGCATCTCAAAAGAATAAAGATGACAAGAATAGCAAGAATGAGAGAAAGTGTTTCAAATGTGGTGATCCAAATCATCTCATTGGAAAATGTCCAATGATGACAAGAGAACAAAATCAAAGAGCATTTGTTGGAGGAGCTTGGAGTGATAGTGATGAGGAGGAGAAAGAAACGGAAAAAGAAGAAAAGTGTCTTATGGCAAAAACATCAAGCGAGGTACGTTCCGAAACCGAATATTTTAGTAATGAGAATTTATTATTAGATGAAAATGATTTAGATAATGAGTATAATAGACTATGCAAATTAGGACAACAAGTAATAACTAAAAACAAATCACTAAAACATATAAACAACCAATTAGAAAATGAAATACTAGAACTTAAAATTAAAATACATAAATTAGAAAAAGGCAAAGAAATTATTGAAGAATGTAAATTATGTCAAGAGCTTAAATGTGAAAATGAAATACTTAGAAATGAAATTTGTAAATTTGACAAATTTGAAAATAGTAGTAACTCACTTAAGAAAATAATAAGTATTCAAAGAATTTCCGGAGACAAAACCGGCTTAGGATTTAACCCAATTGAAGCTTCATCTAGTGAAACAAAAAATGTTAAGTTTGAAAGCGAATCTAGTAAACCAACATCCTTAGAAAAACATCCAAAATACATACTCATAAATGATAAGAAAATACCTCTTGCTAGTAATGAAGAAATAAAAACGTTTTATAAACCGTCTTTAAAGACCGATGTAGGATCCTCTAAACCTAAAACAAGATCTAAAACTCCACCACCTATGAAACTAAATAATTCTTATCCTAGATCTAAAACACCTCAACCAAGAAGAAACCAAAATAAACAAAACTACAACAACCCTAGTAATCAAATGTGGAACTATCAACCAAGTTACAACCCTTGGGGAATACTACCACCTTTCATGCATCCTAGCCAAATGTTGAACATGTTTGGACCAAACAACTTTGGACCAAAGAGGCAATGGGGACCAAATAGCTAGATCAACATTCCTTACTACTATCTTGAAGTTCTATCACCATAGACTTTTGCCAAGTCTATTTTTCATCTTGAAGATTTAGAAGTTTTTTTTTGAAGACCGCCGGGTACGCCACTCTTTCTCTACTCATTGCCATGCGTAGATAATATTTTTTTCTGCTACTTTGCTTGCGTAGATATAATTTACTTCCTTCTTGTTCTTGAACATACATATATATATATATATATATATATATATATATATATATGTATGTATGTGCTATTTATATAGTATTGTAAGTATAGGGGTAAGTATTTACCCCTATACTTACAATACTATATAAATAACACATACATATATATATATATATATATATATATATATATATATATATATATATATGAATGCACATAACCTAGATACATCATTTGTTGACTTTCTAGAACTCCAGGAAATTGTTCGTTTTCGAACCTTTTCCTTCCCCTCATTGGACCTTTTGAACTTTGACGTTCAACTCGAAAATCTTTTATGTCCACTATTTGAAGACTCATGATAATGAAGGGATGTGAATTAAAGGGATCAACATAAAGGAAGAACGCCTTCGCAAAAGAATGCTATGGATGAAACAAACTCCTTTCTCCAACAAAAACTCATCTACGTCATCATTTCTCAACTTCACCTAATAACCCACCATTTATTCACACTTGCACATAATCTATATATATATATATATATATATATATATATATATATATATATATATATATATATATATATATATATATATATATATATATATATATATATATATATATATATACATATTCACATATTCCCGAACATCTCTCAAATCCTCCATTAACTTGACACTTTGATCATTTTATCCGAAATTTTCAAAGATACATTTTAACTAACGAAACATTAATTAAAAATTGTCAAGTACTTCATCATCGTGCCAATAAACTCTTATGTATTTTTGATATATTATAAATCTAATTATATACGTATAAATATGTTTGTTCCAGAAACTAAAACCGCGAAAAATTCAAAATCTAAAGGGCGGCCCCCTTAAAGATTAAGGGGACCGGCTTGTTATCGAGGGCGGTCCCCTTAATGTTTAAGGGGGCCGGCCTACTGTAACTTCCAAAATCGTTTTACATCTTAAATTATTTCCCAAACACTCTATTTGTTCATATTTTCCTCACTCACCACTGCTGTGAACGAACCAAAACCACTAAAATCCTTCACCAAATCACCAATCCGGGGTTGTTTCGTAAGGGGCAAACGCTAACCAAACGTATAACAACATCTTTTGTAAGTTTTCCAACATACATTTCATCACATTTTATTCAATTTAGTGTCTAATCAATAATTAGGTATTTTATTAAAATTTATTTTAATCCGAATTTTAGTAAAATTGAAGTTAGGAATTGAATAACCAAATGCTTCCCATAGGATTAGAATGTAGAATTGCAACTCAAACTAAGTATAACACATCATATTGTAAAAAAAATTTATCGCCCATAAACCCTTATTAATTTCATTCTTCAAAAAGCACATTGTTGATATAACTCTTAAAAACTAGTTAAAACTTACTACATTGTAGTGGTTTAATGATTTAAACAATCAAAACATAAAAAAGTTTCATGAAGACAACATGGGCGTTTGGTTCATGAACAAATCATACTTATATGAACTTATTTAAAACTTAAAACTAATTCATTAAACTTACTAACATAATTCGAGTTTATAGATGTCATCAAGATATATAATCAATATATATATATATTGATGTTTTAGGCGATATTCATCTAGTTAAGGGAACGTTTGGTTTATCTTGAAAAAGACATTTTGAAAACCAAAATTCATATTTTCACTTTTTAAACAAGTTTTATGTTAGTCAAACTCGTAAGAAAAAGCAAGATATATAATCTAATATATATCTAGCCTAATTTCGAAATGAATTATGATATCTAAAGTGATGTTTAGATAGTATTGATATTATATCGAACCTATTCCACAACTCAACTTTGACATCAAAAAATACATTTTAAACGAGTATAAAATTAAAAATAATGAACATTGTGAAACTACTTCCTAGGATATTTTTAGGTCGAAGTAGGCTTCCGTTCCACATGTATTGCATATATATATATATATATATATATATATATATATATATATATATATATATATATATATATATATATATATATATATATATATACACACATATATATATATACATATATATATATATATATATATATATATATATATATATATATATATATATATATATATATATATATATATATATATATATATATATATATATATATATATGCATGTTAATTGTTTTTGTCTTAATTTTATTTTTGTTGTTATATTGTTTAGGTGAAAATGCCTAAGACCACGGTTGGTGATGTTGCACAAACCAAACAATACATTCCTCAAGTTTCCTCTACTCCCGGCATGTCTCCCGCCGTTGCATGTTACTATCGTCCCGTTGAAAATAGAAACATTCATGAGGGTAGAATTGTCGATCCATCCTACTATGAATCTAATCATAACGAACGATCGTTCACCAATATCCGTCTTGATTGTCTTTTCAAAATCAACGAACCAATCATTCCTCGCTTTGTTCTCGACTTCTATAGCCAAGTGACGGTGTAAACCAATCCCTATGGCCATCTCCTCATTTCTTTCATGATCCAACATCAATTCATCACTCTTACTCTTGCTCAGTTTGGACAAATCCTCAGAATCCCATACACCGGCCAAGCCGTATACTCTAATGAATAGGATCTTTCCTCACTTGAACGAAATCGTCCTCAGGGTAGTCCATACTATTCTGAGATTCCTAGGCCTGAAGACATTCGTCGACTGCTTGAACTAGAACGTGGTACGACTAGTCGCAGAATCAAGTCGAAGAATGTCGATATTCATAAAAATCAAATTCTCCACAAATAGCTAAGCCCCGACATGAAAAATTGGGAAGAACTCATTCGCGAGAATGCGTTTGGTACCGGCGGTCACCGTGATCATCTCATGGCTAGCATCGCCCACATGTTGTATTGTGTAGTTGCTGAAGAAAACTACAATCTGGCTTATCTCTTTGTCCATCGAATCATGACTGCCAAAAACACTCCAAATGCCAATCTTCCTTATGGTATGTTCCTCACTCGACTTTATCGTCATGTCATGGAACACTGCCAAGATCTTCGAAATGATTTCTATGTGCAAATTCATCCCACTCTGAACCAACTCACTCTTGTTCGTACTCGTCGTTCTCGAAGTGACAAAGGAAAATCTCGTGGTCCTTTGTTTTCTATGCCTCGTGGTTCAACATCTCGTCGAGGTAATGATGATGATGAGGAGGAAAACACCTCGCGTGCTAGTACCCCATCTCCCACTACCTATGTTGATGATCTCCCTGATCTTGATTATACCCATTATCAAATTCCTCATCCTCATGAGCATACCGATGAACTCCTCTTCACCCGTCAAATGTCCATAATTAACCAACAACAACAAATGCATGAAGAAGTTCGAGGAGGATTCAAGTCCGTAGGAAAGATGTTCAGGAAGATGATGGGCAAGAAGAAGAAGTAGAGTTGTTGATGTGTTGCTACTTAATAATATTATTGTTCTATTAGACATTTGTTGAGAATTATATTTATTGATTTGATGATACAAAACAAGAAGAATGAAACATGAAGGGCTTGAAGTGACAAGAAGGAATCGTCTAAGAGCTACAACGATCTTATCAATTGGTATCAGAGCTAGGTTAGCTCGTTATCTAAGGATTTACAAGGTTTTTGATGTTGATTTTAATAAAGAAAAGAATATGTCGAAGTTTCTGTTTTGGATGTGCTCGTACTGTTTGAATCTTTGACAATGAATCGATGGAACGAAGGTATTAAATTCTCTGGTTGAAAGTAATTATTTTATTTGTTATCATCAGATCATGGGTCGGTGACATTGATTTGCAATTGGTCAACGTGGGTTAATAAATACTTATCTCGTATTTAATTATTAACGTGGATCAGTAAGGGTTAATGTATTCTGCAAGTTGTGAGGTAATGGCAGATTTTATTTATTATACCTTGTGCTGAATTTATTTAAATGAATATATCATGGGTCAATCAAGTTAGTTAAAATTTATTCTCGTACTGATTCTTTTGTATAGAAGAATTGTCGGTTAGTGCATAATACTTGAAGTGTATATCTTTTTTTTTGAACGGCAAAGTATCATTTCATTTCACCCAAGATTATGTACAAAAAGATCGACTAGAAAGGTTCTAGACATTACAAAAAAATCCCCTATTACATCGCCTTATTAGAGGTACCCAAACTAGGAAACTATGTTGTTGGTATGTCGAATTCACGCCACATCTCCCAGGACCATTCCTTTTTCGCTCTATGCTTTACCCATGAAAAAGTGATTGCTTGTACTTCCCCGAATAGCCCTTGTAGGTTTACTCGTTTGCCTTGAAAAATTACTTCATTCCTCATCTTCCAAATGGACCATGTTCCTGCTAGCACAGTCATCTTTATCACATCCCTTTTAACTGCTAAACACCCAGAGTGGTTATGGATATCTAGCAAGTCTCGGATCGAATGAGCATATATCTGTGGAATGCGACACCAAGAGCTGACTTGTTGCCACAGAACTGTAGCTGCGAAACAGGAGATGAACAAGTGATTGGCATCTTCATCCCCGTCTCCACAGACTCTGCACAATGAAGACCCATTCAGAATCTTTCTCGTCTTTAATCCAATGTATGTTGAAAGCCTATCTTGTTCCATCCTCCATGCAAAAACAGACACCTTTCTCGGAACCCAATTGAACCATGAAAATGGATAGAAAGGAACCGCATGTTTACCCAACAAGTTCCTACATTGGCTTACTGAAAACAAACCGTCCTGGCTACTCGGCCAACTCCACCTATCAGTAGTATTATGTAAGTCAATTGTTGCAATCAGAGAATTGCAGCCATGAAGATCCGCCAATTCCTGAACCGATAGAGGAGGCCTTCTCCAATCCCAACTTACAAGCCTATCCGCAACCGCGACAGATTTTTGTTTCTCCAATGCGAATAAAGCCGGATAAATTCCCATCAATGGGCCGTCCCCTACCCACCAGTCCACCCAGAAACGAATATCTAGTCCATTACCACATGAACCTTTAATCAGACCTTTTAAATTTAAGTTCCGCATTGAAAACTCTTTATCTAATTTGTTTATCATATTCCACGAACCTGGGAGCCTGTTTTTAACCGGAAGATAGCCCCATGAGTTTTGATTGAAATGAATGGCATCTATGACCTTCCTCCATATCGATCCTTTCTCGGTTTTGTATCTCCACCACCACTTTGCCAAGAGACCGTCATCTCCCCAATTTGTTTTAGCCTTATCCTCATCTCCCCCCCAAAAAAATCTCCTTCTTAAAGCTTCTAACTTATCGATAACACCACTAGGAGCCTTGAACAAAGAAACGAAGTACACCGGAAGACTATCCAAGGCCGCTTTTAGTAACGTGACCCTACCACCAGACGAGAGCATCTTTGCCTTCCATTTCGATAATCTTCTGTTAAAACAGTCCACCACGCCATTCCAATTCCTAATAATATTCATGTTAACCCCGACGGGTAAACCGAGATACTTACATGGGAATTTATCAAATTTACACTTTATGGAATCAGCCGTCTCTTGCGCTATATTGTTGTTCACTTTGATGGGGTAAAGAGTAGTTTTATGATGATTCATTTTTAGTCCAGAAATCAAGAAAAAACATCGCATAAGGCGGATGATGTTTTTAATATTTTTATCACCCCACTCGCCCATAAATACTACATCATCTGCGTACATGAGATGGGTCATAACGGGACCGTTATTTGGCAACCTAAGACCACGAATAAACCCCATCTCTGTTGCTTTGCCCATGAATCCAGTTAGAGCCTCCATTGCGATTATAAATAAGAACGGGGATAGCGGATCCCCTTGTCGGACCCCTCTAAAACAATCAAATTCCGAAGTAGGAGATCCGTTGATCAAGACGGACGCCCTAGCCGATGCAAGAATCCCTCTAATCCAATGTCTCCACTTCTTTGGAAACCCCATTTGTCTAAGAACCTCTAAAATGAACCTCCAACTGATAGAATCAAACGCCTTTTCCATATCTACTTTCAACACGAACGCTCCGTAGTTTTGTTTATTAGCCCAAGATATGATTTCATTTAAAATTAGAGGCCCGTCTAAAATGTTACGATCATTCATGAAACCAAACTGTAGATTCGAGACCACTGAATATATCACCTTTTTCACACGATTCGCTAGTACTTTTGAAATGATTTTAGATATGCAACCAATCAAACTAATCGGCCTATAGTCATTGAATGATACCTGGTCGGGACCTTTGGGAATAAGTGCAAAGAAGGATGACCCACAAGCTCGACTAATTCTACCACCATCATAGAATTCTTCCATGATCTTCATAATATCCTGTCTCCAAAGCACCCAATAGTGCTTGATGAATTTGAATGTAAATCCATCGGGACCAGGGGCTTTGTCCCCCCCACAATCCCAAACCGCTGCTTTGACCTCCTCGACCGCGAAAGGGGAGATTAACTCTGCCGCCTCCTCTGTGGATAGATGCTTTAAATTAGGATAAGCAAATAACGGCCTGTTGTGATTAGGTTCCCGAAACTTGAGAGCAAAGAACTTTCTTGCTTCCTGCTTAATCTTTGTAGGATCCGTCTCCCAAGTATCATTAACTAGAGTGCCATTGATTCGACTGGAGCTAATATTACTATTAATAACCCCGTGAAAAAATGCAGAATTTTCATCACCTTCGACAAGCCATTTTACCCTCGCCTTTTGCTTTAAGTCTTGAACAATCTCCGTGTTGACCTCTTCTAGTTTCTGTTTACTTTCAGCCCACTCTCTCAATTCATTCGGATTTAGTGCCCTCTCCTCCATTAGTTGATCAAGAGCCGAAATCTTCCTGGTAGTCTCTTGTTTCATTATGCATCTGCTGTCCCGGTTTTCGTTTAACCATTCCTTAAGCTTCACTTTAAGGGCCTTTAATTTTGAGGCGAAAATGATATCCGCTGGGCCTCTATATTGATCATCATTCGCCACACTCAATACCAACTCATCCACGCCCGTTTTCCCAATGCAAGAGTTGTAAAGACGAAAAGGAGTAGGACCAAAATTGAGTGATACCGTAGATAACGTTAGAGGGCTATGATCCGAGATGACTCTCGGAAGTGCAGTGACAGCCGCGTTTGGCCATTTGTTCCAAAATTGCCCACATACTAGGAACCTATCTATTTTACTTAGTTTGCCTCCTTCACCTACACGTGTGAATTTGCGGCCACCCATGGAGTATTCGCGCAACCCATTTCCTTCAATAAACAAGTTGAAATCTTCCGCGCAAGAGGGAATGAAATCGGTGTTCATCCTCTCCTCTGGGCTTCTGACAGCGTTAAAGTCTCCCATCAATACCCACAAACCTCCCTTCGAATTTATTACCTCCGATAAAGTATTCCACAATTCTCTCTTCTGGACCACAGGTTGTGGAGCATAAATGTTCCCAAAATTTATCACTTCCCCATTTTGTTTGAGTACTCCCGATACTACCATAAAGTGTCTATGCCTTATTAAATCAGATTTAGAGAAAAAACCAGGGTCCCAACAGAAACATAAGCCCCCTGATCTTCCCTCCGAATTAACCCAATCAAATTCTACAATACGCTTACCCCATAATTTACTAACCTGTATCATGGAACCATTCTGTATTTTGGTTTCTTGAAGTGCCACGAAATTGACTTTTTCACTCCTAATTAATTCCCCCACCGATTTGATCTTACTGTCATCCCCTATCCCGTTGACGTTGAAAGAGAGAATCTTCATTGGGCCAAAAGATGCTCACCTTCATCTCTGAGTGCTTCATGTAAAACCGAGACACAGTCGTTGAGCTGAATGCCGACGGCGTTCCCGATTTCAACAGTTGCCTGAGCTTCTAATGCAATTTCATCCCCAATTGGGGTGTTCGAGGTTCCAGCCTCTTCGTATTGGTGTGGAATTGGGCAAAATAGAGGGAATTCTGCCTGATCATTTGTGTTAGGTCGAACAGGTTTTCTCCCTCTACCAGAGTTACGAACACAAGGGGATTTCCTTTGATTGCTCCTATCCGGTGTTATCAAATTGGGGAAGCTAAAGCAATGTCTATTAGGGGGATGATTGAGGTCCAATAGATTTTCATTGAGGCCATTATCAGGTCTGGCCCGTTTTCTAGCACTAGGCCCACCAAGAGTATTGTTTCCCAAGCCCAAATTGGAAGACTGAGAGAAATGAGAAGTGAACTCTGTGGGGCCCAAGTTTGTTAGATCATTTACCTGATTATTTATATCCATCTCCACGCTTTGTCCCCTGGACCCACCTAGATCTTGTTGGGAAGAGTTCCCATGCAAACTTCCCACTTTCTGCCTTGAAAACCTTCTCATTTTAACTTGGGAGGAGTTCCCATGCATGCATGGTAATGGGACGTTGATATTCGAGTTTAGACCTTCTGAATTCCTATCATCATTTACGTCCATTTTATCTTCCCCGTTAGCCCCCTGAACTTCACCGGACCCATCATCTGGTACTTTTCCGACGTCATTATCTCGAATTTCACCGTCCTCAAGCTCATGGACCGTTGACTCAGACCCATTTGGAGATACTTTTAGGAAACCCGGGCACCAAAGTTCTTCCGTTTCGTCCACCCAAACGTTTATGGCTTGTCCTTTCCACAGAAGTTTCACCGACTCAGCAATCCTCTTGTTTTCTTTCGTAAGAACCGCCACCGTTTCAAATGCAAGATTTCCGTCCTTATGGCATGCCTCCGACTGTTGAACTACCGAACCAAAGCCAGCACCGATTAGGTTGAAAACCTCCTTATCCCATAATTGAATGGGGCCACCCGATATTTTTAGCCAAACTATTCTCTCAAGTGCTAGTTGTTGCCCATTCCATCTAAACATTTCTGAGAACCATCCGCCCCATATGTTCTCCTTGGATAGAAATTCATCTGCCAATCCATTGGAAATAAAAGTAAGTAATACCTTCATGCCCGAGATGTACCTAAGCGTAACGTCTTTGACCTCCTCAGACTTTAAGAAGTCCTCCATCCTGCATAACCTATTGAAGTCCTTCACGTTGCCCACCAATGAGCATCTGCCCAAGGCAGAATTGATTGGGAAAGTTTTATTCGGAATAACAATCGTCTTGCAAGAGCCATTTCCATCACCCAGTCCCGAGCCACTTGAACCTAGTTGAAAAAAGGTTATTCGTCTTCCACGGATTTGTTTTATCACTTTCAAATGTCCTTCTTCCCTCCACATGTATTCCTTTGGGCCTGTCTACATGTTCAGCCCTATAGGGGTTAGTATTACCCCTTTTTAAATTATGGTTTTCTCTTGAATCCTCCTTTCTGAATCTAGCCACATTTGCGTGAAGTATCTCCTGTCCTAGACGAACATTCGTGATTGCTTTGATCATTGCATTGGTGTTACTAATGCCTTCGAACCTAATGAATGCGAAAAATCTCCCAAACTTATCCTTTCTCCTTGGAAGATAAGCGTCCGTCATCTTACCGCATAAGCGAAACTCCTTCCATAGAATACCCAGCGTACAGTTACTAGGGAGGTTTGCGACGTAGAAAGTAGTGGCCTCCCCGTCGTGATGGTAGTTTTGTTGTTGTTGGTTGTTTTGTTGATGATGGTGAAAGGTTGTTTAAGGTTGCGTTCGTTTTCTACGGCGTGGCTGTTCCCATTCTTTTTCATTCTCTCCCCCCGTTTTCTCTCTCTCACACATTTTCCTATTGGTTGTGTGATTGATCATGGGACGGTGCAAACTTATTACGTAGTAATTAGTAACCTCATACTAATAATGAGCGAATATGAATTTAAAGGATACTCGTATAAGTATCATAATGGGACGGTGAATGACAGAATTCTTTTTAATATCATTGGTCAAGACTAGTTATCAATCAGTTTGTCACATGCTGGTTTTTATCTAATTGCTCTATCAATTCATTCAAGATTTAATTCTTATCATCATCATGGGTCGATATCCATATCTGATTGTTGGCGGATGAATATTATTATCATATTATGTCAGTTGGAATTTGATATTCATTCGTCATCAGTGGGTCGGTACAAGAACGTGGGTCAGTACCCAACAGTTAATCAACAGGAACTTGGTACGGTACAATGATACTACTGCTCCGTATATTTTATTAATAGTGTTGCACTTAATGGATTTTTCTATTGCTCGTTGTAGCTCTTAGACGAGGTCTAATATTATATCTAGGAACACATAATAATGAAGGCGGAATATTCAAACATAGAATCAATCATTATTATGAACAAGGTTTTTCATTATCATTCACTTCTCTAACGATTACAAATTACTTAACATGTTCTACCTTGATCAAGTAGAACACGTTATCTAAACTAAAATACTAAACCCTAACCCTATACGTTTTCCCTACGTCTAGGTGTACACACACACACCTTTAGTCGACTACATAATGGAAGACTTGAATAATAAAATCCTACACCCTTGATCTCTTTATATAGAGAGATATTAGGGTTTACAAAATACTATGAAGGACTAATAAATAAAACTTCTTTTGCAAGCAAGTCATTCCCATCTTTTGTAGAATTCCTTCTTGTCACTTCAAGCCCATCATGTTTCATTCTTCTCGTTTTGTATCATCAAATCAATAAATATAATTCCCAACAATCTTCCCCTATTTGATGATGACAAAACAAACACCTTCTTGTACGAACTTCCCTAGACGAAGTAGAAAAGTTGAGATAGTTAAATCTCGCCATGAATGAAACAATCTTGTCTTCCCTTTAAGCCATGCCATGCCACTCTAACATCTCTTCCCTTTTTTGTTATCAACAAATAGGAAACGTATGCAAATAATGATCTTGACCACCACGAACCAATACCACACTTCTAATCAAAGCCTTCCAATGTTTCAAATTGCCCTCCATGAAGAACACCAAAATGCTTACTAAAAATGAATCCAAAACAATAGAAACTCCAACTAGCAGTAGTAATACTAATCAATAGTAGTAAGAATCAAACACTTCCCCTTGAGTGGTGCATGAACATCAAATGATTAAACACATCATAATATGCTTCCCCTGAAATCAATGTGCTAACCATCTTCATGATTCTTCAAATCTGTAGGCTCCTTGTAATGATCACTTGTGAAGAAAATCAAGTATAACGAATTTGATGAAGAAGTAGAACAACTCAAACTTGTGCCTTATACCTTGTACTAACCATGTGACTTCAAACTTATACAAAACCATAAATATAAGTAGATCACAACCTCTTGACAAAATCCTCAACTAATTGAGACACTGAGCACAATAACGTAACTCCTTCAAGTGATAGCAAATGTGACATTAAGCACCTTCAGTTTGTAGATAATACACCAATTTGTTAGATTCATCAAGTCTTTGAGATATGATAAGAACACGTATCCAAGAAACTCCACTTCAACTTCAAATAAGTGATAAACAATCTTCTTCGTAATCAATTCTTCCAATATGAACAAATACGAGCATGTTAAAACATTTAAGAACAAAATAACAAATCTCCTTGTGTGTATGAACCAATATCCCATGTGTGTGTAAAACATCTCTTCAAAAACGCAGCAGCAGTAACAATCAATTCTTAACCAAACAGCTTCACTTTGTCTTGACGCATAGCAGCACTAATTAGGAACACATTCGACTTCCAAGATAATTCCGTTCCAAACATAATAAATACTAAACTTGCATATATCCATTCTCAAAATTCAAACATTAGCAGCGAATGAGAATTAACACCGACCCACGTTAAAATAAATCAATAATATAAAACCCATGCAGCCATGAAACGTGAGTAAGATGTTATTCGATTAAGAGAATTTACCTCCCAAAAGCAAGCATCACAAATTAGTTAATAAATCAATTGAAGCACCACCGACCCATGATGATAATTTGAAACAATATTGTCTTCAACCGACCCATGATAGAGCAAAAGTTAATAAACTTAAATCGGATAAGAAGACCCATGAATCCATGATGAATAAACACCTCGACCAATAATAACCTTTGATTGCATCGACCCTAATTAATTTAGAGTAAAGTTATTAATAAATGCGTCACATTCTCCACTGACCCAAGGTAAATATTACTCCGTATAACGACACCTTTGAATATTAATCATCCAATAAATACAATATACAGCATATTTGGATCAGCCAATTAATAGTATGTGATAAATATAATTAATGAGTAATTAATCAATATGATTAAAAGAAACATTAATGTTTTGCCGTGTTGAACTTTGTTGCCTCATTCTCGTACCCCATAAAATAAACTAGCATGTAAACCCGCGCGTTGCCGCGGGTATGCCGTGGAGAAACGCGTGAGAATGTCGTGGAGCGTGTGTATATGTTGTCACATTAATCTAACAAAATTGCAACGATACTAATATTAAGATAATAACTATTTTTAACAAAAGAATAATCATACATTGTTATTAGTACCATGTATTTGAAATTTTTTTTAGTAAACAATAATAAAGTTTAGAAGAAATCAGCACAACCTATAAAACTCGAAACGTATCGTATTTGCTAAATATATTGAAATATATTGAATTATTGAAAGTTATGCATATTTATACTCGTTTTCGTTGGAAAAATGATTTCGTGAACAATGTCGCAAGTTTCGTAATTTTTAGAGCCCGTTTGCTATGTCGGAGCCCCGGATCGTGAAACAAATTTCCAAACTGGCAGAATTGGTCCCTCCACATTTTCAATATTCATTTTGGTCCCTCCCTATATAAACCATTTTTATTTCTTTTATTTCATATTTATTAAAAACACACACATACACCAACTCTTTTCTCTCTCTACAACATCGCCGGATTCTTCATCATATCCGGCAACAGCAGCAGTTTCCGCCACCGTCGCCGGAATATTTTCCGGCGATACATTTTTATTGCCGAATCGATAGATCGGCTTCTCTACTTTATTTCTGGAGCGTTTGAGCTTCTGGCTCCCAACGTAACACCCTCACGCGCCACCCATTTTCTCCACCACCACTGCCGAGACCACCACTGCCGCCGTTGATCTGTCTCTCTCTCGGTAACACCCCTCACACGCCTCCTTTCCTCTTTATATTTTTATTTTTCAAACCCTAATTTTTACTTTTTATTTAATTCGATTTTCATATAAATCCTTTTATAAAACCTTTGTAAAAGATTGAAAAAAGTTTGGATCTAAAATATTTAAACTCGACTCGGTGTGACTCGTTCACGACTCAGTGACTCACCGAGTCAACTCGCATTGACTCGGGCGAGTAAAAATCTCTTTGTGAATTGTGGTTGTCGGAATAAATTTCTAATTTCTTTTTGTATATTTATATTTTTTTTTTCAGATTCGCACGTGCGGTAAGAAAATCTGTGGTGTTTGTTTGTGTTTTGGTTGAAACTGGTCGGGTCGACCAGGGTATAATCGCAGTCTTGTTCACGAATTATTGTGACGGTTTTGGTTCTAAGTTTCTGGTAATTGCTCACAGCTTGTTGATGTTTGTTTTAAGTGTAAGTTTTGGCAAAGTTGGTTCTTTTGTGGTGCTCGACTGATAAGAAACCCACACAGGGTGTTGTTTCTTTTAGTTGGTAAAGTGTTTGTTTTGTTCTTATTTTCCAGTCAAAGTGTTTGTTTTGTTCTTATTTTCCAGTCAAAGTGTTTGTTTTGTTCTTATTTTCCAGTCAAGATTTGCAGTACACATAGATGATATGGGTGCAAAAATGTAGTACAAAGAAGGTATTACAGCAACATTACGGGACCTCCACAGTAGCTGTAATGCAAGAATAACGGATGAACAGTTGACGCAACAGTTGTTTTACGGGACGGTGAACAGTACCCCGTTTTTTCCTGGACCAATGGTAGCAGGCCGCATGTGCCACTATCCACATGCACTATAAATTAATTAAACAAATATTTGTACTAATGTTTGTACGACACAATGTTGTCCACAAATAAGGCAGTTGGGCTTCTGTAATAACTTCCGTGATCAGGCCCACATGGCAAACGGAAAAACTGGGTTTTAAATATATATATAATTAATCCTCCACCGACCCATGATGGAGTAATAAACAAGTACGAGGTTAATGAATTCTGTTGCAGTCCACGAATAAACAAACCATCGACCCCACACTAATCAAATTAAATTCTTCTTTACCGACCATGATTGCAATTTAATAGGTACGAGGTAGCAAAAAGAATTATCCGATACCCTTTTAAAAAAAACATAACGATTACCTCAAAAAATGTTTCCAGTCTGCTTCTTCGACAAACCTTGCATAATCCTAGATCACGAGCTAACCTAGCTCTGATGTCAATTGATAAGATCGTTGTAGCTCTTAGATGAGGTCTAATATTATATCTAGGAACACATAATAATGAAGGCGGAATATTCAAACATAGAATCAATCATTATTATGAACAAGGTTTTTCATTATCATTCACTTCTCTAACGATTACAAACTACTTAACATGTTCTACCTTGATCAAGTAGAACACGTTATCTAAACTAAAACACTAAACCCTAACCCTAGACGTTTTCCCTACGTCTAGGTTTACACACACACACCTTTAGTTGACTACATAATGGAAGACTTGAATAATAAAATCCTACACCCTTGATCTCTTTATATAGAGAGATATTAGGGTTTACAAAATACTACAAAGGACTAATAAATAAAACTTCTTTTGCAAGCAAGTCCTTCCCATCTTTTGTAGAATTCCTTCTTGTCACTTCAAGCCCATCATGTTTCATTCTTCTCGTTTTGTATCATCAAATCAATAAATATAATTCCCAACACTACCTATTTGTTTTTGTTGCTGCGCAAGACGAGTTCCTACTGCTATTGATTTATACTGCTGCTCGATACTACTACGAGTTGTGTCCGATATATTGATTCTACTGCTAGTATTATTCGATGTTGGACAGTACACGGTTTTTGGTTTTGATTGAGATTGAGAGATATTTGTTTACACACACACAAGGTTATTGATTTACACACACAAGAAGTTGGTTTATGTTCTTAAAAGATTAAAGGCTCGTTTTTATTGGATTAATTGATTACGAAGAGGGTTGATTATCACATATTTGATGTTGTAGTTGAGTTTCACAAGTTTGTGTTCTTATCATATCTCAAAGTGGGGGTGTTACACTTTAAAGATAACTTGTTTTTTTTATACGGTGGTGACGAAAACTTGTCAAATCTAGTTTTCATAGGTCAAGGGGAGAAGACCTAGTTAACTATCACTTGAAGGAGTTACGTTATTGTGCTCAGTGTCTCATTAAAGATGAGGATTTTGTCAAAAGATTGCGGTCTACTTATATATTCGGTTTTGGGTATAAGTTCAAAGTCACGTGGATAGTACAAGACATAAGACACAAGTTTGGGTTATTCTACTTTTTCATCAAGTTCGTTATATTTGGTTTTCTTCACATGTAATCATTACAAGGAGCCTACAAAATTGAAGATTCATGAAGATGGTTAACACATTGGTTTTAGGGGAAGTATCTTATTATGTGTTTAATCATTTGATGTACATGCACCACTAAAGGGGAAGTTTCTATTGCTTATATGTTCCCTATTTGTTGATAACAAAAAGGGGAAGAGATGTTAGAGTGGTATGGCATGGCTTAAGGGGAAGACAATATTGTTTCATTCATGGTGAGATTTAATTATCTCAACTTTTCTACTTCGTCTAGGGAAGTTCGTACAAGAAGGTGTTTGTTTTGTCATCATCAAATAGGGAAAGATTGTTGGGAATTATATTTATTGATTTGATGATACAAAACAAGAAGAATGAAACATCAAGGGCTTGAAGTGACAATAAGGAATTCTACAAAAGATGGGAAGGACTTGCTTGCAAAAGAAGTTTTATTTATTTGTCCTTCGTAGTATTTTGTAAACCCTAATATCTCTCTATATAAAGAGATCAAGGGTGTAGGATTTTATTATTCAAGTCTTCCACAATGTAGACGTCTAGTAAAGGTGTGTGTGTGTAACCTAGGCGTAGAAGATAAATGCCTAGGGTTTAGTGTTTTAGTTTAGATAACGTGTTCTACTTGATCAAGGTAGAACATGTTAGGTAGTTTGTAATCGTTAGAGAAGTGAATGATAATGAAAAACCTTGTTCATAATAATGATTGATTCTATATTTGAATATTCCGCCTTCATTATTATGTGTTCCTAGATATAATATTAGACCTCGTCTAAGAGCTACAACGATCTTATCAACATTTGTACGCTTTATTTGTCCGACTTATTCGGAAATACTTGTGCTACTTCATGATTGTCTCTCGAATGTTTCTTAGGCTTTAACTATTATTATGCTTGGACCTTGTTTATAAATTTATGCTTCTTTTAATTTAGCTTATAATATATTAGTTTGCATGCATGATTTGTTATTTATGCATATATTTCATCATTCCTAGAGTATATGCTTCAAATAGAGCTTGCTGAAAACACACATTTGAAAAACCACCCATTTCTGTAAATTTTTTGTTTCTGGTCGCCTGGGAAAACACCAGATGGGCGGCCCCCTTAATTTTCCTAGGCGGTCCCCTTAATTATTAAAGGGGCGGGCCTACAATTAAGGGGACTGGCCATCTAGAACTGGGTTTACTGTTTTCTTTTGCGTCTTGTGACCTCTTTCTCTAGTATCAGCTACCATTTCTCCTTTTAACCCAACTGATTTTAGAATCTCCTTAAACCATTTCAAAAACATACCTAAATCAACCATTTCCATACTATAAATTCCCTCCAAATCAACAATCTTCATCTCATCATTCATCATCTCTTTCAACCTAAACCATCATGTCTCCACCAAGCACCTCTAACTCTAAGGCCTTCAAGAAACAAAAGATTGTTATCATCCCTCCAAAACAACACTTCATTGACTTAACTAATGAAGACAACACAACTCCATCACCTCCTCCTAAATGCTCATCTCCAAGTGCACCTAATGCACCATCCAAAACACCTTCCACTCATGGAACTTCCTCATCGTCCATACCTTCAACTTCCTTAATCAATGACTACATAAACTCACACTTATCATCACCACAAGCATAATCACCACATCCTACACAAGAACCTCTTTCCACCCATCTTACCATCTCACTTTCACCAATAACACCACTTGATGCTCATATCTCATCTCCACCAATTACACCACCATTCTTTGTCAATCCCGTACCTTGGAGCTTACTTGAAGCTCATGGTGATCTTGCCTTTGTTGCATCCACAACCTAACCATAATCTTTGGTCTTAGAGATGAAATTCAATATTTGTTTTCATATATTGAACACTTGCTTACCAACCCACCACCACCACCTCCTCCACCATCCTTACCCATTATTCCCCCACCATAATCTTCACCCATTTCTCCACCATCACCATCATGCTCTCCAAATTAAGCATATGATATGCTTCATAAATAAAGCCTTTAGCACCCTTTAGTTTGCAAGCTCTATGAAGCCCATGTAATCTTTGCATGATGGAGTATTATTCTAGTTGTTATCTTCTATAGGTGTTATTCTATTTGTAATCTCTTTTGATGCTACATGTATTGTTGTGTTTTTACACAACTTTAGCTTTAATATGTATGCTTCTATTTAATGATGCTTGTTTATAATGTTGTCACTTTATATATTATTGCATGTATATACTTGTGCTTCTAATATTTTTGTTTTGCAAGCATTCCATAGCTCGTCTCCTTGGTTCCCCCAAACGAGGGGGAGTACACATCAAGGGGGAGCTTTCATTCCGTCAATATTTCACAATTGAAACTTGTCGGCAAAACCTTTTTGATTCTACAAAAAGGGGGAGAAGTAAATATAAACTCACTAAAATACTTGTTTAAAAACTAATTTTTGATTTAATAAGTTTAAGTTTTGTAATCATCAAAAAGGGAGAGATTGTTGATATAAATAATGCTTTAAAACGTTATTAATATTTCTCAATAACTCTATGTTTTGATAATCACAAAATGTAAACTAAATTAAGTCAAGACTATGACGTAAACAAGTATTTAGTAACAAATATTTACTTCTACAACTAATATCATTTAAGGTATGCATAAACTAAGCATCTTATGCATTACATGATCAAAGGAAATATTTTCTTAACACAAAACATTTTATAAAATGACATTAACATTTTATATATTTTAGAAAATCATTTTTGGTATTGTTTTATTAAACTATAAAGATATGATTTCAAATTTCCAACCAAAAAGGGCAAAGTCTCTCCAGAAAAACCTTCCCCACAAAAAGACAAACAAACCCAACATTCTGGAGAGGGCGGCCCCCTTAATGATTAAGGGGACTGGCACGCTCCAGAACAGTATTTTTTAGCCCTTTAAATACTGGTTCATTTCACAAATTTTCCTCACCTTTTTGCACTCAAAACTTTCTGATCTCATCTCCATTTCTATCCCAAAATTCTTTGATCTTATAATTCATAAGTCTTTGTTTCCAAGTGATCCAAAGCTTCATCCACACAAGTGCAAAAAGAAGAACACTCCTCAACATCCATAAAATTGTAGTAGTGTTGTGATTAGTTAGTATCATCTTGTAGTAGTGCTAAATATTTGTAAAGTGTTGTGTGAATTAGTTGATTGTAGATATTAGGTGTGTTGTAAAGTAGTGTAGTAGTTGTGAATTAGTTGTGCATAGAAGAAGGTGTGAAGTAAACAAGAAGAAGAGGTTGTGAAGCTATCTTGAAGAAGTTGTGAAGGTGTGAAGAAGGTGTAAAGTTGTGAAGAAGTTGTGAGATTGGTTACGATTAGAACTCGACATTTAGCTTAGTGTCGTTAATAGGTGTAAGCCAAGGTGTATAAGGTTTCTCCGCCATAAGGAGTTTGTTGACATAGTGAAGAAAACTCTCGAGTGTGGTACTCGGGGAGTGGAGTAGGGCAAGGAAGGTGTCCTTGTAGCCGAACCACTATAAATTCACGTGTTGTGGTTTGATCTTTCTAACTCTATCTTTACTTCATTTCATTTCAATACTTACATTATTATATTAGACTTGCTTATATTTGTTGACACTAGAATTCACGTAAGATCGAATCAAAGTTTTTACAAGCTACAAAAGATTTTGAAAATAAATTTAAAAGACGTAAAACTATTCAACCCCCCTTCTAGTTTTCCACAATATATATATATATATATATATATATATATATATATATATATATATATATATATATATATATACACACACACATACATATATAGGGTGGGGTTATTATAAAAAAGGTGTTATAATAAAAAGTGTGAGAAGGCATCCTAGCCATTGGATCAGATTTGATGAGATCAAAAGTGACGGTGGCATGATGGTAAATAAGGCAAACTTCAGGGGCAATTTCATAACAAGAATATATATATATATATATATATATATATATATATATATATATATATATATATATATATATATATATACACACACACACATACATATATAGGGTGGGGTTATTATAAAAAGGGTGTTATAATAAAAAGTGTAAGAAGGCATCCTAGCCATTGGATCAGATTTGATGAGATCAAAAGTGACGGTGGCATGATCGTAAATAAGGAAAACTTCAGGGGCAATTTCATAACAAGAATACACATACAGCTAAACCATTCATTCTATTTCTGCCATTTTACGATATCACTTTCTCTCTCCCAAATTCACACTTTCTCTTTCTAAAATTTCACACACATCTTATTAGAATTCTCTCTAATCGAACTACATACTGATTTATTTATCATTAACGAACAACCTACTGATTTATTCATCATCAACGAACAATAAACTGCATCGATTTGTTAGATTCTGAATCCACCTCAAAAAAGTTATTGCATCAACGATCTTGAGGACAAATCTACTAGATCTTACATCGCAGCATAAGTATATTTTTGAATAATAATTGCTTACTGCATCGGTTTATGTGTTTTTATTGATCTAAGTATATTATATTAAGAGTTTGATTCAAATTTACATCATGTTTTCTTCTAAATCTGGAACAAAATGTAGAAAAAAAGAGATACAAAACGTGTTTAAGAAAGTTGCATACAATGTGTTTGATAAAATGTCTCAACCAGACTTTATAACTGTGATGCGTGGTGTGTGCTTATTCACACACCTTTTCCTGTCTATTTTAAGACCAAAACAGACACAAACTAACCATAAATGCCAAAGAAATTGTGTTTTTGTGTTTGTGATCGTGCAAGAACGGATAATTCAGAAATTGGCACAAATCAGGCCAAAAAGGACAAAAACGAGCACGAGTTTGGAAATCGTATCAAAAGCCAAAGCTGGGGAAGCAAATTATCATTTTGAGCTCAGAATGTCAAAACATACCTTGAAGAATCACCAAATTCCAAAAATAGTCCTTGGAGCAAAAGTTTGCAAATTTGGCAAGAATGGTCCCTCAAGTTTGGAATTTGGCAGAAATGGTCCCTGAACATTGTATTTTGGAAGAAAAAGTCAACACTGGTCCTTGGAGTTCATAAGTTGTCAAGTTTGGTCCCTAGGTGAAAAGATTTAAAGAAATTACAAGTTTAGTCCCTAAAGTTTCAAAGTATGGCAGATTTAGTCCCTGGGATTAAAATCATCACCTATGGTCCTTATATTATTCAAGTTTGGCAAATAACACCCTTGTGACAACTTTGGAAGAATGGCAGATCAAGTTTTTGCATTTTTTGGAAATTCCAAAAGTGGTTCCTGAAGTTTCAGTTTTGGCAAAATTAGTCCCTAGGATATTCAAATTTAGAAAATATCAAAATGGTCCTTGTACTATTCATCCTTGGCAAGATTGGTCTCTATGTACACTTTGGAGAAGTTGCATTTTCAGCCCCTAAGTTTCGGTAAATTGCACATTTGGTCCTTTTTGTTGATATAAATAATGCGTAAAAATGTTATTAATATTTCTCGATATCCCTATGTTTTGACGATCACAAAATGTCAAATCATTAAACGTAAAATCATTAAGTAAACAAGTATTTAGTGACAAAATATCATTACATCCAATTACATCACTTAAGGTAATAAACAATTGCCTAATACATTTTATGATCAAAGGAAGGTTTATTTACTAATTACAAATTATATAAAATGGTATAAACATTTTATATATTTAGAAAAACACTTTTGGTAATTAAAGGAAAATGTTTAATTCATAATAAATATATGAATTCAAATTTTTAACCAAAATCAGTTAAATCTACACCAAATAAACTTTCCCCAGAAAAGACAAAACATTCGGGCCATTACAGGTGGGTAACCCCCTTAATTATAAGGGGCGGCCCCCTTAATTTTAAGGGGACCGACACACGCTCATGTGTCAGAATCTTTTGCCTATAAATACTGGTTCAAATCTGTAATTTTTCCTCACCTTTTGCAATATAACTTTTTGTCCAAATCCTCTCAAATCATCTCTTTAAATCCTTTGGTCCAATCCCTCATCATTCAAAGTGCAAGAGAAGAATACTTCTTTAACATCTAGTTAAGAAGTATTGTAGATGTATGAATATTGTTAGTAGTTGTGTAAATTACTTGTAAAGGTGTAGAAGTTTTGTAATTGGTAGATCTAGGTTTGTTAGTGGTGTAGAGAAGTAGTGAAGTAGAAGTTGTTTTGTGAAGTAGAAGAAGTTGTGTCATGAAGAAAAAGGTGTGGTGTGTAGAAGTTGTGAAATAGGTGTGTAGTGACTAGTGGTGTGAGATTGGTTCTAGCTACAATTAGAACTCGATATTTAGCTTAGTGTCGTTAATTGGTGTAAGCAAAAGTTGTGTAAGGTTTCTCCACCAAAAGGGAGTTCATTGTGTTAGTGAAGAAAACTCTCGAGTAGGTGACTCGAGGAGTGGAGTAGGGCAAGGAAGGTGTCCTTGTAGCCGAACCACTATAAATCCTTTGTGTCTCGGTTTCATCCTTCCATCTCTCACTTATTATTTTATCTACATCATTTTTATTTACGTAGACATAGACATTTACATATTGTAGCATCTTATCACATTTTGCTAATTTTGATTTCATGCAAAGATCAAATTAAAAGTTCATTCACAAAAATAAAGCTTTTACAAACAACCTAAAAGGATATAATACATATATACACACATAGATGTTCAATTGATTATTTTGATCAACTATAATTTTCTAAGCAAAACTTTAATTGAAGTTATCTTTTGACAACCACTTTATAAATACAAATTGACGTAAAACTATTCAACCCCCCTTCTAGTTTTCCACACTTTTATTAATTTCACAAACCAAACGGACCCTTCTTTATTATCCAAAACCAAATCCTAAAACAACACACTCCAACACCCTCACCCAGCCCAATCCACTTTCCAAGCCCACATAACCACAACCCACTCCCGTTTTTAAATATATACTCCCTAGAATTCACTTATGCATTAAATACTACCAAATATAAGCTCCTACTTCACTCCTATGTCGAGCCAACTAAAAGCTCCTAACACGGGATCACTAGAATTCACTTATGCATTAAATACAACAAAAAATCGTAGTACACCTCCGATCATGTTTCCTAAGACATTCAAGCAAGTTACCAATGGAAGTCTGCCAGTTTTCTTAAGCCTAACATCGAATACAATCATCCACAACAATTATAAACAAACCATCAACCAATAATCAACATCTAGGTTTCACTACATCTAAGCAAACACAATAAAAACCTAGCCTAGCATGTTAAAAGAAAGACAAGCATAAGATAGAATCACACAACACATAGAAATATCGTATGATTATTGGAAAACTTATCTTCAATTAAGCATGGATGGAACAAGGATTGAAACCCTTTGTTTTACAGAAAATTCTTCTAGGGTTTAAGCTCTCCAAAGTTCTCCTAATGTTCCACACACCATAAATGAAAAATTGGAAGAATATATATAGATAATACATCCTGACGGCGTCATATTATAGCTTGTGATGCCGTCAACTCGCCGCCAAATTAAGGGTCGTATTGCCTAGATCTAGTCTTGACGCTGTCATGTAGAAATTGAGCTCTGGGCCGTCACTTGCAAAATGACCCTGACGGCCTTGGTGACGCCGTTAGGTCAATTACACTAAAAATGTTCTGGGCCGTCATGTGTATTCCTCATATCCACCTCTTTTGCCAAGCTTAACGCCGTCATGTGTGAGGTCTTGACGTCGTCAGGTACTGTTCCCAGCAAGGATTTTGAGACTTTGCCATTTTCTTCACTTTTATGCTCCAAAAACGTCCAAAATGCTTCCTTTTCCAGATTTCATCTCAAAAGTACCTAAAATGACAAAAGGAACGATTTAGGGCAGTAATTGATCAAATAATCACGAATTTGGGCTTAAATGATCCCTAAAAGCGGTACACTTTTTGCCTTATCAAATACCCTTACACTTGAGATTTGCTTGTCCTCAAGCAAATGCGCTTTTATTCTAATCAAAATACAAGTTAGGGTTCATTTAACACTAATATAAAATTAATTACAACAAATAATCGTTCCACTAAAAACCAAAAACAAGCACGGAGGTCATACACTAGCACCTCACAAATAGTGTTTAGATACTCACATCTCTCGGGTGTAATAAAGTATATATCACAATATGGAAATGGAAAACATCTCTCACTACCTGTCATAGCAAATAGATTACCATAGGCTTGGGAAAGGATCAAACCTCCACCACTTGGCGTAAGCACCTAGGATAAACTATCAAAGAGGTCTATTAAAGGGTTATAACATTAGGTGTAGGGATATGGAAAACACGGTTTTGTTGGATAAAGGAAATATTTACTGGTGGCGAGTTAATCATCTTGGTTAATTACATGTACAATATGGCGTTGCTAAGCCAAGACTCGACTTGACTTAAGCTAATCAAAATCAAACAAACTATGAAACAAACATAAATTGAAATGGGATGGTAGTTCGTATGTTTTTTTCTTTCTTTTTCCACTTTTTTTCTTTTTCTTGATTTTTTTGATTTTTTTTCATACACTCTTGCCCTACCATCCAAAATAATACATCATAGGGAATTTGCATTCCCCTTACACTTGAACTTTTACATACTTTACAATCAACTATTCTAATGACTCGAATTAAGATAATCAAAACACTTGGAGTACTTTTTAAATATTAATGCACATACGGGGGTAATAAATGATGTCTTCCCCATTACTCCATAACACTAGTACTTTACCCACGAGTCCCAATCATCCCAAAACAATATGTACAAGATATGACTCGACTTAGCAATCATGTAATCAATTAGACAATTAGCTAAGGGTTTAAACAAATTACAATAATGCACTAAAGATGAGTACCTACAAGGAAGGCTAAGGCGATTTGGTTGCACATTTGGGTGGATTGTAAACAAATTCTTCCTTTAAGTAAGATGCTTAAAGTTAGAAATGAAAAGATAGGCTCCTAGGGGTGTACTAGGGGTTTCGTGTACTAAAAATGAGTACAACAAGGTGTGAAAAATTAATTGACTTCGCTAGTCAAGTAATATGACTTAAATGGTCAAGTAATTACGATACGGGTTTAAACACAAGGGTGATCCTAATGCCTCTTATCATGTAGTAAATCCTACTACACGAATGTAGTCTCACTAGCAGTCTCGGGATGCATCACTAACGCAAGTTCTAGAATCTAAATACTACCGGTACACTCATAAGCACTAAGAATGAATGCTTTTCCTATCAAATCTAAAGGCGAACCTCACATATTTAGGTGGAATTTTTTTTTTAAGTGGTACGGTTTTGTGCTAGTCATACAACTCCTATCCATGAGACGCTTGTTAAGGCTAAAGTTTCACACCTAAACGTTGTAAAAAAATTTAAATTTGGCGCTAAAATTTCCCTAGCAAGTATTTCTCTTAGTTTTATTACACACCTACTATCAAACAAACAAACTCAAGTGCAATTGTATCCTATAAGGTATCATCATTCACCCTCCCCTTACACTTAGTATGAACATTTTCCCCAATGTTCAATTAAAAGATGTAACAGTAAAGCAGGTAAAAGAATGAAAACAAATACTCCCTTGATTCGTTCGTTGTGGATAGTGTGTCAACAAGGTTAGATCTTCCTCCATGAAAATGAACTTTGAAAGCTTCCCTCCAGAAATATAAATCATCTTCTTGTCATATATAACCTGTTAAACCTGAGAAAACAATCAAGGCAAAACTCGCATAAAATCGGCGGCAATCTATATATACTAAAAATCCTAGAAAGCAAATTAAGATATAATGCTTGTAGAATGAATGTTTGCAGATTTCCTGGAGTTTATAAAACTAAAGAATCAACAAAAAATTTAAGACTCCGGCTTAAACAAAACTCGCAAAATTTTTCAGAATTTTAGTACCTGACGCCGTCAGGTTATAACTTCTGACGCCGTCAGAATGTTCCTGGAAAAATCTTATGTTAAGTTTCCGGAAAATTTCTGGAAAAACTTATGCCTTATTTCCTGGAAAATCCTGCAAAACATCATTATGACTCGATACAAGCATTTGACTCTAACAATTACTAATATACATGTTCATTTAATATTGTAGTGAATCCTGCTCATTTTCGTTCTTATAAACAAATTTGGATCTCCCTTACACTTAGCTTTTGCAAAATACCTTTATATGTAATTAAGACGAAGTTAAAAACAAAATAAAGCATTTTCACAATTTACTTTGAAACACGATTTACCAACAATAAAAATAAAACATGCATACGGAAACAAATAAAATCAAACAAATAAAAACACACAAAACATGGGTTGCCTCCCAAAAAGCACTTTTCTTTATTAACGAGTCTTGTAGCTAGACTCAAGGTCACGGGCAATTACGTGACCTCGTCATCGGTCACATTCTCTAGGTCATCCTCAATCTTAGTTTTGTATTCCGGACCTGATTGTAAATGTTCTTTATAAAGATCAACCACCTTTTTCTCAATTGCTCCTATAATCCTTTTGGCAATTTCCCTATCAACTTTATATTTTGGCCCTAGAGTTATGCAATCCTTATAGAAAAGGCTCTTCTTCTCCCATACATAGTCCATGCCCTTCTTCTTATCCTCTTCATTGATGTCCTCAAAAGCACCAATGTTATCCACATCAAATCAAGGCACAAAACAAAATTCCTTCATTCTATTAGGCATTCTATATGTGATCCTATCAGTTTCACTAGTAAATCGGATCGTCCCTTCTATCCCATCGTATTCTAACTTGGACTCATCAACAAATGGCTTACCTAATACAACATGGGATAAGCGACAATCTATAACACTAGCTAAGTCTTCAACAACCATAAAGTCAATGATATAAGTAAAGTTCCCAATGAAGACTTGTAAACCTTTAATTCTCCCGACAAAATTACAAATTCCGTCGGGGTACTTAGGGTCCCTTCGAGGTTCAAGTTTTGTTTTCACTATATCATTATAAACACTTGAGGACATAATGTTGATTGGGGATTCAAAATCAATGTAAGTGTTGTCAATGTACTTAACCCAATCATACATGGTATCTTAACATTCTTAGGATCACCTCTCTTTATCTTAGGGTCAATTCTAGCAAAAGGAGGCCGAGGATTATCAACAAGATTATTATAGTACGCAGTTTCCTCCTTAGTGGGATATAGATTGAAATAATCATCCTGTTTTGGATCTATCTCCCCTTCCTCAAGTTCCTTCACATCCTCAACAACAACCTCAAAATCATTAGATCCTAGGCCCTAATTTGAATACAAGGCAGTCGCTAGGTCACTAAATCCATGATCGAGCTCAACTTGAATCAACCTACTATGTTCCCTAAGTTCCCTAATCTCATTCTCAATCTGTTCATGCAACAAAGCAACTTCACTAGGGGAAAGGGGTGGATTCACGTTTTCCATAATGGCCAACGGAATAGTCAATGAACTTAATTTACTAACAAAGGCACGAAGAAAAAGATAGACTAAAGAAAACCTAAAAGTAAAAAATAAAAATCTTACTAGAATTCACTCCTATGTCGAGCCGACTAAAAGCTCCTACATGAGATCACTAGAATTCACTTATGCATTAAATACAACCAAAAATCGTAGTACACCTCCGATCATGTTTCTTAAGACGTTCAAGCAAGTTACCAATGGAAGTCTGCCAGTTTTCTTATGCCTAACATCGAATACAATCATCCACAACAATTATAAACAAACCATCAACCAATAATAAACATCTAGGTTTCACCACATCTAAGCAAACATAATAAAAACCTAGCCTAGCATGTTAAAAGAAAGACAAGCATAAGATAGAATCACACAACACATAGACATATCGTATGATTATTGGAAAACTTATCTTCAATTAAGCATGGATGGAACAAGGGTTGAAACCCTTATTTTTACAGAAAATTCATCTAGGGTTTAAGCTCTCCTAAGTTCTCCTAATGTTCCATACACCATGAATGAAAAATTGGAAAAATATATATAGATAATACCTCCTGACGGCGTCACATTATAGCTTGTGACGCCGTCAACTCGCCGCCAAATTAAGGGTAGTATTGCCTAGAAATTAAGCTCTGGGCCGTCACTTGCAAAATGACTCTGACGGCCTTGGTGACGCCGTCAGGTCAATTACACTAAAAATGTTCTGGGCCGTCACGTGTATTCCTCATATCCACCTCTTTTGCCAAGCTTGACGCCGTCATGTGTGAGGTCTTGACGCCGTCAGGTACTGTTCCCAACAAGGATTTTGAGACTTTGCCGTTTTTTTCACTTTTATGTTCCAAAAATGTCCAAAATGCTTCCTTTTCCAGATTTCATCTCAAAAGTACCTAAAATTACAAAAGGAACGATTTAGGGCAGTAATTGATCAAATAATCATGAATTTGGGCTTAAATGACCCCCTAAAAGCGGTAGACTTTTTGCCTTATCATTTCGCTGATTTGCACAAGCACTCACTGTTCATTGAACAGTGATTACACAAAATTAAGTTTACCAATGATGGTTGATGTTATCAGTTAGAATGTGGTATAACAGAGTATGTTAATTGTGTTATTGTATTGCCCTGATTGACACCAAAAGTATTTGATGTCAAATAATTGAAATGTTATCCTTAGTCGTTATGGTGTATCAATGGTTGCCGTTATATTAGTCTATGTCTTATATAGATGTTACCTGGATTGTACAATTTTTCGTTGGTTTATAGTTTGTGTGTCAATTTTTAACCCTTTATGTGGTTTATGATTTCATTTGTGTTTATAGTTTGTTTTTGATAAGCCCCGATTTTATCCACTTTAGTTGAGAGTTGTTTGTTGTTAATGTCTCATCACTTGTAAGGTGGAAACTGTACTGGAAATATGGGGTTAATGATATGACTGGCCTGAGTCAACTAGGGTCATAACCACTGATATACGCGTACACAAAACTCTCTATTTAAATGGTCGAATACTAAGGGGTTGTACTTAGGTTCCAATTAGGCATTGAATGATTACTAAATATGCGTTTGTATGTATCAGTTGAACTATTGGTGATAGTGTTTATGGCGGCTGTATACGTGTCTGCATACTAAATTTGTTATGTATTGTAGGTTGGCAGTGAGCTTATGTTTTCATTGTAGGAGCAAACTGAACTATTTTTTGTTAAAGTTCAAGTGGTTGCCTCTGCAAGGTCCGTTAGAAAGTCCAGTGGTTTTGAAGTTGAATTACTTCATGGTTGGTTAAGCTACATTCCGGTAAACAATTTATTTTGTGGGTCGATGGTACTTTATGTAATGGTTGGAAATGTTCCAAATTTTCCCTATTTTTGTTGGTGTATGGTATGTTTATAATCAACTTATTAATAAAGTAATATTAAGTCTAGTAATTTTCAATGTTTTTCTTTTGTTAGCTGAATTATGAAAGTCAATTCAACACATGACCATTTTTTTGTCTATTGGTTTATGGCTTCTCTAGAGATGCATTTGCAGACTGCAATTACATATTTAAAGAAGTAAGTTTGGAAATGTAATTGTATAAGACAACAGTTAGAAAATGTAAGATTTTCATGAAGCATAACCACGGAATCTTGAAATGACATTATCTCAAACAGTTTAGGTTCATACTGTTGGGAATCATAGTTTGTATTGTTCGGTGTATTTGGTACTGGTAGGCTAAAACTTAGTACGGGTCGGTTACGGTTGGTACTGGTAGGGTAAAACTTACTACGGGTCGGTTACCCTTGGTACTGGCAGGCAAAAACTTAGGACGGGTCGGTTACGTTTCATAGTGTTGATTGAGGCAAAAGCAGTCAACCAAAATTGACCAAAGGATGGTCAACTTAGGCCAAACAGCCTAAGAGTCAATGCTCCGCGGAATACAGTGGTTTCCCTGGGTCGTTATGTCCCGACGAGGTGTGATGGTTATAAAACGGGCTTGTGATCGGGTGAATTAGGATGGAAAGGGGTTTGTGAGTGATTAAGCTAAGGAATCTACAAAGAAATAGCTTAAACAAGCTGTAAAGATGATTATGTGAAAGTTAGATACCTAAAAACACTTGAAATCTAAAAACGCGTACGTTTACGTTTTAAATAATGTAAACGTACATAATAAAACGTGAAAAGTGAAATCTGAAAACCCCCAGGGGTGAAAATGACTTTTTTACAAACTTAAAGATAAAAGAAAATTTTTAGAAAAAGAAAATTAATTTTTACACCAATTAATTATCTATTATTAATTAATTACTTATTAATACTAATTATTAATAAAATACTTAAATACAATATAATATTAATTTAATACAAGAAAAATGAAAATTAAATTTTGAAAATTATAAAATAACTAAAAACAAATTTTAAAATTAAAAATAGGTATTTTTGTCTTTTTATGATTTTTCTATTAATTAATTACTAATTAAATATTAATTACCTAATTAAATTATTTTAAATTATAAAAAATAGCAAATGAACAGTAAAAATTCTAGAAAAATTTCTAAAATTATTTTACAACATATAAAAGCTAGGAAAAATATAAAAACTAGGGTTTACTTTATAAAAACTAATTATGCTATTTAAAACTTAATTATTAATTATTAATTAATAAAACTAATATTAATTCTAATAAAATTAATAAAAATACTTTAACCTAAAAGAAATTTAAGAAAAATATAAAAAAGCTAAGTGCTTAACAAAAATTTAAAAATGAAAATTAAAATTTAAATTACATTAAATAGAAACTATCACTTAAAATTAAATTGGTTTTTCTTGATTTTTCTTTTAGAAAACTAATTTACACCTAAAAACAAGAAACTTTTGTAAAAACAAATTTTTAGGAAATAAAAAATAAGCCAGAATAAGCTAAAAAGGTGTGACAGTTGACTATTGTTGACCAAGACAAGAAATAGGCTAAAATGGACTTAAGTGGGACCCACTATGGATAATTTTGGTTCAAATAAGTTATATGAACTTGCTTAAGCAAGTTTCAACTGAAAAATCTCACAGGATAAGCAATTAAGCTAAAATAAGCACTTGGCTTATTGTTTGAACACTGAATAATGGGACAGACTTGGGAAGTTGATTTAGGTGGGTCCCAAGGCTTTTAAGGTCAAATCTTTGGTCAATATTTAAAGGGTGCTAGGAGGGGGGTTCAAAGAACCAAAAATGGGACCTTAGGAACCACTGTAGTGGCCAAAAACCACCACCAAAGGTGGTGGAGTGGCTGAGTATCTGCTGATGCAGGGGAATGGCCTCCCCTGCAGCCTAGTTTGGGTGAAGGTGGGGCCCAGTAGAAAATTTGCAAAAATAAAAAAGAGGTTAGACCTCAAAGTTGAGCTGAGGGACTATATACCCAAGAAGGTTCAGGGTTTAAACAACACACAAAAATCTATAAAAAATCATGCAACTTTTGGAAAAATCTGAGATGTATAACTTTGACTTTTTGAGAAAACCTAAAACTTTGACTTAAATGAACTTGTGATTGATTCTACTAATTAAATAAGTTGTATTAAGTTTCAAGTAGACTAAATTATGCTAAGACTCCTATTTATACATTGAAATGTGTGGAATATAAACCCTAGATACTAACAGTTAAAAGATTGGATGGCAACAATGATGATTTTGACTTTCCACTGAAAAAGCATTGGTTTTCAAGGCTGAACTAAACTGAAATGACCTAAGGGAACATGTCTGAGCCACAAACAATTACAAGGAACTAATGCACAGTGGTAAAAACCACTGTGCCAAACACTCCTCTTTGTGACTGTTTTGAAGAATAATGATGCAAATGAGTGATTCAGACCATGATTAGCATATATATAGTTATATTATGATGAAATGGACTGATAAAAACACAGGTACACAGATTTTAACAACTAATGATCATAAATCACTAATAAGCATATTTGACAGTGAAATGAAAACTATGAGTGACCAAGACTTCTATTTAATAAGTAAGCAATAATAAGCATTAACTTAACTCTACTACACCCAATAAGCATTAAAAACACAGATACAAACAAATTTAAGCCATTCTACAGTAAACACAAAAAATTGCATATAAGGCTTACCCTTGGGTTCTGACTGAGAATCAATGAGCCATGGACCACAAACAATTCCTAAAGACTCCATTGAGTCACTAATACCATGAAAATCACACAGCCACCCTGTTCCTTTCTTCTTTCCTCTTCTAGCTTGATTTTTTATTTATGAACTATTTATTCCTATTTTTGAGTATTTATGCAATTTTTAATGAAACTGACTTGAAAGCTTTTAAAGCTTATTGGAACTTATCAAAAAGCTTATATAAACAACAGAGAACATCTAAACCACAATATTTAACATCTTAACAGTGATTTAAGATTTGATACTTGAAAACATAAATTTTAAAATGTAAAACTGAATTCTTGCAATTGATGATCAAATTAAGGTTCAAATACACCACAAATACTTGGTACTAGAGTTTTAAGCTAGAAATTACAATAGAAAATGGAAATTAAGCAAATTCGACAATCTATTTTTACACTACTACTATTCTACACTACCTAATGCTTCATCTTCATTTCTCTCTCACTTTTATAGACCCTGGGAGTTTTTATTGACTTTCCCACACCTCTCTGAACCGTTGGATGGGTTCCAATTGATCTCCACCCTTCAAATCACTTTTGGCGGGAAAATACTTTGGAAGGTTTTTAGTGGTACTGGTGGGTGTAATAAATGAGGATAGGGAAGTTGGTGTGGGTTGGTGAAAGTATTGATGACAGTTGGTGAGTTGGTGAGAAGGGGGGAGACAAGGACCTGGTAATTAGGGGTGTTAATGGTGGAAAAGCTGGGAGGTTAGGGGTGAGGGTGTTGACTGTGTTGACCGGGGTAATATTTAAATGGGGGTGGGCTTTGGATGGGCCTAGGGTAGGATTGGGCTGGGGTGATGGTTGTGTTTTGTTTTGGATTTGGTTTATGGGTTAATAAATAAAATAGGGTCCGTTTGGTTTATTAGCAAAACACCACAAGGACCAATTTTGTAATTTGGCTAAAGATGTGGACTGAAAATGTAATTCCCCCAAATATGTAATAAGGACCAAAGTTGCCAACTTCAAAATAACCCAAGGACCATAAATTATATTTCCCACTTTTAAAATTCCCGGGGACCAAACGTGTCAATTTTCAAACTACGGGGACCAAACATGTAAATTTCCCAAATTTTCATCCCAATGACTAAAAATGACTTTTGTGACTTCCCAAGGATCAAAAATGATTTTTTCTTTCAAAAATATCCCACCAGGGACCCATCTTGCCAAGTTTGAAACTTCAGGGACTAAATTGCAAATTTCCAAAACTTTTGAGATTTTTCACCAAAGGACTAAATATGACAACTTATGATTTCAAAAGGACCTTTGGTGATAATTTTCAATATTTTGAATAACCAGGGACTAGTTTTGACATTTTATGAAAGTTGGGGGACTGAAACTGCCAATTTTGCAAACTTTGTACGTTTTTCATTTGTTTTTACTCATTTTGCATCTGAAACATATAAAACACAATTTTGGAATATTTTTAGTATTTTGATGCATTACTGAGTGTTTTTGTATGTTTTGCAGTTCAGATTTGACCAAAAATGATGAGTGTTTGAGCACTTATCAATCCCCCACACTAAAATATTGCTAGTCCCTAGCAATAAACTGTTTTGAAAACTTGATGGATTTTAAACTCTTTACCAAAAGCCATCACTTCTGGAGTAGCCAGATGTATCGATTCAAGTAAGAACTATGGTCCACCTGATAACCATGTGATTTTGAGCAAACCACCAGCTGTCAACGGATTTGATTAGTCTTTACCAAAAGCCGTTTGCTTCTGGACTAGCCAACTCTTGATGGAAAAAGTCAACATCTTGTTGAGCTGATTACCAGTTATGGTTTTTCCACTGCCTTTACCACAAGCCATAATCTTTCGGGCTAGCCAACTCATTCGCTTTTTAGGATATGGCGAGTTGACGTACCATACAATTTTGGGCAAATTGCAAGCCATCAACGGATTTTATATATCTTTACCAAGAGCCGTTTGCTCCTGGATTAGCCAATCCTTTTCTCGTTTAGACATGGTGGACTGATAACAACAAAAATTTTGAAGCACAAGTGAAAAAAATTTTAAATTTTTGAAATTTTGGCCAAAACGGGGGTATTAGATAGTAAAATGTGATAAAATTCGCTAAAATAGCGAAATACCCCCCCCCCCCACACACTTAGAATGAATATTGTCCTCAATATTCAAAGTCCCGGCCATTATGCCGACTCTTTGAACGTAAAAGGGCAACATTACAAGCTAAATGTGGAAAACACCATTTTGTATTTTCACTTTATAAGTAACCTCAGTGGGGTAACTCCCCCACACTTAGGGTGAAAACCCTAAGTACATGCTACTGTTTTTTGTTTACCGGGTCGCTAGCTTGACTCGACCCCGAATTCATTTGTCCTTGGGGAAGCATGATGTGGAAGAAACAATCTCAATCGGACTTTCATTCAAGATGTTTGGACAAACATTTGAAGCACGTGAAAGTTCCACACCGATGAGATATAATCCCGGCTCAAGATAATGATACATGAAAATGCCGGGGTCAAATATAGTGTCTTCATTCCCGAAGGAGTGAAGAAGAGAGGAAGGCACCTCGAGAGCAGGCTCATTAGCATGAGTTTGGATTTTAAGGGTTACGCTCAAAGACATTCCGGGAGGGAGGGTGGGAATTTGCAAATTCTCATGATTGAGTGTATCTCCCCCCGGGCTATCATACTCCGGAGGAGTCATGATAAGGTGATCAATGATGGGCTCAGAAGGAATTTCATCAACATCACTAATGTCTCCATAAGATAAAGAATTTTCATCAGTGTTTGAATCACTAAGCCCGGTATTGAGATAGGAATTGAGTGATGGAGCATCATTCAATAAACTTTCAAGGAACAGAATATCCCCCTCAGAATCAAGATAGTTATCATCAACTTCATACGAAGTTGAACTATCTAGAGCAAGGAATGCTTTGACTTCTTCCATATCATCTTTGAAATCAAAGAGATCATCATCACATCCCGATGGAAGTGGATTGGTGTGAGTGAGTTCATCGGCAAACTCCTCGAGAAGAAAGTCAACATTAGAGTGGGGAAGGGATGCATCAACATACTCAATGTCTCCATAAGATAAACAATCATCACTGGAATCAGAGACAGTCTCAATTTGATCATTTGGATTATTATGGGTGGAAGGAATATCACACACTTGATCAAAAGTCCCCTGTGACTCACTCGGGATTGGGACAAGGATCTCAACACTAGACTTTATTAATTCGTCCGATTCCTTATTAGTAACAGTGCTAAGATGCTCATCCCCCATGTTTAGAGAGTGAGTGTGAACTTCGGGTGTGATAACAACAGACTGAGGGAGATGAGAGGAGCTAGCATTCATGGATGGTACAATTTCCATTTGATCTTCTGCTAGTAATTTCTTCGTCACATTATTTTCTCCCTGATTCTCAATGGAAGGAATCACAAATGATGAATCTGACGAACCCTTATAAAATTGAAGGATATCAAGGGTGTCCTCATTATCACTATCATCATCACAGTCGAGAAGAGCAGCTTTACGAAATTTGGCACGTGTTATAGCTGCTTGTTCTAAGACAAGTAATTCTTCCATGCTCAATTTGTTTCTAGCCTCTCGTTCTTCAGCAAGTAATTCTGCCATAGATTTCTCACGAGAGTCTCGAAACGATGTAGTAACCAACTCCTCTTTAAGTACTTTCAATATATCAAGAGCCTTTAGTAAAAGGTCTTGCTCAGTATCACGAGGAGTTGTGTGAATCATTTGGTACTGTGGAGGTGGGTCTGAAAACGAATAGTCGTAATTGTTACAAGGAAATGGATTCCTTGTTTGACAATCCGAGCTAGAGTGTGGACCTCCACAGTAATCACAACAGTAAAACTGATGTGGCTGTGGGTTGTATGTGCTTGAGTTATAATTGTTATCAGGAAACTGCTCATAGACAAGCGTGTTTCCCGATTGACAATCAGAACTGTAATGTGAACCACCACAATACTCACAACAGTTAAACTGTTGAGTCTTATGGTGTGGTAACTGATGGAATGAATCAGGTGTGTCATGGTAGGAATAGGGATTCTGGTTATAGACAGACCCGTTTCCTGACTCTACCATGCCACAGCTGGGGCAATTGCCACCATTATAACGATTACCACACCAATGGCAAATAAGAAGGTGTGGATGAGACATAGAAAGAATCAAAATGTTTAGGAGGGTAAGAAATGAAGAATCAAGATGTGAGAGGGTAAAGGTGAATATTTTTGGGTTTTTGGAAAGACATTTTGTACAAATGATAAAGAAAATCTTTTTGTGTTTTTTGTGTTCGTTGAAAACTGATTTTAAAAAGTTTTCGGGAACAGTTTTTGTTTTTATGTGAAAATAAGAAGATAATATGAACAAGGGTGGGTAAATATACAATGGATGTATATCCCGATTCACTAATACGCAAAACCGTTTAGAATAGCGCGCACACCTCTCAGGCAGCGGCGCCAAAAATTGATTGAGGCACAAGCAGTCAACCTAAATTGACCAAAGGATGGTCAACTTAGGCCAAACAGCCTAAGAGTCAATGCTCCGCGGAATATAGTGGTTTCCCCGGGTCGTTATGTCCCGACGAGGTGTGATGGTTATAAAACGGGCTTGTGATCGGGTGAATTAGGATGGAAAGGGGTTTGTGAGTGATTAAGCTAAGGAATCTACAAAGAAATAGCTTAAACAAGCTGTAAAGATGATTACGTGAAAGTTAGATTCCTAAAAACGCTTGAAATCTAAAAACGCGTACGTTTACGTTTTAAATAACGTAAACGTACATAATAAAACGTGAAAAGTGAAATCTGAAAACCCCCAGGGGGTGAAAATGACTTCTTTACAAACTTAAAGATAAAAGAAAATTTTTAGAAAAAGAAAATTAATTTTTACACCAATTAATTATTTATTATTAATTAATTACTTATTAATACTAATTATTAATATGTAAAATACTTAAATACAATATAATATTAATTTAATACAAGAAAAATGAAAATTAAATTTCTAAAATTATAAAATAACTAAAAACAAATTTTAAAATTAAAAATATGTATTTTTGTCTTTTTATGATTTTTCTATTAATTAATTACTAATTAAATATTAATTACCTAATTAAACTATTTTAAATTATAAAAAATAGCAAATGAACAGTAAAAATTCTAGAAAAATTTCTAAAATTATTTTACAACATATAAAAGCTAGGAAAAATATAAAAACCAGGGTTTACTTTATAAAAACTAATTATGCTATTTAAAACTTAATTATTAATTATTAATTAATAAAACTAATATTAATTCTAATAAATACTAAATGATAATATAAAAATCTGATAAAATTACTAAAAATACTTTAACCTAAAAGAAATTTAAGAAAAATATAACAAAAATAAGTGCTTAACAAAAATTTAAAAATGAAAATTAAAATTTAAATTACATTAAATAGAAACTATCACTTAAAATTAAATTGGTTTTTCTTGATTTTTCTTTTAGAAAACTAATTTACACCTAAAAACAAGAAACTTTTGTAAAAACAAATTTTTAGGAAATCAAAAATAAGCCAGAATAAGCTAAAAAGGTGTGACAGTTGACTATTGTTGACCAAGACAAGAAATAGGCTAAAATGGACTTAAGTGGGACCCACTATGGATGATTTTGGTTCAAATAAGTTATATGAACTTGCTTAAGCAAGTTTCAACTGAAAAATCTCACAGGATAAGCAATTAAGCTAAAATAAGCACTTGGCTTATTGTTTGAACACTGAATAATGGGACAGACTTGGGAAGTTGATTCAGGTGGGTCCCAGGGCTTTAAGGTCAAATCTTTGGTCAATATTTAAAGGGTGCTAGGAGGGAGGTTCAAAGAACCGAAAATGGGACCTTAGGAACCACTGTAGTGGCCAGAAACCACCACCAAAGGTAGTGGAGTGGCTGAGTATCTGCTGATGCAGGGGAATGGCCTCCCCTGCAGCCTAGTTTGGGTGAAGGTGGGGCCCAGTAGAAAATTTGCAAAAATCAAAAAGAGGTGAGACCTCAAAGTTGAGCTGAGGGACTATATACCCAAGAAGTTTCAGGGTCTAAAACAACACACAAAAATCTATAAAAATCATGCAACTTTTGGAAAAATCTGAGATGTATAACTTTGACTTTTTGAGAAAACCTAAAACTTTGACTTAAATGAACTTGTGATTGATTCTACTGATTAAATAAGTTGTATTAAGTTGCAAGTAGACTGAATTATGCTAAGACTCCTATTTATACATTGAAATGTGTGGATTATAAACCCTAGATACTAACAGTTAAAAGATTGGATGGCAACAATGATGATTTTGACTTTCCACTGAAAAAGCAATGGTTTTCAAGGCTTAAAATGACCTAAGGGAACATGTCTGAGCCACAAACAATCACAAGGAACTAATGCACAGTGGTAAAAACCACTGTGTCAAACACTCCTCTTTGTGAGTGTTTTGAAGAATAATGATGCAAATGAGTGATTCAGACCATGATTAGCATATATATAGTTATATTGTGATGAAATGGACTGATAAAAACACAGGTACACAGATTTTAACAACTAATGATCATAAATCACTAATAAGCATATTTGACAGTGAAATGAAAACTATGAGTGACCAAGACTTCTGATTAATAAGTAAGCAATAATAAGTATTAACTTAACTCAACTACACCCAATAAGCATTAAAAACACAGATACAAACAAATTTAAGCCATTCTACAGTAAACACAAAAAATTGCATATAAGGCTTACCCTTGGGTTCTGACTGAGAACCAATGAGCCATGGACCACAAATAATTCCTAAAGACTCCCTTAAATCACTAATACCATGAAAATCACACAGCCACCCTGTTCCTTTCTTCTTTCCTCTTCTAGCTTGATTTTTTATTTATGAACTATTTATTCCTATTTTTGAGTATTTATGCCATTTTTAATGAAACTGACTTGAAAGCTTTTAAAGCTTATTGGAACTTATCAAAAAGCTTATATAAACAACAGAGAACATCTAAACCACAATATTTAACATCTTAACAGTGATTTAAGATTTGATACTTGAAAACATAAATTTAAAAATGTAAAATTGAATTCTTGCAATTGATGATCAAATTAAGGTTCAAATACACCACAAATACTTAGTACAAGAGTTTTAAGCTAGAAATTACAATAGAAAATGGAAATTAAGCTAATTCGACAATCTATTTTTACACTACTACTATTCTACACTACCTAATGCTTCATCTTCATTTCTCTCTCACTTTTATAGACCCTGGGAGTTTTTATTGACTTTCCCACACCTCTCTGAACCGTTGGATGGGTTCCAATTGATCTCCACCCTTCAAATCACTTTTGGCGGAAAAATACTTTGGAAGGTTTTTAGTGGTACTGGTGGGTGTAATAAATGAGGAGGGGGAAGTTGGTGTGGGTTGGTGAAAGTATTGATGACAGTTGGTGAGTTGGTGAGGAGGGGGGAGACAAGGACCTGGTAATTAGGGGTGTTAATGGTGGAAAAGCTGGGAGGTTAGGGGTGAGGGTGTTGACTGTGTTGACCGGGGTAATATTTAAACGGGGGTGGGCTTTGGATGGGCCTAGGGTAGGATTGGGCTGGGGTGATGGTTGTGTTTTGTTTTGGATTTGGTTTATGGGTTAATAAATAAAATAGGGTTCGTTTGGTTTATTAGCAAAACACCACAAGGACCAATTTTGTAAATTGGCTAAAGATGTGGACTGAAAATGTAATTCCCCCAAATATGTAATAAGGACCAAAGTTGCCAACTTCAAAATAACCCAAGGACCATAAATTATATTTCCCACTTTTAAAATTCCCGGGGACCAAACGTGTCAATTTTCAAACTACGGGGACCAAACATGTAAATTTCCCAAATTTTCATCCCAAGGACTAAAAATGACTTTTGTGACTTCCAAAGGATCAAAAATGATTTTTTCTTTCAAAAATATGCCACCAGGGAACAATCTTGCCAAAGTTTGAAACTTCAGGGACTAAATTGCAAATTTCCAAAACTTTTGAGATTTTTCACCAAAGGACTAAATATGACAACTTATGATTTCAAAAGGACCTTTGGTGATAATTTTCCATATTTTGAATATCCAGGGACTAGTTTTGACATTTTATGAAAGTTGGGGGACTGAAACTGCCAATTTTGCAAACTTTGTACGTTTTTCATTTGTTTTTACTCATTTTGCATCTAAAACATATAAAACATAATTTTGGAATATTTTTAGTATTTTGATGCATTACTGAGTGTTTTTGTATGTTTTCCAGTTCAGATTTGACCAAAAATTATGAGTGTTTGAGCACTCATCAATAGTGTTTGGCACTAAATTGGGTAATTCATTATCTTAGTTTACACAAACATATATTCAAGAGAAACATAACATTTATGCACTCGATCAAATCAAAACCCTAAATTAAATCTATATCATCTCAATCGTGTTTACCAACCACACATAATCTTCTAAACGATCATAACCCAGAATCCTAATCAAAGTTTTTTCAATCTTAATGGCGATTTTGGATCATTCTAAGGCACACAACATGGTTGCTTACTTACAGAAACCAGAGGGAAGTCGATTTTCTCAATTCCAGTTACATAAGGTATGCTATTACAAAGAATCCTACTATATATGTTACTCAAATCAATCAGTTTTGGTGCACTGCTAGTGTCAACACACTTGATAATGGAGAAAAAGAGTTAAATGCTACAGTTGATGGCATTGCCATGGCCATTACTGAGTCATCTATTAGGAGGCATCTCAAACTAGCAGATGATGGTTCTATCAGTTCATTGCCAAATACTGAAATTTTCCAAAATCTTTCCTATATGGGATATGGGTTAACTTATGATAACTTAACTTTTAAAAAACCACAATTTCCACCTCAATGGAGATTTCTCATTCACACCATCCAACATTGTTTAAGTCCAAAGAAAACTTGTTGGGAACAATTTAGTAGCAACATAGCAACTGCTATTGTTTGCTTGGCAACAAAAAGGAAGTATAACTTTTCAAAATTGATTTTTGATGGTATGGTGAGAAATGTGAAAAGCAAATACAAATTTTTAATGTATCCCAGATTCATTCAAATATTTTTGAAAAAGTATCAGCTTCTACCTCACAAAAACATTTTAAAAATTCCTACCCTTAGCCGAAAGGTTTTTAGTAATATGAGTACGATTTGTAATGGGTATAAAGGTAGTGAAGCACCACTATTTTTATCAATGATTGTTCCACCAGCTGAGGGTGAAGGATCAAGAACCCAAGTTCAGTCCCATGACACACCCAGAAGTGTTCCATCATCATCACAACCTCATGTTACACAAACATTTACAAGAAGAATCAGAAAGGAATCTGTTGTACCGCAACCCAGATATCCTACTGAACCAAATGAAGCAGATGAGCCTGTCTCTAACACAATGGTGCGGGTTGCTAGTACTGTCATAGGCTTAGAAGGTGGACAGATCAGTGGTAAAATTCACAAGAACCAACACATGGCAACACCTACTGATTCAGTTTCTCATGAGCCTGAATCAGTTGATATAAACCCCATGCCTCAAGATACAATGGGTGATGTGCCTCATGATACAGTGGTTGATATGCTTCATGATACAATGGTTGATATGCCTCATGATACAATGGGTGATATGCCTCAAGACAGTGGCTGATATGCCGCATGGTTCGGGTCTTCCAAAAGTGAACCCAGATGGAAGTGATGTAGGCAGTCTGGAATACAAAGAATTAATGGAAATTTGTACAAAATTGTCAGACAGAGTTAATGGCTTGGAGAAAAAGTTGAAAGATACACGGGTACTTTATGCTCGCGCTTATACCAAGCTGATTGAGAAAGTTAAGAAGTTGCGCAACAAATACAAGGGCAGTAAAGGTAAAACGAAATCAACCGTTGTTAGTGTGGAAAACTAGAAGGGGGGGTTGAATAGTTTTATGTCCTTTTAAATTTATTTCCAAAATATTTTGTTGGTTATAAAAACTTTCGATTCGATCTTAAGTGAATTCAAGCAACAACCAATATAAGCAATTCAAAACTAATATTGAAAGTATTGAAATATAATGAAGAAAAGATAGAGTTAGAAAGATCAAACCACAACACGCGAATTTATAGTGGTTCAGCTACAAGGACACCTTCCTTGCCCTACTCCACTCCCCGAGTACCACACTCGAGAGTTTTCTTCACTATGTCAACAAACTCCTTATGGTGGAGAAACCTTACACACCTTGGCTTACACAAGTTAATGACACTAAGCTAAATGTCGAGTTCTAATCGTAGCTAGAACCAATCTCACACCAAATATCACACCACGTGATCTTCACACCTTAATCACACCTTCTTCAAGACTTCACACCGTCTTCACACCTTATCAATCTTCACACCTTCTTCTATGCACAACTAAGTCACTACTACTAAACTAGTTTACAACACACACCAAGATTATACAATCAACAAATATTCACAACACCTTAACAATTAGCTATCACTAGTACTATATGAAACTAGCAATACACAACACCACTACAATAAGATGGATGTAGAGAAGTGTTCTTCTTCTTGCACTTGAATGGATGAAGCTTTGGATCACTTGGAAACAAAGACTTATGAAATATATGATCAAAGGATTTTAGATCTAGAGAAGAGGATTGGATCAGAAAGTTTATAGTGCAAAAAGGTAAGGAAAATGTGCAAAATGATCCAGTATTTAAAGGGCCAGATTTTACTGTTCGGGAGCGTTGCCGGTCCCCTTAATTGTAGGCCGGTCCCCTTAATGATTAAGGGGGCCGCCTAGTAAAATTAAGGGGGCCGCCCTCCTGAACGTTTGAAAAGATTCTCTGGATAAAATTTGCCCTTTTTGGTTGGAAATTTGAAATCATATTTTTGTGGTTTAATAAAGCTTTAGCAAAAATGATTTACAAATATATATAAAATGTTAAAATCATTTTATATAATGTTATGTATTAATATAAAATTTCCTTTGATCATGTAATGCATAAGTTACTGAGTTTATGCATACCTTAAGTGATATAAGATGTAGAAGTAAATATTTGTCACCAAATACTTGTTTATGTCTTATTCTTGACTTAATTTGATTTAAGTTTTGTGATTATCAAAACATAGGTTTATTGGGAAATATTAATAACATTCACAAACATTATTTATATCAACAGTTAGGTCTGATACTTTAGAAGATTTGGAGGAAGTGGATTTGGAGGATCTTTCACAACTGGGGAGGATCGTTGCTGACGTTGTTGAGGAACCAAACATATCATTAGTCCAAGAGGGTGCAGAGACTCACGGGAGGTTTGAAGATAAAATGGGATTTCATATGGCTTTTAAAGATGCTGCTGGACATACTGTTAAAGATACCGTTGAACATATTTGTACTGGTCGCGGATCTTGTTGTAATGCTAGTCGCACGAATATGGATGAAACAGCTGCACAGACATTAGTACATATCAGAGATACTCCTACTAATGATCTGTTAAAGAATTTGAAACGTAAACGGATTGCAAAGAAAACTGAAACTAGAAAGAACAAACCCGAAACTGAAGCACAAAAGATGAGGTATATGAAGCAATATCTAACCAATCAAACTCCTTAGACTTACAGTCGACTGAAAGGCAAATCTTATGAACAGATAGTAAATCTATACAGACTTGCTCTCAAGTGGAATGAAGACTTTATTCCAATGTATTCAGCAGAAGAGAGTAGAAGATTTAAGATAGGTGGTTTTCAGTTAGAATCAAAGTCTTCAAAGAAGCAAAAAACATATGTTTCAGCCCAAGAGCAACAAGAATTGACTGAAAAACAGCTTAAACATATGACGAATATTGTTCCATACGACGGTATGAATGCAGAAGCTCTACAACCGAAAAACCCAATCATAGACTGGGAGAGCTACACTGATGAATTTGGAAACTACTGGAAGATCGTAAGAGGTGGAAATCGTTGTGAGGTATACAAACACTTTCAAGATATGATGAAAGCATTTGACAGAGCAGATTTGGTCAAGCTATGGAATTTAGTCAATGAAAGGTTCAAGTTAACACAGATAGCTGCTGACAAGGAAAAAATGCTATGGCTCAAATTGAATAGACTTTTTGAACCAGATAAAGCTGATAAATTATGGAAGTTTAATGCAGATGAAGCATCATTGAAATGGATATTGTATGATACTTGTGGAGTTCACCATGTGTCTACAAAAGGTGGAACTGACATATACATGCTGGTAGAGAAAGAATACCCATTGTCAACACATGCTCTGTCTGTGATGTTATCTGTAAAGTTGAATGTCGAAGAAGAGACTGAGATGGCAAAAGAACTGGTAAGGAAAATCTTCCTACATTGTAAACGTTATGTTTGGAAATGACCCAAATTTTAGTTGTAACAAGAAACATATTAATCTAGTAATTATAATTCCACTATTTGTGTATGTTTATTTTTGTTTTCCTACCTTCCATTTTTAAAGATTTTAATTATGTATGTTGCAATTACAAAGTATTTTATGTATAGTAGTATCACATTTTGCTCTAATGAGTTTAACCATGAAGTTGACTTTAAGAAGTCAATTAAAGCCATGACCAACATATGATGAACATCATTTATGCTTCATGACTTAATGGTTCATGGTTTTCATGTTACTAGTTTACAAATTATGGAAATCATTACTTCCTTATGATAAAGGTTGAGATCATAGACTATTACATTCATTTGGGGTATAGTTGACCAGTCATTGATTTGTAGTTTACCTTGCATTGCCTGTTACTTTAAATCAAACATAGGACTAGTAATTAAACTTATACTTTTCATTGATAGAGGTAAAAAGCAGCAACCATTCCATACATCAGACATTAAAACAATATTAGAAACATAGTAAAACCTTACAAACACCATATTCATTAAAAACTTATTTTCAATGTCACCCCAACTGGTTCGAACCAGAGCTCTCTGCCCCGCTTTTATCCATTTCCCTCATTTCCTTCCTTTCTTTCAATTGTTGAAAGACAATTTCAAGAGACGCAATCCTGCTTTCCAAATGAAGCTCCTCCACCACGGTGTCTAAAAGCATGGTTCGCTGCTCCTCCACCACGTTTTGCTGCTCATCCACCGCGTTTTGCAGCTGCTCCACCACGTTTTGTTGTTGCACCACCTCATTTTGATCATCACCCACCTCCTGTTGGTCCTCCTCCTCCTCCTCCTTTATATCTTCTTCCTCATTCAACCCCAGAACCTCATCCCAGTAAAAGTCGTGTCTCCGCACCCACCTCAGTATTTGTATCCTCATCCTGATGCTAACCTGCCTGTAATTCCCAAATTCTAAAACGGGATCATACCCGAATTCATTGAACACCGCGTCCAACAATAAGGTGTTTTTTAAGACAAACTCGTATTCGTCAGCCTCACTTAGAAAACATCCATTTGCATCTGGGCCTGCCATTTTTAACGGTGGTTATTTTCAAAGGGATTTCTGTGTTGGTGTGTGTTCTAGGGTATACAAAGGATGTTATAAATAGGCTGCAGTGTTGTAGAACAGTTCCCAATAGGATTGGCTGGAACAAAAGCGGACCAAATGCGCCAACATAAAAATTTTATGGAGTAAATGACCAAAAAACCACTTGACTAGTTAACTAACGTTGTAAAGCAACTAACGTTGCTAGGATATATCCTTTTTTATTTTTTAAATACTTATGTTTTAATTATTTTTGTACTTGTGAAGGGTAACTAAAGTTAATCTATTTTAAATACTTATGTTCCATTTAGATTTCTCTACATAAATTAATCTATTTTGGCCATATAAGTTTGCTTCATTTATTACTACTCTTCTCCTATACGATTCTTCAAAAACTTTCTTAAATTACTTTCTTCAATTATATCCTTCATCATGGCGTCTAACATACCAATTTATGATCAAATCGCACATCAGATTGGTTCTAGGTATTTTGATAAGGTTATACTTGCTCTGTTTGCTAGGGAGAGAGAGGCCAACAGGGGTGACGAGAAGCAGTATGTGAAGATGATTAAGGAAATAGAGGTGCGTGTTGAGCACAGGCATGCTATCTTACTGGAGCTTGAAAAATTTGGAGCCTATAAAATGATGAATGAACCCTTGGACAGTCTTAAGTTAGCACAACAGGAGGATTTGGAAGAAATCGTCTTTTTGACTAAAAGGCGACAAGCAAGTTTGCGTCGTGCCACTGACAAGTCAAGGATTATCAAGAACCTGAGGATGTTTAAATAAGCAACATTATTAAGGTTTTGGTCCTTTGTTAATAAGCAGTTTTTGAAGTTAAATCAGATTTCTGCTAGTATTTGTGTTATATACGCTATGTAAGTTAAGTGTCCTTCTGGGTTGTGGTTATGTCTCTAAGTAGTCTAGTTGATCGTGTATTGACATTTTATCCAGAATATTATGTATTTTAGGTCTTATGAACTTCTATCAAGTCTAGAATGGATTACTCTGAATTTTAATTATGAAACTATGTCTACTTATTATGTTCGTGCTTTAGTTGATTTGTTGTTTTGTTTTTACTAGATCTAAGAATTGTACCATATTTAGAGTAAATGCATTCACCATTGTTATAAAATTAAAAAAAAAAAAATACTAAAAAGAAAACAAACAAAAAAGGTTGCCACAAACGAGAATTAGTTGCGCAAATACTCCAACCATGTTGCCCAAAGTACAAAATAAAAGGGTGTCGTCAGTCGTTTAGAAGAATATATGGTTCTCAAAGAACAAACAATAGTGTACTTTACCATTGTTTTTGTGGTTACAAGTGTTACAGCATGTTGTTCATGTATGGATATTTTAGTGCCTATTAATAATAATTTGTTGGTTGTGTACTTTAATTTTAGTTTTTTATTCAGAACTAGTAAATAACAGAAAATTTTCATTGAATACAACATAAATGGTACTTGAAACAATTACAAACTAAATTTGGGTGATTTTTCCGGATCAAATGACAAATGTAATTTGTCATAATCAACACACTCATCGTCTGATGAGTGTTCTTGTTCATAAGAAGCAAGTTTGCGTTTTCTGTAACCCCACATATTCTTCCAAGTCTTTTTCCTCTTCTTCTTATCTGGTTTTCTAGCAGCTTTTTCTTCAAACTTTTTCACTTTTTCTCTCTGTTTTTTTTTATCTTTCTTCAAAATACCATCTAACAGACTCTTGAAAGCTGGTATCTTGTTCATTCTCTGGAACTTGAACATTTGATTGTATCTCTTGCACATTCATACTTGAACTTGATGCCCTTGATGCTATTATAGATATTTAAGATTTTTGAGTGATTTGGTTGTTTAGAAATGTTGCAATTTATAACCATTCCATTGGCAATTGAAAGTTTTTTTTTTTTTTTTTTTTTTTTTTTTTTTTTTGCTTTGGGAAAGACACACGGTTTAATTATTTATTGAACAGTTAATGAGCAATATATATGACATACTGCATAACTAAACATATGAAATAACAAGTAACATACTTAATTATTATTATAACTAAACATATGTAATGATAAGTTCAAACTGCAAGCACTAAAAGAACTCTACCACGGATGTGGTGGAAGCTCGGGGGAGTTTCAAAATCTTCCTAGCCAACTCCCAATTCATCTTGTTATTTTCAGCTGCATCATTAGTTAAATTGCTGACCCGGATACAGATTTTCTTAAGAAACAGGGAACAAGCAAGTATAAACTTTATTATACGTAATTCATTATCGGATACAGGAAATGATTTAAACACCACACTCTGTAGCTGCCTTGGGCCCAGTATGTTGCTTGGTAACTCAAATGCAGAAAGTTGAAAAGGAACAAAACTAAGCTCGTTAGCAGCCTGAAAAAAAACATAATAGTGAGATGCAAAAACATGCCAATGTATCATGAATTTTTTTTTTTTACATATTTATTCCACTTACGCTTGTTTCTAGAATTAGCAACTTTGGAGACGCACTAATCATTCAAATGACGAATGATGCCATAACATTATTCCAAAAATCGACTTCGGACAGATTAAGAGTCTTCAGGGATACAAAGTCGACAGCGACATTGTTATTGGAATTAGCCTACCAACATCTACTAAAGTCCACATTTCATATTTTTTACAGATTCATTTTAAAATGCATACCTTCAATTTTTAGAACTCAAATTGGTCTTACATTGCAATCTTCAAAATCCAATGTAAGCGTCTCAAGCTTTGGAAGACTTCCAGGTAAAGGAGGTTGGACGATGTGATTGTCGTCCGTTTGTTCCAAACACCAAATGACAAATGTAACTCCTTCATATTTCTGAGTTTTGCAATTTCCAACAGTCTCATTTCCTTTGTAGTATCAATATTAACTTACAGAAACTCAAGTAGCGGACAACGCACTATAAACTCCCAAAATGTACCGCCAAGAAAGTTTACATATAACAATTCTAGCCTCAATAGTTTTGGAAAAATACAAAATGTTTCCAAATTAAGCATCTTATAATGATGAAGTTCCAAATGTTTCAACTCTGTACGGGAGTAAATTTCGCTTGAAAAGAATAAAAGCCAATCCCCAATCTCTTCATAACTCAAGTCTGAGATGCCACAAACAGGTTTTGGGTCTACGAAGAAGACAAACCTTCTTATTGGACCTATAAGTTTAAGTAAAAGCCTCGTTATATCATTCCCATCAAACTTAGTTGTTAGAAAATAAAAGAAATCCTCATCAAGTATTATATCGGTTAGCAAACACCACTTAAACCTATAGTTTCTAGCTAACGTTGAGGTCCTCACCGCTTCTTTTAGTGGCAAACGATTCAAAATATTAGTGATTACATTATTTGGCATCTTGCCAATATATTCTTCTGATGCATAGTTGGAGGTTCTATGAACCCTGCGACGACTGGTTTCAGCAAACGACATAATATTAGTTGTATTTGAGTAGGGTTTTCAGTTTTATAAATGTTGTCTTACTTTTTTATATGATGGATATTGTATTTGGTGTGGCATTCAATGTGTTTCAGTTTTTGGTATGATGGATATTGTAGTTGGTGTGGCATTCAATGTTTTGCACAGTTTGTGTGTGGGTCATGTTCTAGTATAAGATGGAAAGCGGAAAAAAAGGTGAAGGTATATCTTAGTAAAATCACAAGACACATAGGGACTTCATGTTTACATATTATTTGTCTACATAGTATGTGTTAGTGTGTGAGTTTGTAAGGTAGTTTACATAGGGCAACTTGTAGTAAAGTGGGTGACATGTATTGTGCAACTTTTTTTGCATCCGTCTGCTTATTTTAGATTTTAATTAAATATTTCTGTATTTGAAATGTATCAAAAAAATTATTTTTTTAATAAATAATAACACATATATTTGCCTTTAATGGTTTATGGTAATATTTAATGTTTAATATTATATAAAACTTATTTTTAATAAATAATAACACTTATATTTGCCTTTAATGGTTCATTGTAATATGTAATGTTTAATATTATATAAAACTTATTTTTTGAATGCTAATTGTAAAATGTACTAGTTTACTTTAGATTCAATGTATTGAGATTAAATGCAGCAACAGTATTTGTTGGCTAGCCAACCGGTGATGTTGTAGCAAAGTGTACCCATTTCCCATAGTCATCTACAAATACTCACTCCTCCTAAGACAATCACACACACACAACAAAGACATTTACTTTTCCATTTAAATAAAAAGTTGCCCCAAACTACAGGTGCCCAAATTATACATAAAAAGTTGCTTATCTTACTGGTTATCCAAACAGGTTACTGTCCTCATAGAAAAGTTTCCAAAATTATAAAAAAATGTTGCCCTAAAGTAGAAGTTGTCAAATGTACTGTATTGTTATTTTATATAATTTTACTTTTGCTAAAAGACAAAAAAAGTAAAGTTGCCCAAATATTAAAAAAATAATAATAAAAAAATTAATAATAAATAAATAAAATTGCCCCAAACTACAAGTTACCAAATGTACTATATTATTATTTTATACAGTTTTACTTTTCTAAAAGACAAAATAAATAAAGTTGCCCAAATATAAATAAAAAGTTGCCCCAAACTAAAAGTTGCCAAATGTACTATATTATTATTTTATACAATTTTACTTTTCTAAAAGACAAAAAAAATAAAGTTGCCCAAATACGGTTGCCCCATGATCACAAGTTGCCCTATAACTAATACCTTATAAAAAACAGACATATAACAATAATGCAAATCAAGAGTTTAAGATAAACCATCGAAACTAAAGTAGTACGTACTACGTATGTAACGATAGGTTCAAACTACAAGAACTAAAACATGAAACATTAAGAAATAACATAATTAATTATTCAAATATCATACTTATTTATTATAATAGCAAACACCTTAAACATCAAATTACAATACATGGAGCATCAAATTATAGTATTGTAAACACCAACAATTCTATGACGGATGTCTTCAATTTCTTGATTTCGAAGATCAACTTTAATTTGATGTTCCAGTATGATCGCTTGATCTTTTCTGTTTTGCTCCTCCAACTTGTTGATGCGGTTAATGTAAAGTGCAACCAACTCTCGTTCAGTTTCAGGTCTGACAGAATGGTTTTTATCAAACTTCTCTTCAACACTCAATTTTCTTTCATTAGGAGAAGTATCCTTTGAACGTTTATGTTTCTTCGAATTAGGATTTGAAGATGATGAAGCCATTAATGTTACAAAGAAATAAAATAGGAATGAAGTATATAATGCAAAATATATGAGAAGTTAGATGTTATCCTTGTGCATTTATTGGCACAGTAGCGTGACAACGGTTAATTGACAACGGTTTCCAATGTATGTAGTTATATGGAGAGAACCAACTTTTGTTTGAATTACTTTATAGGGCAACAAATGAAATGGATTGTGTTCATTGGGCAACAAGAGTTGGCAGGCTGTACTGGCCAACGATTATTCTAGTTAATAAAAATAAACTTATATAAGATAAATAAAAAAGAAGTTAAAGTGAAAAAGACACAATGGCGAAGTTAAAGTCAAAAAGAGAAAATGACAATTGTGTGTACTTAGAAATTTAATAAAAATAAGAGTATTTTTTGTACTTGGATGTACTACAACAGTCCATTCTTCCAAGTGAGCATATGAGGGGTAGTTGGAATATATGCAAACGAGGGAAGGTATGACGAAGCATATCAATATGAAGAAAAAAAAAAAAAAAAAAAAAAAAAAAAAAAAAAAAAAAAACAGCAACAACACAAACAAAATAAATAAAATAAAATAAAATAATGATTCTTCAAGTAGAAGTAGTCCATATTGAATTGATATGGAAAGTAGTGTTTAAAAGCAATGTCTTGTCAAGTTATTAGGCTTCACACTAACCCAAACATTATTAATAAGGATTACAAGTTACGAAATGATTGTGGCAGGGCAAGTGGACCTTTACCATATCTGGACATGGACAGTGGTGCAACCTTTTTCATATTTTTTGGGCAACTATTCCAACTATGGACCAACTGTTAGGAGCATTTTTTATTAGTGTTAACTTTGTAAGATGCATATAGGCAATGTAATCAATTTGTCGTAAATTTTGTTAAATGATGCAGAAAATACAGTCATCGTGTTTGGTAAATGGGATTCAATATCAAATTTCTCCTATCAAATTATTATATTTGTACAACATTATAAATTGGATTAAAAGTATATACTCAGTTGTTGTAACAAAATGTCATCGAAATTTTGGTAAAACCCGTTGACTTCCTTCTGGTTTGTATAAGTAAGCAACCTGATAAGGCGAAAAGTGTACCGCTTTTAGGGGGTCATTTAAGCCCGAATTCGTGATTATTTGATCAATTACTGCCCTAAATCGTTTCTTTTGTCATTTTAGGTACTTTTGAGATGAAATCTGGAAAAGGAAGCATTTTGGACGTTTTTTGAGCATAAAGGTGAAGAAAACGGCAAAGTCTCAAAATACTTGTTGGGAACAGTACCTGACGACGTCAAGACCTCACACATGACAGCGTCAAGCTTGGCAAAAGAGGTGGATATGAAGAATACACGTGACGGCCCAGAACATTTTTAGTGAAATTGACCTGACGGCGTCACCAAGGCCGTCAGGGTCATTTTGCAAGTGATGGCCCAGAGCTCAATTTCTACATGACAGTGTCAAGACTGGATCTAGGCAATACGACCCTTAATTTGGCGGCGAGTTGACGGCGTCACAAGCTATAACGTGACGCCGTCAGGATGTATTATCTATATATATTTTTCCAATTTTTCATTCATTGTATGTGGAACATTATGAGAACTTTGGAAAGCTTAAACCCTAGAAGAATTTTCTGTAAAAATAAGGGTTTCAACCCTTGTTCCATCCATGCTTAATTGAAGATAAGTTTTCCAATAATCATACGATATGTCTATGTGTTGTGTGATTCTATCTTATGCTTGTCTTTCTTTTAACATGCTAGGCTAGGTTTTTATTGTGTTTGCTTAGATATAGTGAAACCTAGATGTTGATTATTGGTTGATGGTTTGTTCTAATTGTTGTGGATGATTGTATTCGATGTTAGGCTTAAGAAAACTAGTAGACTTCCATTGGTAACTGGCTTGAACGTCTTAAGAAACATGATCGGAGGTGTACTAGGATTTTTGGTTGTATTTAATGCATAAGTGAATTCTAGTGATCCCATGTTAGGAGCTTTTAGTTGGCTCGACATAGGAGTGAAGTAGGAGCTTATAGAGTTAGGGAATATTGTACACTGCCCTACGACTAGTATTAAGGAATATAACCCGTCATCCATGCAATTGTAACAAGCTAATCAACCGGTAAAAGATATCTAAGGAGTAATGAAATCTAAGTTAACACATCTTTTCTCATTATTGTTTCCACCACATAATTACATTAGTTTATTTTCATTTCTTTTTATTTTATTTTGATTGCATCTGTAGTTATTTGGGTTAGTTGACTAGCAACTAATTCCGCCCACTCCTTCAAAACCCGAGATTTTACTTGCTTTTCATAAAATAAAAAAAATACAAAAAGAATCATGCCTCACCTCTAGACCTAGTTTAGTAGGCTTTCTAATCCTAGCAACACTATTCCTGAGTTGAATGATCAATCCCCCAGTACTTGTCACAATACTATACTACAACGATCATGTACACTGCCTGGCGGGGATTGCAAGATTCTCAAGATCCCTTGAGAGGTTAAACCTGTTGTGAGGGCGCAATCCCGCGTATCAAGTTTTTGGCGCGGCTGCCGGGGATTATCTATCCTTACATTTATTCCTCAAATTTCGCAAAAGAGTAAGGCGCCATCAAGTTTTTGGCGCCGCAGCCCGGGGAATAGTTATTGTCTAGGTTAGAATTTCTTTTTATTAGGTTTACTTGCTAGATTCCTTTCTAGTAAGATTTTTATTTTTATTTTTTGGTTTCTTTAGTCTATCTCATTTCTTTGTTCCTTTGTTCGTAACCATTACCATCCGACATCATGGAAGGTGGTAATATCCTTGAACCCAGCAACCCACCACAACAAAACCACCCACAAAACATACCACAACCAAACCAACCTCCTAGACCCTGAACTTTAGGAGAGTATTCCCGTCCTAGCTACCAAGGCTATCGAAACACCATTGAGCTCACTCAAGGAGCCAATGTGTCTCCCTTGCGATCCAACACCATCCGGTTGGTGCAAAGTGGATGTGCATTCCATGGACTTCGTTCCGAAGATCCTAATCAACATCTTAAGGATTTCCTAAAAATCGTAGATTCCATAGACCTTGATGTTACAACTAGAGAGACGACCCGATTACGTCTATTCCAATTCTCTCTACGTGACCAAGCTAGTCAATGGCTTGAACGTTTACTCGCGGGATTCATCACCTCTTGGGATGATCTCACTTCTCGTTTCCTTGCTCAATTTTTCCCACCGGGGACAACTACCAAGCTTAGAAATGACATCTTGATGTTCCAACAACGTCAAGGTGAAACTCTCTATGAAGCATGGAAACATTTCAAGGACTTACTCCAAAAAGTCCCTCATCATGGCATAGAACCTTGGCTCCAAATTCAAATCTTTTACGATAAAGTTAATTATCAAACGAGAAGGGCCATAGATTACGCTGCCAATGGTAGACTAGGCAGACTTAGCGTTGATAAGTGCTGGGAAGTTATTGAGGGTTTAGCACAATACGAAGAAGAAGGATGGGAGGATCCGATGTTCTTGAAAGAAAGGAGTCTAAATTACAAAAACGCAACCCAAGAACAGTTATTGGAGAACATCGAGAAGCAGGTTAAGGAATTAATGAGGGCTGAAATGCCTGTAGCTGAAGCCGAAGTGAGTCCTGATAGACATATGAGTGCAATTAGCAAATACACTTTCCTGAATGTTCACGACAAGAGGAGTTCGAAGGGATAATGATAACTTTCATGAATAATCAGGAGAAACAGATTCAGCACTTAGAAACTCGCATGGAGAGCACTAGGAATGCTTTTATGGACTTGGCTGATAAGTTTATATCAAGAATTAAGGAGAAGATTAGGGAAAAATCCACACCGAGAAAAATTGAAAAAATCTTTGAACTCCCAACCCCTTAGGTGTGTGACGGAGGGGATAATGGAAAAACTTCTTCAAGTGATTCACCTTCAATTACCCCTTTCTTCCATGAGCTTCCTCAAAAATAAAAGAACTTGCAATTTCACAACATCTTCGTTGGAAGTTTGCAAGTCACGCCCCCTAATTTGCATAAGAAACGTTCCTTTGGTTTTAAACCTGGTGTGAAAAGGGTGCACCTCAAAAACACTTCAGCTTCAGAAACCTCTATGGAACAACTCCTTCCCTTACCCACCATTTACCAATATGAACATTACGACCTAAGTGGGATTATGACCAGCCCTATTCATAACCACACCTCACTTCGTGACAGTAACAAAACGTTTGACCCTGGTGGACTCCACTAACGGGAATGGCTATTCATAGTTTATACCCTTGATTAGTTATTAACAAAAGTGCAGGGACTAAACTTGAAATTGTCACAAAGTATCCATAATCCGGGCATCTGACGGCGTCAGAATTCACTCATGACGCCGTCACCTCGCATTCTCAGCAATATTAACCTCATATCCATCATTTTCAACACATACCCCACAAACCATATCCAATTGATACTTCACCACCGAGCTTTCAAGATCAAATCCAACATCTTCCGTAGCCGATCTCCACGTGGTAAGTAACTTTTCTTCATCCTTATTCGTTCAATTATCCTTAGGACCCACCAATTTCGAAAACCCCCATTATCCGAAACCCTAACATTGATTCATTCCTAGAACTTGTAATGCCCTTCTATAGGTATTGTGTAACCATAATTAAGGCATTGGGTAGTAGTGATTGATAGGGTTCATGAGTCAATTGCGAAAAAAATTTCACACCACGAATTTTTTGATCCCCCATCCATGTTTTCTGTCATAAAGGGTGTTTGGCTCATGGATTTAGAGTTTGAAAATTGATTTTTCCCTCGTAATTACATGTCTCAATATCTGTTGGGTCTGACGGTGTCAGTATTTATGGTATGACGGCATCAGAAGGGTCTGACAGCTTGACTTCATTGAACTCTTATTCTAATCACATACATTCCATTCCATCTTTTTCCAGGAAAATGAGCAAGCGTACCCAACAACACCGAGGGAGTTCTTCAAGATCTCAACGCGTGAACTTGGGTGACACGGTTCATAGTTGGGGTGTGTTTGAGGATAATGCCTCTACGACCAAATACGCTGAATTGCTCTACCACCAGATTGATAGGGGGCAGTGATTGATTGGGACTTCTTGAGGGCCCAGGGCCTCGAGAATGCTTTTCTTGAAAGGTTCCAAACTGATGCATTTACCGATCCTCAATGGGAAAGTCTGTTCAGGATGAGGGAACCAGTTTATAGTGAGTTGGTGCAAGAATTCTTTGCTACTTTTCATTTTGATTTGGCTGAGGCTAGAACTGATATGGGTGGCACTACCATTTACTTTAGGCTGGGGGAGAGCTTAGGACTTGCTCGGTTATAGAGTTTGGTTGGATATTGGGTTTGTATAGTCAGCATGTGGCAATTCAGGGTGGGTTTATGCAGAGATTGTTGGGTGGTGAGACAATGAGGAATGACTTGAGGTGTGCTATGTTTTGGCCAAGTATAGGGAATGAGGTGTATACCTCGACTACTGGGGCGGCCTCCATTAGGGATCCTAGGGTTAGGTTAGCCCACAGATGCATCACCTATAGTTTAGCGGGATGCCATAGCTCCACTCACCGCATCACTACTTCTAACCTCTTCTACCTGTACACCATTTTTTCAGATGATGTGTATTGTAACATCCCATTCTGGGTGGCGAGTTATCTGAAGACGAGTGTAGGGGAGAGGGATGGTGATAAGATCTATGGGGGGATGTTTGTGACCCGCCTGGCTCGTTCTTATGGGATCCTTGTGCCGGAGATCATGGGATACTTGAGTGATTGTGGTGCATGCAGGGTGGTGAAGGCCAAGTCCCTTAAGCAAATGAGTATTGTGATGGAATTGGGGGACGGGTCCTATGCTTGGTATATTGTAGGGGGAGCGGCTGCTGCTGATGATGATGAGGAGGATGATGATGAGGGTGTACCCCAGCAGCAGTAGTATGGGAATTATGAGATTGGCTCTGCGGACTATTACCGGCACATGGGTCGGGGGGATTGGCAGGCTCATCAGGGGGCCTGGATGGGTCAGATGGACACCTGGAGGGCCACTACTGACCAGAGGTTTGATTGGATGTAAGATCACACGATCCGCCAGATGCAACATCTATCGACCCGTGATCACATCGAGCCTCACTTGCAGATTGACCCATTCCCCATTCGGGAGCAGGATTATCCACCCTATGGGCACACCGGACATCTCCCTCCTGGTTATGATTACCGCTTTGGTCCCCCTCCCCAGTGATGTTTTTATGGTAGTGTCATGATTTCTGAACAATTTATCTTTGGTTGTATGATTTGAACAATTCGGTTTGTAATAGTTTAGGATTTGGCCTCTGTTGGCCATTGGATATTTATTACTATTTCCTTCTATGCATTTAGGATTCTCATTATTGTGGTTGTTTTATTAGTTTTATAAGTTTTGTTTGATTTTACTTGTTTCCGTATGCGTGTTTTATTTTTATTGTTGGTAAATCATGTTTCAAAGTAAATTGTGAAAACGCTTTATTTTGTTTTTAACTTCGTCTTAATTACATATAAAGGTATTTTGCAAAAGCTAAGTGTAAGGGAAATCCAAATTTGTTTATAAGAACAAAAATGAGCATGATTCACTACAATATTAAATGAGCATGTATATTAGTATTTGTTAGAGTCAAATGCTTGTATCGAGTCATAATGATGTTTTGCAGGATTTTCCAGGAAGTAAGGCATAAGTTTTTCCAGAAATTTTCCGGAAACTTAACATAAGATTTTTTCGGGAACATTTAGACGGCGTCAGGAGTTACAACCTAACGGCGTCAGGTACTAAAATTCTGAAAAATTTTGCGAGTTTTGTTTAAACCGGAGTCTTAAAGTTTTTGTTGATTCTTTAGTTTTATAAACTCCAGGAAATCTGCAAACATTCATTCCACAAGCATTATATCTTAATTTGCTTTCTAGGATTTGTATATATATATGTATATATATATATATATATATATATATATATATATATATATATATATATATATATATATATATATATATATATATATATATATATATATATATATATATAGATTGCCTCCGATTTAACGCGGGGTTTGCCTTGATTGTTTTCTCAAGTTTAACAGGTTATATATGACAAGAAGATGATTTATATTTCTGGAGGGAAGCTTTCAAAGTTCATTTTCTTGGAGGAAGATCTAATCTTGTTGACACATTATCCACACTGAACGAATCAGGGAAGTATTTGTTTTCATTCTTTAACCTGCTTTACTTTTACATCCTTTAATTGAACATTGGGGAGAATGTTCATCCTAAGTGTAAGGGGAGGGTAAATGATGATACCTTATAGGACACAATTGCACTTGAGTTTGTTTGTTTGATAGTAGGTGTGTAATAAAACTAAGAGAAATACTTGCTAGGGCAATTTTTAGTGCCAAATTTAAAAAATTTTACAACATTTAGGAGTGAAACTTTAGCCTTAACAAGCGTCTCATGGATAGGAGTTGTATGACTAGCACAAAACCGTACCACTTAAAGAATGTTCCACCCAAATATGTGAGGTTCGCCTTTAGTTTTGATAGGAAAAGCATTCATTATTAGTGCTTATGAGTGTAGCGGTAGTATTTAGATTCTAGAACTTGCGTTAGTGATGCATCCCGAGACCACTAGTGAGACTACATTCGTGTAGTCGGATTTACTACATGATAAGAGGCATTAGGATCACCCTTGTGTTTAAACCCGTATCATAATTACTTGACCATTTAAGTCATATTACTTGACTAGCGAAGTCAATGAATTTTCCCACACCTTAGCGTTGTACTCATTTTTAGTACACGATACCCCTAGTACACCCCTCCGAGCCTATCTTTTCGTTTCTAACTTTAAGCATCTTACTTAAAGTAAGAATTTGTTAACAATCCACCCCAAATGTACACCCAAATCGCCTTAGCCTTCGTGTATGCACTCATCTTTAGTGCATTATTGTTATTTGTTTAAACCCTTAGTTAATTATCTAATTGATTACATGGTTGCTAAGTCGAGTCATATCTTGTACATATTGTTTTGAGACGACTGGGACTCATGGGTAAAGTACTTGTGTTATGGAGTAATGGGGAAGACATCATATATTACCCCCATATGTGCATTAATCTTAAAAAGCACTCCAAATGTTTTGATTATCTTAATTCGAGTCATTAGACTATTTTATTGTAAAGTATGTAAAAGTTCAAGTGTAAGGGGAATGCAAATCCCCTATGATGTATTATTTTGGATGGTAGGGTAAGAGTGTATGAAAAAAAAATCGAAAAAATAAAGAAAAAGAAAAAAAAATAGAAAAAAGAAAGAGAAAAACATACGGACTACCATCCCGTTTCATTTTATGTTTGTTTCATAGTTTGTTAGATTTTGATTAGCTTAAGTCGAGTCGAGTCTTGGCTTAGCAACGCCATATTGTACATGTAATTAACCAAGATGATTAACTCGCCACTAGTAAATATTTCCTTTATCTAACAAAACCGTGTTTATCATAACCCTACACCTCATGTTATAACCCTTTGAAAGACCTCTTTGATAGTTTATCCTAGGTGCTTACGCCAAGTGGTGGAGGTTTGATCCTTTCCCAAGCCTATGGTAATCTATTTGCTATGACAGGTAGTGAGAGATTTTTTCCATTTCCATATTGTGATATATACTTTATTACACCCGAGAGATGTGAGTATCTAAATACTATTTGTGAGGTGCTAGTGTATGACCTCCATGCTTGTTTTTGGTTTTAAGCGGAACAATTATTTGTTGTAATTACTTTTATATTAGTGTTAAATGACCCCTAACTTGTATTTTGATTAGAATAAAAGTGCATTTGCTTGAGGACAAGCATATCTCAAGTGTAAGGGTATTTGATAAGGCGAAAAGTGTACCGCTTTTAGGAGGTCATTTAAGCCCGAATTCGTGATTATTTGATCAATTACTGCCCTAAATCGTTCCTTTTGTCATTTTAGGTACTTTTGAGATGAAATCTGGAAAAGGAAGCATTTTGGACATTTTTGGAGCATAAAAGTGAAGAAAATGGCAAAGTCTCAAAATCCTTGCTTAGAACAGTACCTGACGACGTCAAGACCTCACACATGACGGCGTCAAGCTTGGCAAAAGAGGTGGATATGAAGAATACACGTGACGGCCCAGAACATTTTTAGTGTAATTGACCTGACGGCGTCACCAAGGCCGTCAGGGTCATTTTGCAAGTGACGACCCAGAGCTCAATTTCTACATGACAGCGTCAAGACTGGATCTAGGCAATACGACCCTTAATTTGGCGGCGAGTTGATGGCGTCACAAGCTATAACGTGACACCGTCAGGATGTATTATCTATATATATTTTTCCAGTTTTTCATTCATTGTATGTGGAATATTAGGAGAACTTTGGAGAGCTTAAACCCCAGACAAATTTTCTGTAAAAATAAGGGTTTCAACCCTTGTTCCATCCATGCTTAATTGAAGATAAGTTTTCCAATAATCATACGATATGTCTATGTGTTGTGTGATTCTATCTTATTTTTGTCTTTCTTTTAACATGCTAGGCTAGGTTTTTATTGTGTTTGCTTAGATGTAGTGAAACCTTGATGTTGATTATTGGTTGATGGTTTGTTTATAATTGTTGTGGATGATTGTATTTGATGTTAGGCTTAAGAAAACTGGCAAACTTCCATTGGTAACTTGCTTGAACGTCTTAAGAAACATGATCGGAGGTGTACTAGGATTTTTGGTTGTATTTAATGCATAAGTGAATTCTAGTAATCCCATGTTAGGAGCTTTTAGTCGGCTCAACATAGGAGTGAAGTAGGAGCTTATAGAGTTAGGGAATATTGTACACGGCCCTACGACTAGTATTAAGGAATATAACCCGTCATCCATGCAATTGTAACAAGCTAATCAACTGGTAAAAGATATCTAGGGAGTAATGAAATCTAAGTAAACACATATATTCTCATTATTGTTTCCACCACATAATTACATTGGTTTATTTTCATTTCTTTTTATTTTATTTTGATTGCATCTGTAGTTATTTGGGATAGTTGACTTGCAACTAATTCCGCCCACTCCTTCAAAACCCGAGATTTTACTTGCTTTTCATAAAATATAAAAAAATACAAAAAGAATCATCCCTCACCTCTAGACCTAGTTTAGTAGGCTTTCTAATCCTAGCGACACTATTCCTGAGTTGAACGATCAATCCCCTGGTACTTGTCACTATACTATACTACAACGATCAGGTACACTGCCTGGCGGGGATTGCAAGCTTCTCAAGATCCCTTGAGAGGTAAAACCTGTTGCGAGGGCCCAATCCCGCGTATCACAACCATGTTATGATCGTTTACAAGATTATGTGGGCTAGGTAAACCCAAGTGAGATGATATATATGTAATTTAAGGTTTTGATTTGATCTAGTGAATAAATGTAATGTTTTTCTTGAAGATATGTTTGTGTAAAGTAAGATAATGAATTACACAATTAAGTGAAACATATAAGCGAACCCAAAGGATAGTCCCAAACAGTACCTAGCGTAATCGACCAGTACTAGTTTTAGCCTACCAGTACCAAATACACCGAACAGTACAAACTATGGTTCCCAACAGTATGAACCCTAACTGTTTGAGATAATGTGATTTCAAGATTCCGTGGTTATGCTTCATGAAAATCTCATATTTTCTATGTGTTGGCTAATAAAATTGCATTTTTAAACTAACTTGTTTGAATATGTAATTGCAGTCTGCAAAAGCATCTTCAAAGAAGCAATAAACCAATAGACAAAAATATACTCATGTGTTGAATTGACTTTTAAAAGTCAGCGAACAAAAGAAAAACATTGAAAATTACTGGAGTTAATATTACTTGATTAATATGTTAATTATAAACGTACCATACACCAACAACATTAGGGAAAATTTTGAACATTTCCAACCATTACATAAAATACCATCGACCAACAAAAGAAATTGTTTATAAACATGAAGCTTAAACAACCATGAAGTATGTCAACTTCAAAACCATGCAAAGGACTTTCTAACAGAGCTTGCACAGGCAACCAATTGAGCTTTAGGTGCACTTAAACCAAGTATCACTCCACTCATGGGTGGTGGCCTGTTGCCCCTTGGATTTGAACTTGAAGGATCTTGTGTGGGAGATGTTTTCCTTTGACCAACTATTTTTTTAGATGACGGAGGTCTACCTCTGGGTCTTTTGGGAGCAGCTGCAGCAGTTGAACTGGAAGGTCTGCCTATTTTGGGAGGTCTGCCTCTTGGTCTTTTCAGAGCATGTGGCGCATTTGAAGTTGAAGGAACTTGCAACATTTCAGAACACTGGATTGGTTGATCGTCCATTTCGTCATGTTTTACTGCATCTGCAGCTTTGGAAGTGGTAGGTGTGGATCTTATTGGAGCAGGTTTTGAACTGGAAGGTTTGGATCTTTTCGGAGGAGCTTCATCCTCTGAAATTGACACACTAAACACCTCCTCTGCAACATCATCTTCACTAGAAACATCCTCATCACTTGGAACATCCTTCATTGCCTTCGAGTAGAAATCATACTCAAGGTTTAGCATCCTCTTTTCAAGCCATTTTATCTTCCTTACAAGGTGTTCAACCACATCTTCACTGGATTTTTCATTAACAATTCCCCATTGTAGCTTTCTTTCAGCCCAATCTCCTCTGTAAAAGTACACCGCCTCAACTGGTTCCATCCTTTTCTCAAGGTTTTGTATGTTCTTCTCAAGCTTTTTAATCATGCTTTCATAATCCTTATGCTCTTCTCCAAGTTGTTAGGTTAACACATGTTAGATGTAATACACATATCCAACTAATATGGTAACTCTATTTCTACCAAGCTTTTCACACATTCAAACACCCCTAAAGTCCTACACAAGACAATTAGGACTTATTAGCTCAAATACAAAGGCCCTTAATTGGTAAAGTCAAACACCATTTGCACTTTAAGTAATGCACTTTCACTTGCTAAAGTCAATATGGTTGCTTACTTAATTGGAAAGTCAAATTGCAGTATGGCAACAACAAATAGGCATTCAGTATGGCAACAACAAATAGGCAAATCAACATCAAAATTGTCTAAGGACATGCTCAATGTTTGCCATTTTAAATAAAAACCAAAAATGCATACCTTTATTCGTCCCTGCTTGCTTCCCCTTCATGGGTTTTGAGGTCTGACCCAAATGCATACCTTTACTCGCCTCTACATGCTTTCCCTCCATAGGTTTTGAGGTCTGGCCCAACATAGCCTGAATGGTTGGAAATTCCTCACTGGGTCCTTTTTTCAGCTCTGTCAATTAAGATGGGGTAGATGATCAACAAAAGGTCAACTCAAATCATTATGTTAAACTATTATTCTAAACAAGAACAATGCAACAATGTGCTAACCTTCAACCATAGCATAGTTTCATAAGTCGTCTAACATTTCATCCGTCGCATCATCCCCTGGCTTCCACGTATTCTTATACTTTTCATACATATAGTCTACCATGTCTTCAGCGTATTTCAACTTGCTCCAGTCTTTGTTCGCCATCGCAATATTCACGGTATATTTGAGATTGATTTGTTTAATCGTTCTAGGGTTTCAAGGTTTGTGTGTGTGCCGATGATCGGTTTGCACAGTAATAGTAGCTATGATCGGTTTGTGAAATAGCCGTTTTATATTCTTGTGTAGCCTTTGCGTTAAAAAAATATGAAATGACTAAAAAACCAGTTGACTGGTCAACTAACATTGCAAAGCAACGTCCGTCAGCCAAAAAATGGCTTCGAGGGCAACTTGGAAAGATTGGGCAACTTGGCAAAATTGGGCAACTTGGTAGATTCGCATTAATTTTACTTATATTTGAAACTCCAACTAAAATTTATGATGTATTGCCAAAATTATGTGTAATTTTTAGGAATATTTGTACCATATGTGGACACAATTTATGTGTCATTGCAACCAGTGGCGGACCCAGAACTATATAGTTAACCAAATCCCTTCAACATATCTATTTGATGATAATATGTTCATGTAATATTTTTAAAAATTTGTGTCATTGTGTAGTGGAATAATGAAACTTTGAAAAAACCAATGTTTACTTAAATAAATATAAAAGTACGCAATTTGTTTGATATACTTGGAAAATACCATGTTATCTTACGTAAATATAAAAGTACTCAGCTTCCTACTTTTAGCTTAGGTTTAGTGGATGTCTTTTGGTTTAGTTTGAGTGTATGTGTGTTTGTGTTTATGTAATATTATCTAACATGTTGTGTGTTGGTTAGGATCATGATGCAATTGATGTAACGACCAATTGTTTTGCATATATAGTAATGGAAATTGGTCTGTTGTATGTACATTATTTTTTTATTTGGGTTGTTGGTTCATGTGCAGAATTAGCATTCAGCAAAAAGGTAGCAACAAATTAACACAATGGATGTTTTGAAAGGAAATTCCCTCTACAAATCATATTCCAAACACCCAAGTTTTCAAATTTTTGAGTGTGTGACTTGAAAATACAAATGCTCATGGATACACTCCTGCCAATAAACATTTGCAGTTTGACTTTAGAAAGTCAATCTGCAATTGGAAAATGGCATAAGTGTATCGGCAAATGCAAAAACAGACAAAGTTTCATTAATTTGGCGTTGGTAGTTTTCAATTGTAATGCAATCTGAAAATGTATAGTCTAAGCAAAATACAATATTGAATCATATAAATAAATATAACTAGAAACTTAATATTAAAGCTTCTTGAAAGTCATTACAATTACAGGGTTACAACCATTAGATAAAAATAATAAAAATAATAAAAAGAAAAATCAACATAAAGATACAAAATAACTGAGAAAACATAACCCCAAAATACAATCATCATGTTCATAATCTAATCTTCATCAGAGGGGACTTCATGAACCTCCATAAGCTTAGTTTGTTGTTCCTTCTCCCTAATCCCATCAGTTATATCATTGATTAGATCAGTCAACAAAATAATCCTGTTACGCTCCCTTTCTTGTGTTTCAACTAGACAACCACGGATAGTAGCAGCTTTTACGTTCAATGGAGCCAGATGTTGCGTCTCGTTGAGTGTTACTTGACGGTCCTCAACTTTCTTTTCTAGTTGACTACGCTCTTCCATGAATCGCTGCAAACAACTCTTGTCTTCAGTCATTTCATTGTTGAAATGACCCTTGAATTCCGTTGCCAAATTATAAGACCCAGATACTTATTTGATTTCATATATGTTGTTGGAAGAAGAAGAAGAAGCCATGATAAGTTATGTTAGAAAAAGTATGTTACATAAATTATTTATGTCATATGTGTTGTGTGTTACCACTGATATAAATATAGTTACTTTTGGTCAAACTGCTATTGGATGTGAAGGGATGGGTAGTTATTGTGTGTTCATGCATGTGGAAGGGAAGTTAATGATGATTTACTATTAATTCGTGTGGCTCAAGGGTCGCAATCAAATCATGTGGCCTTAGAAGTCATATAAAAACACAAATTAGTAATAATAACCAAAGATAAATTACACATTAAACACACACACACAATTAATATTTGTTCATGTATGTGGAAGTGAAATGAAGCATGAGTAATTATTGTGTGGCTCAAGGGTGGTAATTAAATCCACTGTGACTATAAGTGACAAACAAACATGATAAATTAATCACTAACAAGTCAACATCTCAACCTAAACACAAACATATACTCACAAAAAAAACCAGCTTTTTTATAAGAAAGAAAAAGATGACAACACCTATGTCATTTTTCAAGGAGTTGGCTGTTGCTGCTGGGTCAAGCTTGGTTAGGGACATGATGGTTGAAAGGTTCGAGAGGGAGGTCAGTGTCACATTAGTTGATGAAGGGGAGCTAAGAAAAAAATCCAAGGAGATAATGAGTCGTGTGGCTGAGAGGGACTTTGTGCTTGGAGAGCTGGGGATGGTTTTTGCTTTTGAATCCTCTGTTCAGAGCATTTCAGAGCTCACGAATCTGCAAACCCAAGATTTGACGAAGGTGTCAATGATCTTGGTGAATGTTATGAAGAAACAAAAGTGAGCAACGGAGCTTTTTTTGTTCATTGACAGGCTCAAGGCCATGCCATACTGATGCATTATATTTTCTCCTTTTTTGAAGATGTCTTATGTGTTACTGCTTAAGTAATGTAAGCTCTAAGGATGTGCAATTTAAGAAAGAACATACCTTTCCTGTTTTTTGTTTATTTTATTGTTGTGGTGCTGTTGTCGTCGTGTGTTGGTTGTTTGGTCTACTCATATGTTGGATTGTTTCAATACCGTTGGGATTAACTTTTTGCCGAATAGTGCACCTGTTACAATAAGGTGACTGTTAATGGTAAGTTATGGCATTGCTTTAAAAACAATAACATATTGCTGCTTGTAAAAATTTACCTTAACTGTAGTAACAGCAATCCCTGAGACCCTTGGGTTTAGAAATGTCTGGTGCCCAGCATCCTAGTTACTATGATAAAAATGTTTTGGTTAATTCAAGTGTCTATTATCACAAAGTTTTCAACATACATAAAAAGAGAATGTCAACTTGACCTTCCTAGTTGATTCACACGCGCTTATCATCCTTGTGAGTAACCTCGTCTAACGATGGGCCCATCAGAGACCATATGTTTAGCTGCAATCAGGCGTTGTTGATTGAATGGATGTCAGAACCCGATGACCGATTGGATGAGTCCAGCTCTGACATGCCATTCAATCAACAGAGCCGGATTACTGCAAAACCTCAAAGTTGTGGCAAATATATTTTCACCCTATACTTAGTCTACTAAAACCATGGAGTAAGGTGCAAACACAGCCAACTTGAATCATTCAGAAATGCTTGTACTTAATCAAGCTCTTACCTAGGCCATAATGGAGGTTCAGGTCTATTTGTATTGACTCTAATTGACACCTGAACTTGACCTTTGTTGGACGAAGTGCAGCATAAAGAGTGTCGATAAGATCCTTTATTTTTTTACACAAATTATGTTCAAAGCATACCAACCTATATTAGAAAAAAAAAAAACAATTCACAAAAAAATAATAATAATAATAATAATAATAATAATAATAATAATAATAATAATAATAATAATAATAATAATAATAATAATAATAATAATAATAATAATAATAATAATAATAATAAGCAAAATTAACAAATTACATATAATGAAAATGCATATCAAACCAACATAAAAAATAAACAAAAAAGTACCTTAATTTTACTTAAACAACGAGTATAACACTTAATCTGAAAAGGGTACAATCAGATTCAATCGGATCCCTCAAAATCTGCAAAAAGATTATAACACCTATTCTGAAAAGGCTATAATCATATTCAACCGGATCCCTCACAAACTGCAGAAAGGTTCACAAAACCAATGGCGGTAGAGTGGGCCGGAGCCGCCAAGAATTAGAATGAATAAGCCAGTTTCCGATGGAGACGACCGACTAAAGGGGATACAACGGGATGGTCCACGATGGAGACGACAACTTTGCGCGATGGCGATGGTGAGCAGGAGACGTTGACTGGTTCACCATTTTTGTATGTATGACTGTAGCCTTCTTCTCGTACTTAGATCAATATAAGGTCATTGTTTTAATCTATGTTAAATGACCAAAATACCCAGTTGCTCATGTATTGGTTGCCCAAAAAACAAATATTGCCCAAAATACAATACGATGCATGTACCGCGTACCAACAGTGGTTGGTCAGACACGTGTCATCCTGTAGTTGGTTACACGTTAGTTGCCCTAGGCAACCTGGGCTAAAACGAGAATTTTCAAAAAAAGGGCTAAATATGCCTAACCCGCAGGGCAACGGGCCATTTTAGTAATTTTACCATATATATATATATATATATATATATATATATATATATATATGTATATATATATATATATATATATATATATATATATATATATATATATATATATATATATATATATATATATGTCTGTGTGTGTGTGTGTGTCTATATATATATATATATATATATAGGGTAGAGTTCTAGAGAAAAGTGCATTTCGGTAGAAAAGTGAGAAAATAACTGTGATGCACTAAAATAAACACTGTGATGCACCGTTTTTTCTTTTAACTGTGATGCACTAAAATAAAAATTGGTGCATCACAGTTAAAAATTTTAGTGCATCACGGTTATTTTCTACTTTTCTACCGAAGTGCACTTTTCTCTTGAACCGAACACTATATATATACACACACACACACACACACACACATACACACACATATATATATATATACAAGGTTGTCCTATTATTTCTCCCTCAAAAATTCTAATCAATTGCCACGTGTAAACCCTCGATTTTTCATGACCGTCGATTTCTTTCCAACTATTTTGGGATAGTAGATCCAAAATCACACCACCACAAATCGTTGTCCAGTATCTCCAAACAAAGAACCCTAATAAAAAATCACGAAACTAAAACAGGGTTCCCCTAAATCGAATAATCAATCTTGATGATAATCAATTATACCAAATTCAGGTATTAATACAATCGATTTCAATTTCATTTTATTTTTAGTCTTTATACTTTTAAGAATCATGTCACCATGAACCCTAAATCATTAATTAGTATAATCTTTAATTTTTAATTTCTATCCCACATGTAATCTTTAATTCTTCGAATCTAGAGATTTTGATGTTCATCCCAAAATTACACTTCCATTTTTTTTGCCCTTTTTCTATTCTGAGTTATTAGCAATAATTAGTATTCCGATATCAAATCAAGTATGTGATTTCCAATATCAGTTCTTATTATCTATTTATTTATCCCAACTCCCTGGCAAGTAAACTTAGTATTCAATCCCCCAAAACCGGATCTCATATTCTCAAAATCGTTACTCTTACATTATAACCCTAAATCGTTACTCTTACATTTTTTGAAAACTTAGAAATATTAAATCGTTACTCTTATAAAAGGTACACACTAAGTTTTGGGATTTTTTTTTTTTTTTTTTTTTTTTTTTTGATCCTTTGAAATTGGCAATGATCTTGATGCTTTTATATTTCAATGAATTAAACATTTGTATTTCAAGGTGATCACTTTCGGTTAATCCAAGGTAAGCATTCAAATTTACGTCAACCATTTATAAAATCAAGTTATATTCGATTCATCATTGAATTGGACTGAACCAAAATTATTATGCCGCACATATTGGTATGGTAACCTCTCATGTGAATCAGATATATAAAATGTTAACCTCACATGTCTAAAGTTAAATGTTCTTTTGTTACTCACATATTAGTATGGTGTAGGTTGAAGGGCTAATGATGGACATTGCTATAGCCGAAGAATAAATTACAAGATGGAAAGCAACCACACAGCAAGAAGCCATACCAGGAATGGCTGTAGAACAAAAATATGTAGCACAATTAGACTTGCATAATACTGGTATGATTGGTGTGACATTAAAGTGATCCTCTTTGCGCTATTCCTATTATTCTATATATACATAAGCACCTAATTATCTAAGTCATACCTTATAGATTGTGATATCTGTCATATAGATATTCAGATGCACAATCACTTCCCCGTTAGGTGATAAGTATTCAGTTTTATGTAACTGATTGTCAAAGGATACATATTCCATAACTAACCCTTCCATTTAGTCTGATACAAGAATATCTTTTTTTGTCACAATATATCTGTTTTGGCCATTTTAAGGATTTTATTTAATAAATACCCAATTAGCAGACTTAACAATTGATTATAAGATTATTACAATTCCATCAAACAACAAATGCACATCCAATGAAAATCAGAGAATCTGCAAAATTTAGTCATGATATTCATAAATGGAATTCTGGTATTTTTTAGACTCATATTAACAGTGTCTTTTGCTACCCATGGCTGCAGTTATCTAGGGTGCACCAGTAGCCGGAAGAAGCAAAGAAAGTTGTGATCAAGTCACAGAAAAAGCTGAAATTCTAACAGGAAACAGCTGCTGCAGCCATGTGGAACAAGACTTGATGGCTACTGCAAGGGTAAAAGCATATCAATATCAAAATATATTATAATATGGAGCACTTTAAATAGACCGTTATGCCTTCATTATGTATGACACTTGTGGAAGTTGAGGATTGATGTGTCAAAGTGATGAACAATGAACAAAGGACCACGTAGAACAAGGAGCTTTTTATTGTGAAAACGGTTACTTGATCTTTATAATAAGCAATTTTGAATGAGCTACCAAAAATGGATATTTTTTTATTAATATTTTGTTAATAGAAGTATGAGGTCAAATGAGTTCAAGGGATAAAATGTGTTTAACTACAAACAAGTTTTTCTACTTATCAGGTTTTTGTGAACTTACAATCTTTTATTGTTTATTTTTTGTTTTAGTAATGGTGGATACAGGTGTGCAGTGGATAAAGGTGTGCAGAAATCTCATATAAATTTTCCTTGCTTAGAAAGTAAATCATTTACTTATTTCTTTGGAAAGTTTTTAGTGTACATTAACGGTTATTAAATGCGGGTTTGTATTTAACCAGCTTATAAAATCATATTTTGTTTTAGTTAAGTTAACAAGAACATATACCAACGATTCAAGAAGTAATGCTTCAAGAACACATATAGCAATGAACCTCCTCTTTAAATTATGATAAAAGTAATGCTTCAAGACCACATGCAGTAATGAATGCAGCTGACACATCACTACAAACACTATGTAATGTCTCTAAGGTAACATAATCTGTACTTTCTATTTCATTGCTTTAGTTGCTATCATTATTTTCATTTCTTTTTAGAGGAAGTCGAGTATGATTTTTACCATTGAAGCCCATCTGTAAGAATATACAAAAAAGTGTCAATAAAAACATGATGCTTTTCATAATTATATGTTTGGATTAAAAAGGCTGGATTTAGTGGCTGTTTAAACTATCATTTGGTTAAATATTTATTTATCATAAAAAGGTAAGCATTCAATCTTTTTAAACAATGATCATGTTGATTGAGTTCATTCAGTTTTTCTCGGGACCGTTTGATTAAATCCTAAAGTGAGGGCGTTAGGCTACTGTTTTATATGTGGATCTTGCTTGTGTTCATTACATTAATGATGCAATAGTCTTTTTGACATGCTATCTATAAGTTTAGTTTATTGGCTCGTGAATTCATGGAGTTAAATGGAAATAACTTTGAAAAAAACATATTGGTCAAAAGTTTGGGTTTCTAAGGAACGTAGAGTTGGTTTAAAGCAACTTTGATATAAGTTGTTTTCTTGGTGTGGAAGAACAAAACGAATAAATATAAGTCCAACTACTTTCTATGAATTATAATTATGGAAGATAATGGAGAGAGAATTGTGATCAAGGGCATCATCATTTTATTTAATGTAACGTAGTTATTAACAACAGTTATGTTGTGTCACTATTGATAAGGTAAGTAAAGTTTGAACCATAAAATTTTGATGCTTGGTTACAAATTTAAAACTAAGGACCAAAAGTTCGGTTCCGGTTTTGTCCAAAAACCAACACAAACCGAACCGTGCTCACCCGAGCATTGAAAGGGTTTATATATGGAAAAAAGACAATATGTTTTTGGGTTTGGCTCAAGCATAGGAGGTCGTGTTATCGATATCATTATTTATGTTTTATATATGGAAAAAAGACATTAAGTTTTAGGTGTTTTTAAATAAAGCTTTTGCGAGTCACTTGGTTTCTAATGGTTTATGCATTTTCTACAAAGAAAACTGGAGTAACTCCTATACCCTGTGACCTTTATAATCGCATACATGAACACACAATTATTGAATATTAATGCAGTGCGGTCAAAACTAAATCAGTTAAATGAAACACATCTATTAATAAATGGCAAGTTATAATGGGTGTTTGGGCTGCTAAAAACTTACGTTTGAAAGGGTCGTTTGGGGTTGCTGCAACTCTATCTATTTATTGGTTATTGTAGATACTTTTTAGGGACCTGCGGATGTACAATAAGATGCCTCAAATAAATGCTAATAAAGGTAGATTTTATATATTCATATCTAGACCATAACTGAATATTTTGACTATTAAATCAAACAATGGAAATTGATGTCATTTATGAATATCGTAATTGTAATATATAAACATGTGCGTAATTATGTTTTAGAGCATGCCACTTTGATACCGTCGGTAACTTGTTAAGATTTTCCCTCAGATGATGGGTTTGCATTTTCTACTTCATTCTTCATATGCAATAACTGCAAAATGTTGATTTAATGTTTTCACATGACAACCATTCTTAAATTTCATATGCTATTACTGCTTATTCATATGGGGAAATTGATGTAGGCGTAATCTAATCACGTTTTATGGAATAAGGAAATAGTATGTACATTCGTCTCATCTACAACTACACTTCTGCATGTCAAATTATTGGTACATTTAAGGTGAGATTTATACTTATTAGAGCCGCTTATCGCCTTCCGTATAAAATGATAAATTATTTAAAGGATCAGGTGCTACAAATCCCCATGTGTAATTTGGAAAACCACAAAAAGCATGGCTCTATTTGATTACTAATGTATCTTTTTAGTTTAAATAGTTAAATAATAGATCATTAATTCGATAATTCTTTTGTAAACATGCAGGTTATAGATGCCATATGCCTTTAACGCCATATATGTTACAAACCTGCCATGATAGCCGTTTGTTCAAGTAATGATTTTGCTAATCAAGGACAACTACATTTTCACAAAAAAGTGTACATCCAAAAAACTTTCTTAGGACTTTGATTTTGAAACTTTATTATACGCACACTAGATGTTCCACTGAAATGACTTGTGACAATATCACTGACACTGCAGTACAACATTGACAATAAACTGAATGATTGTTGTTCTTGCATGTGTCCCATGATAGAAATATGAAAATGTATTAAAGGACTCTTTTCTATATTATTAATATATATACTAAGTGGCATTTGAAACGACGTCGTGTATGTGCATGGGCTCCCCGCTTTTTTTTCGGTCTGCTACATGTGCAACGATCCAGCCCATTATTCTTTGTCTAATATCCGGATCATACTGAAAACGATCATACTCAACATTTCCATATTATTCTTGGTCTAATCTCTCATGGCACAGACAAACTTTCCACCGAATTCACTAACAATTTGATTCAGAAGATGTTTGTAAGATTAAACGCCCTTTTTGAATTATTGTTTAATTTGTATTTTTTTTACTAATTATTGTTTGTTTTCCTTTTTATAAAAATCCAAGATAAGGTTTTCATTGTAAATTGTGATTTGTGATGTGGGATCTTAATTCTATTACTTTGTAGATGTGTGTGATGTGGATGCCGTTTATGAGGTTGACAAGGAGAATATACGGGGATTTACATATGAAAAGCCCTACGGGATTTGGATAAGTTGGAGAATAGTAGTTACCATAAAGATGTGTAAGATTAAGTTTATGTTGCTTTCGGTTTAATTGTAGATGTATTGATTAATGATATTCATTTTAGGCCTTTGACCAATCTTATTTTGAAAAGTTCATGCCTTTTATAGGGATAAATAAGCCAATGGGAGTTGTGGCAGTAGAGAGCGAAGGGGAGACGTGGCAGTAGAGAGCCAAGGAGGAAGGGCAAAAGACGGAAGGCAAAAATTAGTAATAGTACGGGCAGAAGGAGGAGGGAAGGGAGTGATGAAGAGGTTATGGCTTCGGACTTTCGAGTTCGAGGGCTGTCCACATTGATCACACAAGAGGTAATTTGGGTATGATTATATATATTTGATGTGATGGTTGAATCTGTTTTTTCAGTTCTATTGCTATCAAACTCGGCCATTGTTTTGTTTGCAAAAACCTGATTAAAAAAGAAGTTGAAACCAAGAATTGGCGGTTCATGGTTGGATAATAATGTTGAGGGCTACCAAATGGAAGTTTGAGAAGCCTAAAGTTAAAGCTGTTTTCCGGCTGCAATTTCATGCTACAAATGTAACTTTCTCCTTTTCCCTCTTTTCCATTACCTTCCTACATTTTCTCTCAATAAGTCTATATAAATGATCCATATATATGTGTTTTATTTAAATTGCGACTGCTATGTATCAGATTCCGCAGAGTGGATGGGAAAACTATTTGTTTGTTTTGTACCTACCGAATCTGGAAAGATCACGACAAAGACCAGCAAAGCAAATGTTAAAAATGGGACATGCAAATGGTATACCTTGATCAGCTCCGGAAATCAAATTGCAGATATCATACTGATGTAAGTTTAATTGTTTGTTTAGGTTTCATGTTACACATATTCAAAGTAAGTGTATAAGGTGAAGCTGATAGTCAGTTTTAAATGAGGTTCTCCATTTCCGAATGTGCTCATAGGCTAAAAAAAGTACTAATCCAAACACTCCTAACGTTACTTTTATTCGATTATTATCCATAACCATAGAATATGCATCCTGTATTTCAATAAATGATGAATTAGATTTGTTTAAGGTTTTTAAATATGCATACGTTATGGGGTTTATTTTTTGTTTTCGTTGCAAAGGGTATTTTGATCCTTGCGTCGTATTACTACTGTCATAAATATTTATGTTTAAATGATTGATTTATAGGTGGATGTTTAAACTCTCTGAATGGGCTCATGTCTCATCCTACGATTCCGGCTTGAACTCCGGTTCAAATGCTTCACATATTGTGGTACCATCCCTCTCTCTTTATGTGTGTGTGTGTGTGTGTGTGTGTTTATTTTTAGAAACAATGCCATCTCAGATACTACATTGCTACATAGGTTTTTGACCGGAAGAAAAAAAAAGGCTTGTGGAGGAAATAATTGATGGAAAGATCGTTTTATCTATGAGAGCTATATATCAATCTAAAGTAGGACTTGGCATTATGGACAAAGGTAATTATTTTTATAAAATGTCTTAGTGTGTAATGTATGGGCAGGTAGATATCTTATTAATTCGGTGGTTGAATGGGGTGCATGGGCGAAAGAATTATTGCAGAGTTTATCTGAAAAGCAGGGCAGGAAAATGAATTCAATTGAATCTGTAAAAGATATACCACCATTTCTTAAATTATTCAAGGCAAGTAAATACATCATCCTATTAAGTTATTTTCTTTTTTTGTTCATTAAGTTCGATATGTTACGAGTATTTCTCTGTTATGATTACGCTGTCTTTTTGTATTAAATACCCTTTGGATCATTTTAAAGTAAGTCGAATTCGGCCTCCAGTGTAAACAATTCCAATGAAATTTTAGTAAATGCAGTAACAAAATTTATGTATGCAGACATTTAATGAATTCTTTATAAGAGAGTTGAAACCTGGAGCAAGACCAATTGCGCATGCAAGATGTGATGATGTCGCTGTTTTATGCTGCTGATTATCGTTTAATGGCATTTAAAACAGTTGAACAAAGTCTCAGATTTTGGATCAAGGTATATCTATCACTTTCTCCCTCATTACACTCAAATGATGGTACACACATCTAAGTAAATACCTGATGCATGCAGTACCAGTAACATTTTGACCTTTTGTAACAAAATTCTCTATCAGAGGTCTTTTGTAAGTAAATAATTCAACTGAATACAAATCTATCCATTTGTAAGTAAATAAGCAATTAAATTGTTATATGGAATATGGTTTCATATGTATACCCCTCCTATATTTATTTAGGATTAGTATTACATTGCAGTTATGGGTAGAGTTGAAGGGCAAGGTGAGTCATGGTGCTGGTATTTATGTCACATTTTTACAGTAGCTGCCAAGTTTCGCATGCAGCGGATAGCAAAGAAATTTATGAACCTTCTTGAAGAGATCAACGACAAGATGTGAATTGAATTTTGTGTAGTTTGGCACAGATGTGTATCTTAAGCTTATTTAACTGGTCCATTGGAACTTAAATTCAACGAATAATGTATTAATTACAATGTAGAGGTGATATTATCTTAAGCTTAGTTAAGGTATAGAACATGCTTTATTGTACCACAATACAGTTATTTGTGTGCATGTATACCTACTACATGCAAAGAAATATGATACTAAAGTGACTAGGTTGTATGTGTTCTCGGCTAATTTATGCACTATTTAATTTTATTTACATGTCATATGTATAAAATACTTGAGAGATACAGGTGTATTGCATTAGTTGTGCCCATGGTTAAAAAATGACCATGCTATTTACATTGCCGAAAAACATAAATCTAACATATTTGTAATGTTAAGGATATGTATCAACAAAAAGTTCTTCAAAAGTTATAGTTCTACCAAGCTTTTAAAATCATTTATTATCTTAAATAAGAATAAGCCTGCTGCGCATCGGGCGGGCCTTGGAAGCATCAAGCCTTTGCGAGTTGGTATACCAACCATGGACCTGTTTAAAAAGTTTGTGGAAGTGAAATATGATGAAAGGACTCAAAATCTCACTTATTCTGGATATTCGGTTGAGCTTTTCAAAGAAATCGTCAAACGTTTGCCATATATAAGCCTTATGAATTATGAATTTTACCCTTCACAAATATGATGACCTTTTGGAACAAGTGTATTTGAAGGTATAAAGTCACCATTTATACTTCTTACTTCTTACTATGTTGTGTGGTTTTTCTTCACATTATATTTCTTACTTGGATCTTTTCATATATATTTGGCAGAAGTTTGATTCAGTAGTTGGTGACATTTCAGTAGTGTCAAGGCGACATCAGAGGGCTGGTGATGGTAGTACCTGTTACTCCCCATACCATGGTCAGTGGTTATTTGTGAACCCATTCACATTATAAATGAGGTATTTAACAATTGTTGTCAATATTTATAAAGGCTTGGCAGTATGGCTACTTGAGCGAAAACACAGTCCTGAACTGCAGGGCTCCGCGTATAATCAAACTGTAATTCTTTTTACTTTAGCCTTCACGAGAATGTTTTTCACAAATGGTAAGTTTTACGTGTTTCTCATAACGCCGAGAAGAGATTTCTTATCCACATCTTAAGCATTATTTACTCGATACATAAAATTAGTCGCTATGTAGAACCCCCCGCTAAATATGTCACATTGTGTTAGAATGACCATATGTGCTATTATTTTTTTATTAGCAATGTCTCTTGATTTTGGGATTGAGTTAGTTATTTGTATATTAGCCATTTGTGACTGTAGAACAATCAAAGATTTTGTAAAACACTACTCTAATTTATACACAGTTCTATACACGTTTTTAAGCATGATTCTTCGTGCTCGGTTATTATAAATATTTGTATTATCTTATATGTTATGTAAATGTATCAAGTATTGAGAATGGGAATCCATAACATTGAGGCAAAGATTATATTAGGTGGTAAAGTGAGTGAGGTTCGCTCTATACCAAGAATGATTATAAGCCTATCCGACAAGAAGATTCCCTTTCAACTTAATAGGAGACAATTCCCTATTTCTGTTTGTTTTGCCATGACTATAAACAAAAGTCAGGGTCAAACATTGTCTAAGGTTGGGTTATATCTAGAACGGTCTGTTTTTTCACACAGACAACTTTATATAGCAGTCTCAAGAGTAAAAAGTAAGAGATGTCTAAAACTGTTATGTTGTGACAAAGATGGCAACTACACCAATTCTACAAGCAACGTTGTATATAGAGAAGTTCTTCATAGATTATAAACTATATGTTTTTTTTTCTTTCAACCTTATGTTTTATTAAAGTTTATATATATATATATATATATATATATATATATATATATATATATATATATATATATATATATATATATATTGAAGCGTTCAAATGAGAAGCTTAAATTTTGTGAGAAAGCGAGAAGCAATCCTAACCTCTCATTTTATCCTCCTTTAACTTTAATCTAATAGCTAATATTAGTTAATCAACTTTTTGAAAATTTCTAAAACAATTTTTAAAAAATTTTAAAAAAAGTTAAAAAATTTTCGAAAAAAATTTTGCGAAAATTTTTTTTTGAATTTTTTTTTCGATTTTTTTTTTCAAAAAACTTTTTTTCGAAAAAAAATTTTTTCGAAAAAAAAAATTTTCGAAAAATTTTTATTTTCAAAAAAAATATTTCCGAATTTTTTTTCCGGAAAAAAATTTTTCCAAAAATTTTTTTCCGAAATTTTTTTTCGTCACATGTGAAAAAAAAAATTGGAAATTTTCACGAAAATTTTTTTGTCACCTTTGAAAAAAAAATTCGTCACATGTGAAGAAAAAAAATTTGTCGCATGTGAAAAAAAAATTTCGTTACATGTGAAAAAAATTCCGTCACATGTGAAAATTTTTTTGAAAAAATTTTTTCCGGAAATTTTTTTTGCTGAAAATTTTTATCGTCACACAAGAACAAAAAATTTGGAAATTTTCACGAAATTTTTGAAATTTTTTTGAAAATTTTAAAAAAAAAATTTTGAAAATTTTTTGAAAATTTTTCAAAAAAAAATTCGAAAATTTTTTGAAAATTTTTTGAAATTTTTTAGAAAATTTTTCGAAATTTTTTTAAAAAATTTTTGAAATTTTTCAAAAAAAAAATAAAGTAAAGTAAAGTAAAGTAACTCCCAATACCGTCTTCCACGGGTTATGGGTCCCAATATCATCTTCCACGGTGTATGGGGGAGGTTGATATGTAGACAGCCTTACCCCTACCTAAGGTAGAGAGGCTGCTTCCGGTTCTACCTAAGGTAGAAAAGGACATCCAGCCTTTTTGTAAGGAGTGAGGATCGAACCCTTGACCTCTTGGTTGAGAGGCAAGGGGTTTTTCAACTGATCCAACCCTACTTGTTTTTTAAAAAAAAAATAGTTAGCTAATATTAGCCATTAGATCAAAGTTTAAGAAGGATAAAATGAGTGGCTAGGATTAGTTCTCGCGTTCTCACAAAAATTAGATTTCTCACATGAATGGCCCCATATATATATATATATATATATATATATATATATATATATATATATATATATATATATATATATATATATATATATATATATATATATACTAGACTTCAAAGCCCGCCCGATGGGCGGGCATGACTTATAAGCCCTTACGGGCATACAAGCCGCCCGATGGGTGGCCATGACTTGTGATTATCGTTGAAAAAAGAAAATTGACAAAAAATAAAGATATGAACATACTAAAAATACAAAATTATATATTTAACGGATTAATACAAAGCTTGAAAACCTTCGTGTTTTAAAACTTATTTACATGAATGTTGCATTTGCTATGCATAGCCCGTCCGATGGGCGGGTGAGCTTACATGTAAAATAAATAATGAATAAGTTCTCATGTATTATATGTAAAAAGAACAATCGTAAATAATACAACAAATCAAGTTTACACAATGTTGTGAACATGTTTTATAATAGTTTAAATAACATAACTGGTATGTTGAAATAATATGTGTATAATGAATCAACGGTTTACATGTACATTATTTGTTATTGTTAAGTTGTTATTGTTATTATTATTATTATTATTATTATTATTATTATTATTATTATTATTATTATTATTATTATTATTATTATTATTATTATTTAATAGTCTGTTTGAATTTTTTTTTTAAATTATATAGGGCGGACATGACTTATAATTATCGTTGGCATATTTTAGTATAGCGAAAGAAGGGTGGTAAAAATAGTTGGAAAGTGTACATGTTGAAAGACATGGTTGTACATAAAAACTTTTAGGTTTACCATGACTTGTAATTATAATTTGGATGGTTTTAGTTATCATAAAATTATATTTTAAATTGTATTTTTCATTTTTATTTTTTTATTTAGATGGTTTTAGTTATCTTAAAATTATGTTTAAGGACGTTGGTTTTTTTAACATGTTTCTAATTCGCCATCACAGATTGTTGTCATGCTCACTTTATGAAATAACTCAAACCAAATGATTTACTAAAATCACATATTGACATATTGTTGTTAACCTGTTAATAGGTTAAACACAATGAACTAATTTGAGGCAAATATCAAGTATGTATCTTTAACCCAATTTTCTAAAACTAAATAAATTTACGATTATGCCGAGCATAATTATCCTATGTGTGGTCGTAATCACGGAATTTCATTCAACAGTGCAAAAAAGATAGACATCAATTTACCTGAAAAAGCAGTAACGTTGTATGCAGCTGCAACCGTTGCTTCTTTGGTTTCACAGATGACAATTGATTTGTGATGATATAGGCTGTAACTCTTTTGATGTTTGAATTGGGCCCTTAGTTTCAGTTTGTCGCTTTTCAATATAAATATATTGATTAAGAATCACGAAACGCAAAACATCACACAGAACAATTCTTGAAAATTAAATTTAATGAGCTTGAAATATTAGATTGTTTGTAAATGGAGCTTTGTTTGAAACAACACAAAATATTGGATTTTATGATCCAATATTTACAAACATATACAGCAACTATATATTACGGTGCCATCAAAGCACAGGTACTATGTTCAGTCAACATTTATACAATGTAATTGTCGGAGTCGATCCCATGTCGAGGCGTACCTTTCCACCATTCTTATCAACACGCGATTGGCCATCACCCTATAACTTCACAATTCATAATAACATTAGATGTAACAAAACCGTTCAAATTTATGACTAAAATTGAGAAAAACTAAGGTATGTTGTTTGGAATCATGTCATTATCTGTAATTAATGGTCAGAATGTTACATTAGGTGGAAGGTTCAACCAAAGGTTCTGGGGATTGGCTTAAGAACATAGTTAGACAGAAGTTGTAAGGGTCATACATGACCATAGTTCAGTTGTACCAATTTTTACACAAAAATATACATTAATCAACCAAGTCAATCAAGCATTGGTAGATGGACATTACAATTATAAGAACTATTCTACCGTTTCAACATAGATGAGTTTTCTATGAGGGATGAATGATTTCTTCCTGGATAGATAACTCGATTCCGAAAAAGCACGGAAAATGACATACGACAATAAAAGTGACTCGCACTAACCTGTCTTTAGAAATGTTTCTACTGCCACAGTAAACCTCTCCCGATTCAAGGTGTGAAGCACTACAGATTTTACCTAGTCAAGTAAAAAAGCAAATGCAATTAACAACAAATAAGTTAAATGTATGAATCTTAATATATTAAAAAAGAGCTTAACTTAGAACTAATATACATCTTAGTGCAGATATAACTTAGAACCAATATACCTCTTAGTGCACAACAGATATAAATTGTGTTAAACACTTTAATAAAAGGAAATTTGTATGTGCGGATGTTAATTGTGATAACATCTCTGAAGTGCAATTGTTTGAAACATAAAAGTGTATTTTTTTTTCTTAGTTACTCGTATTGTTTTGTTTCTTGCTGGATTTGCTACATTACCAATTCAGTTCGTAGCTCGTGTCGCTTTGTCGTTGTTTGAGTAGTTGATAATGAACTACATGGGTCGTGTGTGTTGTGATCTAGACAACTAATAATTAGTTTTAAAAGTCAAATCCAAACACCCTTTAAAACATATTTACCACCACATACTAAACAAAGTGAACAGCTACTTATATTTTTTATTGACACTTATTGGTTTTGCATACCGAGAAGGACAATTATTTTTATTGTACATATGACATTCTTACAAAGCACGAATTACTGAATTCACTTAAATGAAGTTATTGGAGGATTTTGGTTAATCTCACTACATGCAGACATGGTTCTTTTACCTATATATTTGATCCTAACTGGAAAGAAACATATAGGGAGCTTAATAAGGAACTCCGTTTTTAGTATTATTCTTTTAATCAGCTCAAATATTTTGTTACGTATCTTACTGGAATGCTACGCGTATATGTGAGGAATCAAGTTAGTCTAAAAATAGTTATTTTGAATTAGCAACTTAATGATGCCCATTGCAAGTGACCCAAAAAACAATTAGCCTCTTATTTGCACCGTTTTTAACACACTATAAAAATTAACAAACACTACATTATCGTTCAGTTTAAAGACTTTAAATGCAACATATGATTAGCACGGGTACCTTTTAATAGTAGCAATTCTGGTGTGAAGGTTGTATGCGAAACCGAGTAGATCAAACACTCGTCACCCATTTTCCTACATTCCAGTTGTGTTCTGGTGATGTTCCTCTTTTGACCCACTTAATTGTATATGAGTTGAATCAGCAGACGTAACCTCTAATACTGGTCACATGGGTGTTAAAAAAAGTAACCAAAAGAAGAAAAGGGCTGATAGATTTGCTAAAACAAACAATAATGTCATTGAAAAATACGGTTTTCATAACCATGTTTTACATAAATCGTACAAAAGAACTATATGTTTCTATGTATACCATTGTTTTTCAAATGAAAAAGACGGAGCTCTAGACACAAACATACCTTTGTCATGTAGTTTTGTGAACAAACTTCTTCGTTTCTCTCACGTCTTCAATGTATTTGTGTCTGGACCGGGATATAAGCTTCTTTTTTATTTCAATAACAGCCTAAAATATAAAACACATTAATTAACTTTCGGATATTACATTATGTGTAGAGAAACATTATGAAGATACACAAACGTCATGTGAACAGGCATTCCAGGAGGTTTATTTATATCAATAATTGCAGAATCCTAAAAGTAGTGAGCAGAGGACGTTAAAGTGCGATTTCAATTGTTTGACCATCTTGAATACACATGGGGTTCACCAGTTGTAGTGTTGCTCTTGCCGTTCTTTTATTAGCAGCCAAAAATCGAGCCCCTACGGCCATTGATCCTATGTTCAATATTAGCATTCCCTGTTTTGTTGATCTTCTCCCGTGGTATTTACCCCCAAGATACGATCCAAAAGAAAAAGTTCACCTGATGTAAATGAAACTCATACAGTTAAAAATTCAAAGCCAATGAGGTGTTTGTTCAAGCATATGAATGGAAAAAATGCAATAAGCAGACAAACACTAAAGTGAGCAATCCCAAACACCCTCTAAAAATGAATAATCATGTAACTTGTCATTTGCACTTGTCAATGGGGCACTGAGGGAGGCAAGGGGGAAATGAGAGTATACCTTATCTTGCAGAGCAGAAGTAGAAGGCAAATCAGAAATAGTACATGACGTTTTTGAGTCGGAAAGTTGTTTGGTTTATGCAAAGAAGCATCAGTGAAATCAAGCACGTATAGGGTTGATAAACTTACTAAATGGTTGACATATTTTATTTGTATGCTTAAAATTGAATAGAGAAAGTTAAGGTTAAGATTTTACCTGCATTAGCTGGTCACAAACATTCACGGCTGCTGCAAAGTATGGTTGCTCGGGCTGAACTCGATAGGCAGAAAACGTAGATTGTATCGACTATTTATGTATATTAGTTGAAGCATATTAGTTGAGCTAGAGTGCAAAATGTGTATGTATTCAAACGTTTGATATGGTAGTAAAAATTATGTATAGGTTCTGATTGTGTTTCGATAATGCCAAAACTAACCTGTTTGTGGTTCTGATTGTGAACTTATTAGAGAGTCTTTCATAATTTGCCTGTAATTATACTACAACTCGTTAACCCCATAATTACTTTTAACTATTTATTCTATATTTTAGACAAAAAAATTTTTGCGGGTTGACCCAACCCAACCTGATCTGTATGTACCAATGCTAAATGGAAAATTTTGACCCATGTGGACCTGTTATGACCCGTTACCTCATCCAGTCGTATGTTTTGCAATTTCATTGGGAAGAAAACTTACTTGGTATTCATTTTCTATCCAATGATTGAATTCGGTATCAAGCTCCCCACTGCTCACTCTACCCAAATTTTTCTGAAGCTGTAAATCTGGAAATCCATTTGCACTTTCGCTCTTTACAATTGTGCATGCAAAAGTTCAATCTGAAACAAAAAAAATTATAATTGTTGTTAGTCATATAATTTGGGAAGAAATAGGTAAAAATAGTTATTAATTCTCTTAGAGATGATACCTGATTGTGAACTTTATGTGTCGATTTGCAAGTCCTGAACACTTTTATAAACAAATACCGATGCAGTAAAGCAGAAAAGGATGACATTCACCTAGAAATCCTAATGCATGTAACGACACAAAATCAGGTGCACCTTGGCTCTTCCCGACACTTGTCAGCACACGTTTAACCAAACATCGAACGAATTAAATAAATAAATGTATGAGGCTCAGATATTAAATTGATTACAAATCAAACAATGTTTAAAAAATTAACAAAAAAATGAAGAATCTTACATTGCTTTTAAAAGTTTGTTTTGTGTCGTCTTCTTGTGATTAGAAGAGCAAATCCCTCATAATACATGCGGAAACACTTTCCTTTTTATGGGAAAATATATTTTAGTGAACATTTGACAAAACCCTGATAAAAAATATCATACAGATATCAGATTAGTTCAAACTAATAGCAAATCATACCCACGAAATTCCATCTGCTTGAGCTTTGAAGGATCGTAAAATTGAACTATATGCTTCTTGATCCAATTGGTGAATTTGGATTCCATATCAGTGTCCCCATGCATTCTAGGATAGTGTACAGAACCAATAACTTGAGGTCTTCCATTACCTGCAAAATGCCCACCTCTTGAATTTCTATTTTGATAAGACGGTGGAAGATCATCATCTTCCATTCCTGCAATAGAGACAAATTACCAACTCAAGGTCATCATCCAATCCAAGTTAGGCCAAAATGAAATATGAACTGAATGCTAAAACTAAAGAAGAAAAAGGATGTAGCAAACAATATATATGTGCATGTAATTTTTAATGTCTAAAGCATAAAAAACCTAGCAGCTAAAACAACAACTGATCACCAATTGGACCATGAGGTAGGGTTTTCCCCTTAAATGGTATAGAACACCAAAATTCAGCACTCGCATCATATGAACAAAAAGCTCTATTGAATACCTACCGTTTTAGGCTGTTGTTCCACGCCTTCCTTTAAGAAAGCTTTAGTCCTTGTCTGCTTTTCACAGATCTTAAACCTTTTCATTTCACACTCTTTGCTGAATTTGTATCATTAAATCCTGCAAACATTAATGAAACCTTCACAAAAAAAATCCAGGCACAAGGTTTTATCTTTAACGATTTAGAATGTGGAAACAAATGATTATATGAAGGATCAAATAAGCAACCAGCTGTAACTGATTAGTTAAATCCATATAAGAGGTATGTTGGATTCAGAAACTCTATAAGAATTGAACAATTTTTAAGTTATATCCATATAAGAGGTATGTTGGATTCAGAAACTCTATAAGAATTGAACAATTTTTTAAAGTCGAATTTAAAGGTTTTATACGTATTTTCCTCATTATTCTCCACAATACTCTGTACGATCAAACTTATATTGAGTGCATGGCATATCAACTCAGTTTCTTATTGCAAACCTGGAAAACCCCAACCTCTGGCACTTGTCAATCTGTTATTTTGGAAAACAATAAAAGAAGATTTATAAGAATTGAACAATTTTTTAAAGTCAAATTTAAAGGTTTTATACGTATTTTCCTCATTATTCTCCACGATACTCTGTAGGATCAAACTTATATTGAGTTCAAGAGTGCATGGCATATCAACTCAGTTTCTTATTACAAACCTGGAAAACCCCAACCTCTGGCACTTGTCTATCTATTATTTTGGAAAACAATAAAAGAAGATTTATACTCAACTGCCATTGTTCTAGCCTCGTCGACTTAAAAATAATGTATATAAGACGCAAAAATTGTGAGTTGCAAACCTTTGATAAAAACAGGTATGAATAAGAATTATAAATAACATATTCAAGTATAGAAACCAAATATGAAAATTATGTTTTAAAGGTTTATATATTTGATAGCCAGTTCACATAGAAATCAATCTTTCCTCTCCATTGCCTTTTCAGATACGTAATACATAATCAAAAACAGCATGTTACCTTTGTATAATGGTACTTACTTCAAAAATAAATTGCGATCCACCCAGCTGAAAATCCAAACCGAAATCAAACTGGTTACATATGTTTACATATAAGTGTCATCCATTAGTTTATATAAGAAAATCAGAAGTAGATGAACCTGCATATGTATATGTGTGGCTACATACACAGTTTTCTTCCTGGAAAGAGTGCCGATTATTAGGGTTTTTCTTTTGTCAAAAATATACGTCGGTTTTTTTTAAGAGGAATGAAAATGTATTACATGATTATGCTAATATTAGGGTTTTGAAAAAAGTAACAAAATAAATAATGGAAAATATGTTATACGGATTATTATTGGAGATTATTTAAAATATTCAATAATTGGCATTTTAAAAAGAGATAATTACTTGTTATCCTATATACACTTTGGATTACATAATCTAAACAAAAAATTGTGGTGGTTCAGTGGTAAACATACCACAAAATATATGGATGGTCTAGAGTTCGAACCTTTATAGTGGATTTTTTGAACAAATTAATTCCGGATTTTACTAAATGGAATAATTAAAATATAAAATAAATTATAAAAATTGCTTACATTGTGATGACATGGCAGATGACATGGCTGAAATTGAATTACTGGGCATTGACTGGGCAATGACTGGGCAATGACGTGGCATTATCCTTCAAATGCCTCCTGTTATATATAATGTAGATATATATATATATATATATATATATATATATATATATATATATATATATATATATATATATGTATATATATATATATATATATATATATATATATATATATATATATATATATATATATATATATATATATATAGGATGTGGTAATTCTAAAAAGGCCCTTATAATAAAAAATGTAAGAAGGATTGTGAGATTGACATGTGTCACCCCCATCCCACATCATATGACACGTGTCGCCCCCACCCTGAATTTTTTTTTTCCCGCCAAAAAAAAATGGCAAAAAAAAAATTCCCACCAAAAATTTTTACTGCATCACAATTATAATTTTACTGCATCACGGTTACTGCATTCATGGTTTTAATGTTACTGCATAATGGTTATAAAGTTACTGCATTATAGTTATAAGAAATTGCATTATCATAAGTTTTCTGCATCATATATGTATGTAACTGCATCACAATTAAAATACGATTCTTTTTTAAGTGTTGGTGCATCTTTATTATAAGTTACTGCATCATAGTTAATAGTTTAGTGCATCAACTATGATGCAGTAACTTATAACCTTAATGCACTAAAATTTAAAACTGTGATGCAGTAATTTTTATAATTGTGATACAGTAACTTTTATAATTGTGATGCAGTAACTTTATAACTGTGATGCACTAAAAAATTTGGCGGGAAAAAAAAATTTTGCCCAAAAAAAAAATTTTTTGGCGGGAAAAAAAAAATTTACGGGGGGGGGGGGGGGGGGGGGGTGACATGTGGCATATGATGTGGCATAGGGGTGACACATGTCGCCCTCACAATCCTTCCTACACTTTTTATTATAAGGGACTTTTTATTTTAACCCACATATATATATATATATATATATATATATATATATATATATATATATATATATATATATATATATATATATATATATATATATATATATATATATATATATATATATTAGCAATACCTGCCAAGTAGATAACGCCACTTGGCCAAAAAGAATTCTTAACTATTGCCACGTTTAAGCCAACTCAGCAAAACACACGCCTGACACACACTTTTCTCAATATTATTCAAACCCTAACAAAATTCACGCCTATAATCACTCTTCCCATCACTCAATGCTAAATCAAATCGGTAAACACAAACGCCGATCAATCACATCCTCATGATATTCGTTCCATCAATAACCTCAAAATATATGTTTCATTAAACATTCAAAAAAAAATCACTAGGGAACTAAAATCAACCTCGGAATCTACTGATTGTTCGCTCGATTTTCTATAGAAAATTAACAAAATTGTTTTCCAGTGATTTCTAATTAAATAGCAACACTAGATGATGATGATTGGTATTGATGATACTATTGAACCTACAATCTTTAGCCAGGTTTTTTTGATTTTAAATTTGATTTTCAATTATTTTGTACATGTGATTCAACATAGAATATGAATTTACTTATTTAAGAGTGATTAGTTTTTCTGGCTTCGAATCCACAAGAATCAATTGCGTTTAATTATCATATAGAATGTTAATTTTACTCACATTTGATCGGTTACTATATCTGTTATTGTTAGGTCCAGTTTAGGGCTACTTAGGTAGTTTTAAAAATTTGAACCTTGAATATGGTTTTATACAAGATAAATGATTTTGATGAAATGGAATCGTTGATAGTATGATTTGAATTATTCGATTTTGGAATCATTGATGGTTAATCTATCAAAAGCCTTAAGTTCATATAAGCCTAGACTATGCATACTGGATGATTGCCTACTCTGGTAGTGATTTATATGCTTTGAAAAGATGTACTATATCAAGCTATATGGATTCATTAACTGAGATTGCAAGTGCTCGTGATATAAAGTTTGATAAAATGCTTGAATATTCCAATACTTTTTTAACTTTTTGTAACATGTATGAATTCTTTAATTAATAGACTTGCTTCATTGCAGATGGTTAAAATAACACACATGTTAGACAGAAGCTATCAAGCAGGTCTTGTGTTCTCATCCCTGTCAATTGTTAAGTCCTAATTTTCTCTTTTTATTTCATACTACTAGCCTTATCCATGCATCTTGGCAGGATATGTCTTGATATACTTAAAAGACAAATGGAGCCCAGCTCTCGAGATTCACACAATACTCTTGAGGTAAAATGATTTATGATTACACAGCTTCTACTTTTATGAGTTTGCACCACTAAATAATTAGGTGTCTCATTTACACACATAGTTGCATCCATTTCTAACTTCTAACCATGCCGTCCATTAATAATAAGCACAAATCTATAAGTATATGATTTTCTTTACAACATATAATAATATAATTTTGATGCGTCTTTGGTATGCTTAGAATTCTGAAGCTTTGAATCAACGAGTTGTTGAAGTGGTTGTCATAGAGGCATTCCACACAATCAACCCTCAAACCATGATGCTTGATCAAGAGCCATGCTAGGCTACTTCGAATCTTGGTCATATGAACAAACCATCTAGTATACATTCGTAAGTCCAAATTTAAGTTATAAGGTCTAAGGTACATGATGCGCCAAAAAGTGTTGATGTACGGTAAATCAACTGTAACATTTATAAGCTATGTGTTGTGTGTTGTAGTTGAAGTACTTAAAGCTGCAAATTGGATAGCCTCGGAGCAAGTGGACAAGGAGAAAATTGTAAGTTCTCATATACTACTTACGTTTTCACTAGAGGTGGTAAAATGGGCAGGTTGGGTAACGGGTCAAAATGGGAGGTTTTTGGTAAAGCAATTTAAAACAGTTCCATTATAACCAATTTCTATAAAAAAAATTTACAAGTATGATTTTATGTGTGCATGTCCATATTGCGTATTTAAAAGGGATGCATTTTTTTTACACAACAGACAACTAAAGCAAACAATTTCAAATAATCCCTTATTTCATAGACATGCAAGTGATCCTAAACACTATACTGAAAAGTCTTTATCTCCTAATTTTGAGTTGGTTGTATTGTAGGTTTTTGCATTAGCCAACTTATTAGCTGCTAATGGTTCTGTGGATGAGCTTGATAGCTACATTTATCAAACTAAAACTGTAACTAAGGCAAAAGTTCGCAGCACAATAAAGAAAAACCAAGTTGATAATGATGGTGTTATTAGCTCACAAGATGCAACATGTGAGGGTGTAAAAGAAACAGAATCTAGAAATGAAATCACAGTTGCTTATTCCGAGGAGCTGAATGAAACACCTAAAGAGTTCAAAGAAGAAGCAGAGGGAGAATCCATTGATTCTCAGGTAATGAATCCTCAAACTAATTGATGTTAGCCATTCCAAATTAGTTAGTGCATTCTCCACTATAGCTGGAAACATTCTTGAAAAACAAGTTGGGTTATTCATTTTGAGTAATTATCAATTGTATATAGTTTGAATGTGTTAAATATTATCAAGCATATATCTTGTGAGATTAATAAACAAAATATGAATTTAAGAAATGTGACAAGTAAGAAAAGTGTAGTTAATTCAGGGGTGTTTGGGACTGTTCTAAGATTTATGAAGTTTAAAAGGGTGTTTGGGACTATTTTAATAGTTGGATTCAAAGGTGCTTAGGACTAATTTTGAATTCAGGGGTTCTTGGAACTGTCTTAGTAGGTGAATTCAGGGGTGTTTGGGACTATATTTAATTGTTGAATTCAAGGGTGTTTGAAACTATCTTTGTAGCTGAATACAAGGGTGTTTGGGACTGTTTTTAATAAAAATTTTAATTGCAAAAATGCAAAGAAACATAAACATTATGATTTACAACAACCTTTTAAACTGAAGAATATGGAAAGCCGACGGGGCAAAGATAACGAGAGTTTGATCCGAACTAACAAAGACACTATCTATGCTAACCATTACAACTGAGAAAATATAAACGTGGGAGATTTTAGGAAAAATAACATTAAAAAGCATCGGGTTTTTCTTTCAGTGAGTCAACTTAACTCTGAAAAATATTCACCTTAAGGGTTTAATCTTCAAAAACGACACATGGCCTGCCATATTGATGTCATGACTAACAACAGGAAACATGATTTCACTTGGACCATGCTAGCTTTTTTTTTCGTATGTGCCATGATATACAATATCAAACTTTTCGTGTTAGGTAACGGGTGGAAACTGATTAGGGACAAAATGAGTACCTTTTGGTACAAATCGAGTTACCTGAGACACTTCTTGTCAAAGATATTTTCATTTGATATATGTTGTATGTTGTGTGCCATATACAAAGTGTTGCTCTCAACGTTGCTAATTCTTTATTTACATGTAATATACATTTACTTTTCGCTGACTAAATTCCTATTGTTACAGGCCGTCAATGATCTTTGCCTTTGGAAGATGGAAGGAAGTCTTTACCAAGGGATTGAGACGGAGAGTTAAGCCCACATATCTGCTGCTTTACAATCATTAGTTGGTCAAAGTGAAGATCTTGTGATTTTCTTATCACTTGTGCAGAAACAACCTTTCAACGATGTGGAGCTAGAGAAGACGAGGAATCGATATCCGTTGACACGTTACTTAACCAAGATCCAAAAAGATACAAGGTGCATAGCTTACCTTTAATAAACAATGATACACTCTTTTTTTCCCAATGTTTTATATTTAAGTTTCTCACCTATTATATAACATTGCAGATAGATAAGTTTACTATGGAAGCAACAATAGTAGTGGATATATGTAAAACAAATGCTTGGTTTTACATGGGTTGTTCAGAGTGCTCAATAAAGTTAACAAATACAGACGGGACTTATGTATGCCATAATCATGGACCTCTAAACCAAGATCCCAAACATATGTAAGATTCAAAATAAATTTAAATGATTACATATGTTACCCAGTCCTAGTTATGCATATTAAAAGAGTATGCAAACCTGATTATGCCTATTACAAACTATAGGTTCTGCTTTAAAGCTATGTTGGCTGATGAAATCGCACAAGCATATGCTACTTTCTTCAGTCTGATTGCTAACATTATAACAAGCCATGATTGCAGCGAAATGGTAGTGAAGTTGGGACACACTGATCCACACGTGCTTCCTGAGCCAATCTTAAACCTCATAGGAATTAAAAAGACTTTCCAGTTGCACTACAACCGGAAAACCTCCAAAGGAAAAAATAGATTTCGTGATTGACCGGGTCATGGAAATATCTACCAGAAATCGCGACACCAAAGAAACCAACACAAATCCCGCAACACCACCAAATGAATCACAATGTCTGCTAGAACATAACCAGACCATTAAAACAACCTTGACAACACACAAGCATCAGGAAACAATGAGAAGACAATAAAAAGACACTATTTCAGCAGGAGAAAGGTAACAACAAATACTCATCTTTCTTGTACTAAAGGTAAACACAATACGCCCACCAAAAGAGAAATTTATTATTATCATTATTATACAAGAAAAAATACATTCATTTGATCTATATCATATTTATGGATAATTGTTTATTAAGCTTTATGCTTCTGGTGGTAAAAAACAGGAGACAACAAAATCTTCATTAATGACTGCTAACGAAGGTATTTATCATGAGTTAAATATTGTGTTGCATACAAATAGTGCTGTTGCGGGGGAAGTGGCTGCTATTAGTATGGGTTTATTAATGGCCAAGACTCCGAGTAAGAAAGCAAAAGAGATATCAGTCTATGCTCATGAGACACAACAACACAAAGATCATAAGGTGAATTTAGGATTTCAAATTGCTTCTTTTAATATGTGAAATCATTATCAGATATCCCTAAAAACTATATTATAGTGTGTTTAATACTTGAAGTATGAATAGTTTATACTAATAGTTATAAATAAGATATTGTTTAGATATATAAATTACAAATTTTTAACAATATATTACATGATATCACTCGGCCAGATTTGAAGTCTTCATCTTCCATTTCATCTCATTTATCGATTAAGGTATGAAGCTTTGTAATAGACTAATAGTATCACAATATCTTTCAGTTGATAAGTTATTGATCTGAATTATGGTTTTATATGTCTTAAGAAATATAGAGTAGTCATTACAGATAGCAGTTGCGCTATGTTAACTCTTACCTTTATAATGTTATTATTGTAATCAAAAACTTTATAGTGCAGCTTGAAACTGGAAATAATTAATAAGTATCAATTACTGCACTAGCTCCAGCTATTCGGGCACCTACAACTCTCGCTTAGACCCCGTCTGCTGGCATCCACAATATACCTACTTGTTAGGATTAAAAGTGACGATCATTATTGAGTTAAATAGTTAGTTAAATATATTCATGTAATAGTTAGTAAATGCTAGTCCATTATGTTTATGTAAAAGCCTAAATGGCTTGGCCCAAAAGAAGGCCCAAGAGAAAGCCTATGGTGGCAAATGTAAAAACTATAAATACCCTCCTAAGCTTGTTAGGAAGGGTGGGAGTTCATGCTAATCAAAGGTTTTATTACACATAGTGCTCTCCACACCTCTCTCTCTCTCTACTTTCTCTCTATACCTCTTCCATCTCTCTCTAACATCATAATCTTAGGTGATAAAGATAGATCTAAGGTCCTACACTACTTCCTCCATTATATCAGCACCATGTTATTACAAGTGGCAATATTGACCCAAAAATATTATAAATGGGTTGGCTTGGGTTGTGTTTTATCTTAAATGGGTCTAATAAACTATATGTGGTAGCCTATGCACCAGGTCAAAAAGTGCATCTGATAAACTATATGCTATGTCTTATGCTAACTCGAAGTGTCCCGAAGGGAATCCCATGACGTCTTTTTAGCCAAAACCTGTGGCCCCTGGTAGCAAGACAATAACATCTACTATCCATAATTCTTGGCTAATTTAAGTCTAGAGGAAGTTTATAGAAATTCTTATATACACTTTCACATATGGTTAATTAGAACTAAACTAAATGCTTATTGTTTAGTTTAAGAACATCAAATACATCTCTATCATCTTAAATTAAGATACTGGTTAATGAAAATGTAAAAGTGTAGTGTACTTTTATTTGGATGGAGAAAATATGGAAATGACATATGTGCCGGTAGAAATGATGACGACATTTTTTAACCATAGTACTATCCCAAATACTTGCACTCTATGCCCCATGGACGATGTCCTGAGTCTGATCTTTCACCTGAATCTCATGTGTCTGTAATGCGTGTGGGAGCCCGAGGGCATGAGCGCCATGGTGCATGCCCCATGGGGATTTCCAGGCATTGGTATTTTGTTGATATACTCATTTACACAAAAAGCTAACAGGGTTAATTGAGTCCTTTACGCATGGCTTTAACCATGAGAATGAAATTACAATATGTAATACGTTATGTGTTTGTGAAATTGTTTTCATTTGTTTTATAAACAGGTTAAAAAGTTTATAAGTAAACAAATCAGGAGGTGTATATGGAGGGAATATGTACAGACTTGAAAAAATGATGCCTCATGGTGAACACAAGAATGTGGTGGTTGGAACTTTAAGAGCCCATAAGAGGTGTCCCCCATATTTGCCGAACACTATGAAAACTCTTTGCTAAGCGAGGTAAAAATTCTACTCGACACAAGATTCTATATTCTAGCTAAAATTTAAACATAATTTAGTGTTATTCTCATCCAACTTAAACTGAAATTTAAACATTATTATTCACACATAAGCTCAAATTTCTCCGCACAGTATTATAATGGATAAATATTTGGGTACGTTTCATTTCTGATCTCCTTTTAAAATATATTTTGTTTCTGAAGTATACACTAATAGTGAGCAACATAAAGTATTTGTTAATCATATAAAGATTTAATATATATTAGTAAGAGTATATTTGCCGCTAAAGCATATTTTTTCCAAAGTAATGATTAGTATTTCATATTTACATGTTATGTTTCTAACAACCATACTATGTAGTATATATGAGCTCATGTAAAAATTCATACTTGTGGGTCACATATGAGGTAAAGATATAAGAAACGTGTAGGAATCGATTCAATATAGAGTTGTATGTGTTGTGAGTTTGCATTTTCTCTTATAGATAGATATGTATATATATAACAAAAAATTAATTGTTTGTTTTTACAGCTAATATTTTGTCAGTTGGTTTCGTTTAAAACTCACAAGATCAGTCATGTAATTAGGTTTTATAAATTATCAAGTTTTTTCATTTTCCAGAACTACCTTCCTTCTAGCAAGATGAGAAATCCTGAGTGTGCCAAAAGAAGAAGTCACACTCTGGATGGGTAAATGGTGACATAGTAATTAAATTTTCATTTATTATGTTCTTGCATGTCGATATACTTATTGTTAATTATGATAACGTTCTGTACTTTGTACTTTTGCATGTATGTTTTGTCTTATGCGAATGCCATACAATTACTAGGTATCAAACATGTTGAAGAAATCAAAGAAGGGTAACCCCCATAAGTGTGGTTTAAAATTACCAGGTATTAAAACATGATGAAGAAAGCAAAGAAGGATAACCCCATAAGTGTGCTTTGCAATTGGAGAAAGTTTAAATGAGGAGACCTTGGTCAATAACGCGGCTATTGGTGAGAGCCATCATTGCAAATTTGCGTTGTTGACTAAGCATGTTCAACATCATAAGTTAAATCGCATGTCGGTTAGGATTATCAAACACATGTAAAACCATATTTGTATTACTTTTGAACATACACATGTCGGTTTTATTTTGAACAACTGTATTTCATTATTGTATTAACTAGGTTGGCGGCGGACGCCGCGTTGCCAGCGTGCCTGTTTATTTTGCCCAACCTTTTTTTCACTTATATAAACTAAAAACTCTTACACGTATAAATCCGATCGCTTTCTTCGCACTTTCTTGCCCGACTCTTTCACGCCAATTCTGCAGGAGTCTTTCCAAGCATCATGTTCGATTTGGTAATCTACTTAGTATTACAATTTTTTTCACTTATATTGTTGAAATTTATTTTAGTTTTTATTTTTTTGTATTTTAAAAGTATTTAAGTATAGTAAACATACACATATGAATATTTTTAAAAGGATCAGGCCATCGCCGGTGCGGCGGTTTCAGTTTGTTTTGGGCAACTCATGAGTCATGTTTGCGGATCTTTCTACCTGTGAATAATGATGCTGAATGCGTATAGCAAAGTTTCTTTTGATATTTTAAACATCATTTTCTAATGACAGTATTTGCATTTACTATGCTTTTGAGTAAGTGAACCTGGGCATGGTTTTCTATATGCCTTAAAACTGTCAAACCTGGGCTTTGTGACTATCTAATCCTGACAAAGATATTAATTCAAAATGTGTGCTTTCAAGCACCTTAACCATAATAGGTTGATGTACATATTTTGTCACGGATATTTTATTGCAGCTGCACCGCAAATACTGTCCAAAATGTGTGCCTGCGTTTCTTCTCGGCACTTAAAGCTTAACAGGTTTATTTACAGACTTCCTACGGATAGTACGTTAACTACATTCTTCACAGCCTTTCTATAGTTGTGTTACAAAAGACTACCACGTACGGTTATTACATTAGCGGTTGCGTGATATCTACCACATTTGAATCTTTGAAAACCATTTTTCCAGTATCTTTCACCTGAACTATAGTCACGGTTTGTTCTTCAGTAACGGCTGGCATATCTTTTGAGATTTCACAGCAACAGATGCAAAATTTTCATTAATAACTGGATGCTGAACGTATGTCCGTCAATTCCCCGGGATCAATATCAATGTGCTCTTTGTATAGATACCAAGTAATGAAAACCTAGTGCATACAGAAAAATAGATGAGTTCATTGTTAAGTTCTATAGGAATCATGAAAAGAGCAAACCAAAACGATGTAAGAAAGGTCGATAATGATTCAAGAAACAATATGTTAGGCGACTAACATGTAACAATTAGCAATAGTATTTAATGGAAATCCAAAACGTGTGTTATATGTGGATGTTGAATCTACTAACCTGTTGTACGTGGCATGTGAGAAGATCCAGTAAATTCCAATTGAGACGAACAAAACCGACGACCTGTATAATCGTTGGGGTCAATATGAGCAGGAACGACAAAAATTTGGTGTGTAAAATGTTAGCTAAAAATGCTATGACCTACCTTGTGAGGAGCGTGCAGTAGCAACGTTAGATCCAACGACCCTGCTTGGAGGCCGGGGACGTTCATCTCCAAAAAACACATGAATATATACATGAGAGTTTAATGACACCATAAATATTGATCCACGTTTGCCACCTGAACCTTTGCCATTACATTACTGAAGTAACTCACCTGGAAATTGTTGTGGAGCTACGATAAGCGGACCGTGAGGCAGGCCTGCAACGACCGACCAAAAAGGTTAGGTAGGAGTGCAAGAGTACGAAAAAAGCCAACGAAGACTAACAAATAACAAAGAAACATTACCTGCAAAATCGAGGCCATCCGGAGTAGTAACTTCATTATTTTCTGAAAAACAGATTTGTGGTGGTGTTAAACAATTTTCAACACCCGGTTGCAACGTCTTACCCATTGGAACAGAATATCCATGACCAGCGGAATCAACGTCATTTAAGTTGCGTTCGGATACATCTCTTTCTTGTAACATTTGGTGGCCAACAACATTTGATTTGAACCTCTTACTCGTATCAGTGGATTCACATGAGTCAATTTTGTTATAATAACCACGGGTAGTTTTTTTAGGAAAACACATAGATTTTCTTAATTTAAAGACAAAAAGTCTAAAACCATACCTAGGCTCAAATTCACTAATCACATATAGCCCCCCCCCCCCCTAACATCTGTCCACTACACACTCCTTCTAGCACTTTGGTACACAGGCTCATCGTCATCACCGTTAGCAACAACAACTCGAGCTGGAATAGCTAGCAGCTAGGGTCCCACAGATGGGCTATTGAGCCCTATGGGTGAACGACCAAAGCAGGTAAAAGAAGCACACCTTCATGGGTAAACTAATATCTGCACAATAATAAAAATGATAGTAAGTTTAGTTGAGTCGCATCTTTATAATTAGTGCTGTCAAAAAGGCAAGTTAAAGATATACAGCTGAGAAAGCCACTTCTCGTTATCTGAATATGTCACAATGGATCATTTCACACGATTACCTGTTGTCTACAAGAGGAGCTGGTATTGGCTCGACGTGGCCTATAGACGCACCAAACGGTAAAATTTTAGAATACAACAAAGAGAATCCAGTTGTGGGAACCAACTTACCAGTATATCGCAGGTTGATAAGCTCATAAGCATACACATGAAAGCGCTAACATGTACTAAATCTGTAAGGCCGCCCTACATTTTCAGTTGAATAATAAACAAACAGTATTCACAACTCTGTATCAGAAAACAAATCAACTGTAAATAGATTAGCAACCTTAAGCACCTTGGACGGCTTGAATTTCCCCTAACCTCTACCTTTCAGTACTTTTTACGGTTCTTCAGAGGTGCTACATGGCTCATGCTGGGCGACATTTTCGATTCCCCGAACTGAGAAGTTATTATAAGCCAGCGCGCGGATCTTTTGTCATAATAACCGAATTGAAACAAACAGTGATAACCTAAAATACCTTTTCAATAACCTCCATGGCTGTGGCACAATAAACTCCCCGCCAAGATAATGCCTTTTTCACAGTTTTCAACAACAGATGGAAGTTGAGAAGTCAAGTATAAGAGTAATCTGTGAAAGTTTAATTTGAAGTAATAACAAATGTAATGAGGAAAAAATGTTGCTCACCTTGAAGCTGAATATTCCTTGCTGAAGCAACAGGGTCGTCATGAGCAATGTATACTCCTGTTGCAACATTAGCTTAGTTCATACTGCTGGATTAAGAGGTGTTTAGGCTTATCTGTGCTAGCTGATTTAAAGGGTGTTTGGATTGGTCTATTGTTGGTTAAATTCAGCCCTCATTTTAGGACCCCAACACACCCATCTCAGCCTTCATTTCAGCCCCTAATCCCATATCCATTTCAGCGCCAAAACAGACCAATTTTAGCCCCCACTTCAGCTTCAAAACACACCCATTTCAGTCCCATGTCATCACCGAAAGGCATCCATTTTAGCTCCCAAGTGCCCCCACTTCAGCCCCCATTTGAGCACCCAAACGCACCCATTTTAGCACCTACTTCAGCCCCCAATCCCACACGCATTTCAGCCCTTAAACTGACCCACTTCAGACCTGAAATCCACCCATTTACCTACCATCAGAAAAACGTATAACCATTATTGAAAAATGGGTGGGAGGGGCGGTTGGGTAGATGCCAATGCCGCCTATAACAAAAAAAAAAATTACTTAGTATTCATATTCAATATAATGCTAGTTATAAGTATATCAAGCAAAACATCTATTGAAACGCATAACTTTTACCCGACAAAATCTTAAATAAGGACTTTCACTATTTAACTAATATATATATATATATATATATATATATATATATATATATATATATATATATATATATATATATATATATATATCCGAGGTTGATATAAACTACTGGATATCCAATCAAATCAGTGGAAACCTTGTAAAGTGCTTAACGTACTGTAATGCCTGACTCTTGCTACACTCCGGGATATCTAATAAAATGAAAAGTGATATTTTAATTGTAGATATAAGTGAAAAAATTACAGCACTGCTTTGTTGATTTTGATGATCCTTAACAGAAACAGTTTCCATACTTTTTAAAGTGTTTCCTAAAAACAGGGCTACACAAACATTTCATTAATAAACATAAACAATATACTTCACCTTATCTTGTACAACACCACTGTTCAACGTTCAGCCGGGAAGTGGCGGCACTACTGGGTGGCCTCTGATCATTATCTACAATAACAGCAGTTAAGTAAAAATTTGTGAACGCTAAAGTACTAAGTATACTGTTACGAAAATATGAAATAACGCAAAGGCTCACATACACACTAATCTCGTGCACCCAAATAATTGTTGCTGCCGTCGGTTTACCGTGGAATAGGAAAGTTTCCTGAGTTTACAATAGTACCTATAACGACGACCACAATATAGTAAATGGATAAAACATGATACACATGGAAGCACTTACTTTCGAAGTAAACACTAACCTGAACCGACGCAGCATCCTTGCAATACTTGAACCAACAGGTACACCGTTGGCATCTTCACAACCATCGGTTGCATTTACAACACGATTTGCTTATGGCTATAGTGCGCTTACTTTATGCCTGTTGCACACATTGCTAGTGTTATCAGTGCTTATGGAAATCAGAAATTGACAAACAAAAAATCAGTAATTGACGATCAACTATGATTTGATCCTATAATTTGGTGGTAAAAAAATCATAACAAACACATTGAAGCTAAAAGGAAGATTTAACAAATACACCAAAGAGGAGATAAGATATGCAATATGGTTTACCTCTATTAAGTTGCTCATAGATCATAACCATGACCATCATCCAAATTTAGCACACTGCATGTACGCGTTGACCTGCGAAAACCTAGAACCGCGTCATTAGAACAACATTTTAGTTTCTTCGGAATGATACATATAAGTATCCGCAAGTATACCTTTGTGGAGACGATGCTCCTGTAACGATGGAATTCGAACTCATAACTATACTTGTTAAATTTGTAATGTAAATTGCAAAGATCTTACCGGAGATTCATAGGCATTTTGGATAGGCTTGACCCTCCTATTACAGGGTTCTGAATCAGCAGCAGGAGTGCCGTAAAAGGCTGCAACAACAACCCGATCATTCCACCTGATAAGAATAATTAGAATGGTGATTAGTGCACTCAACTTATAACAACATTTAAAGCTACAGAGTTTCCAAATATTCTATACTAAGTGTCGTTTTTAGTTTATATTGAAATTTTATGAATGGATGATCATAAACTTACCTGAGACAAAGGTAGTTAGGGCCAATCAATGAATTAGTCGGTTGATCATAAACTATAGGTTCATAAGCCGCAAATGAGACAGTAGCATGTATGAAGGCGATAAACTTTTTTTTTCCCTTTTGAGCTTATCAAGCTGAGCTAAAGAGCTTCAAAAAGCAAGCTTATGAAGTATGAACTTATCAAACTTTATAATCAGGTCATAAGCCATCAATCAAACGGGAAACTAAATCTATCACTTTTCCCAGGTACAAAAAAGACATAAAGCCAAGAAATAAGCTAATCAATACACTCACTAACAGTCTTTATAATTATTTTATAGGTAAAAAACCATTTTTTACAACATATACTTCAAAAAAAAAAAAAAAAAAAAAAAACTTCAAATAGTCATAAAAACATCAACCTGGCTACAAATATATCAAATTTACATCATATAAACAAAGATAATCTGAAAAACGCATAAAAATTAAAATAAAAACACCTTACCAGAGATTTTCCAGATTCAAAGGCCGCCGCAAAATCGTACACCACAAACGGTACAATAGCCGCCTATTTCTGTAACGCCTCACACCTGGCCGCATATTTCAGCAACTAATTTTGGAAGTTAGGAACAGATCTAAAAGTCTGTATGTATGTTTGTTTGAGAAAGCTAATGAAGGAGTGGCGCCTGATCTAGGGTTACAATGACTTCATCTCATTTTGGGTTAAACCCAATCGCTACAGATCAATTGAGGCGGACTAAAAATGGCCCAGGAAAAATGGCGGGAAAAGCCCACCGTAAAACGGCGTCGTTTCCTTTGTGGTTTAATATATACTTTTAATGTTTAAACTTTTTGTATCAACTATTGATGAGGCGAAAAATGAACCGTTTTTAGGGGGTCATTTTAGCCCGGATTCGAATTTATTTGATCAAATATTGCCTTAAATCATTCCTTTTGTCATTTTAGATACTTTTGGAGTGAATTCTGGAAAAGGAAGCATTTTGGACGTTTTTGGAGCATAAAAGTGAAGAAAATGGCAAAGTCTTAATTTTCCTTGCTGGAACAGTACCTGACGGCGTCACATGCTCCTTAATGACGGTGTCAAGAGTAATACAAGAAGTGGAAGTGGATAAAGTCCGTGACGATCCAGAAGAGTTTTACACTATGGGCATGACGGCGTCACCATAGGCCGTCATGGTCGAAATACATGTGACGGCCCAGAGTAGAAGTACACATGACGGCGTCAAATCTGGATCTAGGCAATCCAATATCATTATGGGCGGCGAGTTGACGGTGTCAGAAATTCCTTCTTGACGCCGTCACCCTGTAAAATTTATATATAGTTTTGCAATTTTCATTCATTAAAGTGGAACAAGTAGGGTGTAACTTTGGAGAAACCCTAGCACGAATTTTACTGCTCTTTCAAGGGTTTTTACCCTTTGAAACCTTTCATGTTCAATTGAGATAAGTACTCTTTCAATTCAATCAATATGTCTATGTGTTGCTTGAATATATCTTACGCTTGTCTTGAATTTAACATGCTAGGCTAGATCTCTTGTGTGTTTGCTTAGATGTAGTGAAACCTAGATGTTGATTATGGGTTGATTGTTTGTTTATAGTTGTTACGGATGAATGATTTCGATGTTAGGCTTAAGAAAACTGGCAGACTTCCAATGGTGACATGCTTGAACGTCTTAAGAAACATGAACCAATGCGTACTAGGTTATTATGGTTGTATTTAATGCATGAGCGAATTCTAATGATCCCATGTTAGGAGCTTCTTAGCAGGCTCGACATAGGAGTGAAGTAGGAGCTTATAGAGTTGGGGAAGTACGTACACCACCCCACGACTGGTATTAAGGAATATAACCCGTCATCCATGCAATTGTAACAAACTATCAACCTGTAAAAGATATCTAGGGAGTAATGAAACCTAAGTAAACACAATTCTCCCTATTATTGTTCGCACCACTAGTTTAATTAGCTTTATTTTCATTTCTGTTATTTTATTTTGATTGCATCTTTAGTTATTGGGTTAGTTGACTAGCAACTAATTCCGCCCACTCTTCCGTATGGTTAATTAGATCTAAACTAAATGCTTATTGTTTAGTTTAAGAACATCAAATACATCTCTGTCATCTTAAATTAAGATACTGGTTAATGAAAATGTAAAAGTGTAGTGTACTTTTATTTGGATGGAGAAAATATGGAAACGACATATGTGCGGGTAGAAATGATGACGACATTTTTTAACCATAGTACTATCCCAAATACTTGCACTCTATGCCCCATGGACGATGTCCTGAGTCTGATCTTTCACCTAAATGTCATGTGTATGTAATGCGTGTGGGAGCCCGAGGGCGTGAGCGCCATGGTGCATGCCCCATGGGGATTTCCAGGCGTTGGTATTTTGTTGATATACTCATTTACACAAAAAGCTAACAGGGTTAATTGAGTCCTTTACGCATAGCTTTAACCATGAGAATGAAATTACAATATGTAATACGTTATGAATTTGTGAAATTGTTTTCATTTGTTTTATAAACAGATTAAAAAGTTTATAAGTAAACAAATCAGGAGGTGTATATGGAGGGAATATGTACAGACTTGAAAAAATGATGCCTCATGGTGAACACAAGAATGTAGTGGCTAGAACTTTAAGAGCCCATAAGAGGTGTCCCCCATATTTGCCGAACACTATGAAAACTCTTTGCTAAGCGAGGTAAAAATTCTACTCGACACAAGATTCTATGTTCTAGCTAAAATTTAAACATAATTTAGTGTTATTCTCATCCAACTTAAACTGAAATTTAAACATTATTATTCACACATAAGCTCAAATTTCTCCGCACAGTATTATAATGGGTAAATATTTTGGTACGTTTTATTTCTGATCTCCTTTTAAAATATATTTTGTTTCTGAAGTATACACTAATAGTGAGCAACATAAAGTATTTGTTAATCATATAAAGACTTAATATATATTAGTAAGAGTATATTTGCCGCTAAATCATATTTTTTCCAAAGTAATGATTAGTATTTCATATTTACATGTTATGTTTCTAACAACCATATTGTGTAGTATATATGAGCTCATGTAAAAATTCATACTTGTGGGTCACATATGAGGTAAAGATATAAGAAACGTGCAGGAATCGATTCAATATAGAGTTGTATGTGTTATGAGTTTGCATTTTCTCTTATAGATAGATATGTATATATATAACAAAAAATTAATTGTTTGTTTTTACAGCTAATATTTTGTCAGTTGGTTTCGTTTAAAACTCACAAGATCAGTCATGTAATTAGGTTTTATAAATTATCAAGTTTTTTCATTTTCCAGAACTACCTTCCTTCTAGCAAGATGAGAAATCCTGAGTGTGCCAAAAGAAGAAGTCACACTCTGGATGGGTATATGATGAGGCGAAAAATGAACCGTTTTTAGGGGGTCATTTTAGCCCGGATTCGAATTCATTTGATCAAATATTGCCCTAAATTGTTCCTTTTGTCATTTTAGGTACTTTTGGAGTGAATTCTGGAAAAAGAAGCATTTTGGACGTTTTTGGAGCATAAAAATGAAGAAAACGGCAAAGTCTTAATTTTCGTTGCTGGGACAGTACCTGACGGCGTCACATGCTCCTTAATGACGGCGTCAATAGTAATACAAGAGGTGGAAGTGGATAAAGTCCGTGACAATCCAGAAGAGTTTTACACTATGGGCATGATGGCGTCACCATAGGCCGTCATGGTCCAAATACATGTGACGGCCCAGAGTAGAAGTACACATGACGGCGTCAAATTTGGATCTAGGCAATCCGATATCATTATGGGCGGCGAGTTGACGACGTCAGAAATTCCTTCTTGACGTCGTCACCCTGTAAAATCTATATATAGTTTTGCTATTTTCATTCATTAAAGACGAACAAGTAGGGTATAACTTTGGAGAAACCCTAGCACGAATTTTACTGCTCTTTCAAGGGTTTTTACCCTTTGAAACCTTTCATGTTCAATTGAGATAAGTACTCTTTCAATTCAATCAATATGTCTATGTGTTGCTTGAATATATCTTACGCTTGTCTTGAATTTAACATGCTAGGCTAGATATCTTGTGTGTTTGCTTAGATGTAGTGAAACCTAGATGTTGATTATGGGTTGATTGTTTATTTATAGTTGTTACGGATGAATGATTTCGATGTTAGGCTTAAGAAAACTGGCAGACTTCCAATGGTGACATGCTTGAACGTCTTAAGAAACATGAACCAATGCGTACTAGGTTATTATGGTTGTATTTAATGCATGAGCGAATTCTAATGATCACATGTTAGGAGCTTCTTAGCAGGCTCGACATAGGAGTGAAGTAGGAGCTTATAGAGTTGGGGAAGTACGTACGCCACCCCACAACTGGTATTAAGGAATATAACCCATCATCCATGCAATTGTAACAAACTATCAACCTATAAAAGATATCTAGGGAGTAATGAAACCTAAGTAAACACAATTCTCCCTATTATTGTTCACACCACTAGTTTAATTAGCTTTATTTTCATTTCTGTTATTTTATTTTGATTGCATCTTTAGTTATTGGGTTAGTTGACTAGCAACTAATTCCGCCCACTCTTCCAAAAACCGAGATTTTTAATTGCTTTTATAAAAATATAAAAATACAAAAAGAATCATCCCTCACCTCTAGATCTAGGTTTTAGGCTTTCTAATCCTAGCGACACTATTCCTGAGTTGAACGATCAATCCTCCGGTACTTGTCACTATACTATACTACAACGATCAGGTACACTGCCTGGTGGGGTTGTATGCTTCTCGAGATCCCTCGAGAGGTAAAGCCTGGTGTGATTCCCACGTATCAACTATATTCATTTTTTTATATAGAAAAAACACATGTTACCACTCATGTTTGCAAAACTTATCATATTAGTGATTTAAGTACATATATTATAAATCATAAACAAGATTTCACATGAAACTCGCCCACCCATCGGGCGGGTTATGAAGCTAGTATATATATATATATATATATATATATATATATATATATATATATATATATATATATATATATATATATATATATATATATATATGTGTGTGTGTGTGTGTGTGTGTGTGTGTGTGTGTGTGTGTGTGTGTGTATTGGAGACTTTTTGCGAGAACCATCTTATTTTCGAGAACTGAAAGAACCACCAAAATATACATGCACACCTTTTAAAATACACACACATATATCTATATATATATATATAGGGAGACTTTTTGCGAGAACTATCTTATCTGCGAGAACTAAAAGAACCACCAAAAACATACATGCACGCCTTTTAAAATAAAATAAAAATACATGCAAATCATCAATAATCATAAGTATCCACCTATGCTCTTCAATATGATCATGAACTCATCCTCTTTTTTCACAAAAGCCTTACACACGGCCGCAATATTGTCGTTGCACACCTTATAAGAACATACATGCACACCTTCAAAGAAAAATTTTGTATTTCCAATTTCTTATCAAATTCTTTAGAACAACTATGTTTTTTTTTAAAACATATATGTTGTTTTTAGAACATATGGGCAAAACTATAATTATTGAAGGCGTGCATGTATGTTTTTGATGGTTCTCTCAGTTCTCGTAGATAAGATGGTTCTCGCAAGAAAGTCTTACTATATATATATATATATATATATATATATATATATATATATATATATATATATATATATATCCCAACATATAAATTAGAGGAACTTGTCAAGTCACATATGCCACTTGGCATGAAATAAATACGTGGAAATTGCCATGCTGTCAAATAAATGTCACGATGTCACATTTTAATTACCTGGAGCACATCAACACACGCCTTCCTCACTTCTACCATAACCCTCAATTCATATCCCTAATTTTCAGCAGTTCCCCCAAATACATTCCTATAACCCCCAAATTCCATCCCTTAATTTCTGCAATTCCCAAATACATTAAAAATAAAACCTAAAATAAACCTACACAATCAGTGAAGAGGACAAAGAATCATTCATTAAAAAGAGCCTCGATTCATAACATTAATCTCACCAAATCATATCATTATTGAAAACCCTATCAATACATTCAAAATGCCCTCTATTCCTGCAAATTATCCTAAAAATATGCAATAAAGATCATTTCCAGAATCAAATGAATTGATATTATATCCCATTTTTGACAATCGATTTTAATGACCGACGATTGACAGACACCTTCATTTTAATGGGTAAGTTTTTTATACAATTAATCAAGATTTTTTTATCTCGATTTTTTGATTTTTGTGATATGTTCGAATTAGATTAGGCGATTAGTTTTGTATGACGATTTAGGGATTAGTTTTGTTATTATAATTTCAGTTTTCGATAAATTTTTTTACATGAAAGATTATAAAGTGTTTGATTTATTTGCATACCAAGTGTTTGATGAAACTCCTGAACGAATTTTGTTTTCTTTTCAAAAACTGTTGTTCGCTTACAAAACCAACAAAAACCTGCCATATATCGAGCAGAATCATAACAAAACCCACCAAAACCGACCATTATGAATCTTTTTTAGTGCAAGCAAGTTTTAAGTTATATGGTATAGCAGAATCATAACAAGGTGTTGGTTGGCGTTATCATTTGAAATTATATGTAACAAGATTAGTAATAGGAGATAGAGCGAATAAGCAGTTTAGTGAAGCTGTCTTTAACAAGTTATTTCAAACATTGTCTATCCAGTTAAGAGACATAGTGCTTATTAACATGTGTGTTATTTTAAATAGATATAGATTGTTAACAAGTACCAAATTATTACGACTGACTCACAATGAGAAAAGCTTTAGACTCCTACCTAAAGTATTAGAACATATGACTGTTACGGAAGTAATGCACCACCACTTTAGCTATGTTTCTGGAAGTAGAATAATCATGTACCACTAGACTTCCTTTTAAGAGGTTGGCTATACCTTGGTCTTAAAGTAATTCTTTTTTTTATTGGCCCATCCACCTCATGACAATAGACTTTTTTAGGATGCGTACAAAATTAAGCTGGATATGTAGACAAATATGGGTTCTTCTAAAACAATTAAAGACTATTAAGTCAATATAAAATTGTTGATTGTTAGTGCATTTGTTAGGTTTAATACTAATAACATATGTATTTCATTTCCATGTGCAGGTATTGCTTTTCATCCTGAAGCTATTATCAGTATTTTTTACTGATACATTTTTAGCTCTAACATTGTAGAGGTCTTTATGTCGGTCATCTGATCTCCGGTTAAAAAGTCACATAACTTATTGCTTTTCAGGAACAATCAAGATCTGAAGCACAAAACTTGTTGCTGATGTAACAAGTTCAGTCTCATGTCATATCAGTCGCTAAAAGGAGATTACCGATGCACGTTTGGCTAATATCAAGGAAACTGAAACTGGAAGTAAGACAATTTTGGATGGACAGTTTTCTTCAATGGATAGAATTACAGCAGATGCCAAAAGAAAATGGCAAGAATTCTCCTTACAAGCGAAAAATGATGCAAAATAGAACACAATTTTCTCTGTTGCTAAACATTGCCGATTGAAGCATTCCAAAAAGACATTTAAGCATTCCAAAAAGACACACGTATTTCTCAATCAATTAGGCAAAAATCATGTCTCAAAATAGATGAACTTTTCTGGTATGCACTTTTCTATAATTTTTAAAATGTTCATGTTGAGAAAGATAAAATAAGTAATCCAATTCCCTGTGGTACTGTGCAATGAAAATAATTGTAGATGTTTTTATATTATTTGAACTATGCAGAGGTGCTTCTTAGAGCAATTAACATCATGCTGCTGAGATCAGTTCTGCAAGGGAAACTGCTAATGACATGTTTTAATATAAGTGTGTCGTGATACATTACCTAACTTGCCCATCTTGCCCCCTCTACATGTATATGTATATATATATATATATATATATATATATATATATATATATATATATATATATATATATATATATATATATATATAGGCTAAGTTTAAGTTATTAATAACTTAATAATGGATGATCACTCTAACATGGACTAGAATTCAATGTTTATACCCCATTTAATATGCCCTTTATAAAGTCTAGTTTCTGAACTTATCTTTAATCTATCTTGATAGGTAGTGTTCATGCAGAGAGCTAAATCAGGCAACTTAAAAGGTACAACTCTACCCAGTTCTTCATCTACAAAAGGGACATACCAAGAATGATGGTAAGAAGTTTGTATTTGACAAAGATTTGAGCCTTGAAGATCTTAAGATAAGACATGTAACTCAAATAGATCTTTTGTTCTTACTCAATAAGTCAATATTTATCTTTCTAAAAAAAATCTAATTACAATGGTCTTTGAATAGAAATGCAATGCACAAATCTGACTGGGCGTCTTATGATGTAATTTTTCTATATTTTAGGCTTTTGGAGAGGACTTTTACAGCGACACACTTACACCTTTCAACCCGATTCCTGAGGATGTAAGTTATTTGTAAGGGGATTTTAATTTGTTTGCCATTATTCTCAGACACAACTTTCCTTTTTTGGCAATTCTCACGTATGCAGAATGATGGTGATGTGAAGATAGTAGTTGGTAACAACTTTGATGATACATGGTAATATGGTATGTCTAGCAACAATTCTCACACTAGCAATAACAGGTTAGAATAAAATATATAGTTTCTTTGTTTCACCATTACCTGCTACTAAATATAAAGTTTTGAAGTTTTTTCATTCATGCAAACAATCAAGTTATTTACACCAGCAACAATAGGTTACAATAAAATATATAGTATATGAATCTTATTATTGAAATCAACACAAATACTTTCTTAAGTCTTGAATAGTAACAATTGGTATGGAATAGATATCTAAACCGGTATTTTTACAGTATATTTTTAGTTTTGATATCTCGGACCCTCTAGATTTATAAATAGTAACAACTGGTCTATGTATAGAATATATGAGGCAGTTTAGTGCTTGACCAACCTTAGTCTCTAACTCTTTATGGCTATATACCATAAATGAACACTCCATACAGGACCATGAAAAATATAAGGATTAAAATATTCTAATATGAACTTTTGTGTTTAGGATTACCAGTTCAACCTTTTGTGTTTAGGATTACCACGATATAATTTGTAAGGTCCTTATAGTTTCTTCAAATTTCCGCGCTTTTTACAAGTCTATCAGCAGAATGCAAACCCACTTTGACCCCTCTAATATCTTAGTATGAACAAGGTACCTGAGCAATGTGGATCTTCATCGTGGCTTTGCATTGACTTGAGCGCTACATGCTTGAGATAAGTTGACATATTTAACGTCTTCTGATCTAAAACTCACATATAGTAAAATTCTGACGTCTTCTTTTTCTAGATGGATGAATGTTCAGATACTCTAATGGAGCACATGGGATTTTACAAAATCAGGGGTACCAAAGAAGTCGTCATAGGTATATAATTTCTTCTTTTTATCTTTATTTTTTTTTTACTATTTTTTTGTTGGTACTTTGTCTATATTCAGAGGAAAAATTACTGAAATATATAATTGATCAAATCCACCACATTTTCATATATTCACTGTTATCTGATGACTTGGACTCCAATCTCAAGCGAACCCAATGTTCAAGAGTCTACATTTGCCACTTATTTTGTTATGATAGGGTCTTTTTATGTTTAAATATATATTTTTTTTTCGTTTCCAATACAGTTGTTAAAGATGAAAAACAAAAGAAATTTACACAAGAAGATTTGTGGGAACCAGATGAGTCTTATTATGAAGCTGAGATGTTATGGTTTGCTGAAGAAGAAAAAGAGGCTAAAGAACAAAAAGAGGTTGAAGAAAAACAACATGCTAAAAAAAACAAAGTGTGAACTCGCTAAATACCATGGAAAACAGATTGCAACTGTGCCAACTATGGATTATTTTAGTGACCATTCCGACATTGAACAGTGTGATGTTGAGACCAACGATATTGAGAACTTTGACTATGACAATCTACATCTAGCATGATCTCAGGAGTCATCTCCAAAATTTCATTTTTAGTATGTTTAGAATGGTTTTGTTTGAGTTTTAAATGTTAGTATTTAGAATATATATGTTTAAATTTTTATTTTATTTACGGTTTTTATCAGTTTGTATATCTATGTTTAAATTTTTAAAATGATAATATGTAATTAGATAATTTTGAAACGATATGTTTATCACTAGCAAAATAAATATGTAACTTCAAACTTAAATGTATGGACCTAATAATATTATTAAATTTACATGACGATAGCCCGTCCATCGGACGGGTCATGCGACTAGTATATATATATATATATATATATATATATATATATATATATATATATATATATATATATATATAGGGGGAACTTCTTGCGAGAACCATTTTATCTGCGAGAACTGAGAGAACTACCAAAAACATACATGCACGCCTTTTAAAATAAAATAAAAATACATGCAAATCATCAATAATCGTAAGTATCCACCAATGTTCTTCAATATCATCATGAACTCATCCTCTTTTTTCACAAAAACCTTACACACGGCCGCAATATTGTCGTTGCACGCTTTATAAGAACATACATGCACACCTTCGAATAAAAATTTTGTATTTCCAATTTCTTATCAAATTCTTTAGAACAACTACGTTTTTCTTAAAACATGTATGTTGTTTTTAGAACATATGTGCAAAAATACAATTATTGAAGTTGTGCATGTATGTTTTTTGTTGTTCTCTTAGTTCTCGCAGATAAGATGGTTCTCGCAAGAAAGTCTCAATATATATATATATATATATATATATATATATATATATATATATATATATATATATATATATATATATATATATATATATATATAACAGGAGGCGTTTGACCATTGACTGCCACATAATCACCCCTAAAGTCCATGTCATCACGTTTGAGTGCCATGTCATCAGTTTATATTTTCCAGATTTACATGTCATCATTTTTAATTTGTTTTTTTAATCCAAAATTCGTGTTTTATTTAATCCAAAAAAAAACAGCCATATGGATTCGAAATCAGGACCTCCAACCTGTTATATTTCATGTTTATCACTGAACCACCCAAGTTTTTTTGGTTAAGATTATTTAGCCAAATATTATAAAGGGACTATGCGTTGGATAATTTCTTATAGGGCCATAATATTAGCATGGATAAATGAATTGGATATATTTTTTTATGCAACCCTAATATTAGCACGTAAAAAAACTGCAGTCATTCATAATATATTTTTTCTGAAAAACCCTATACTATTAATTCATTATAGCAAAGAATTTGATAGATGAGCTTAAATCTTCGTTATTTAGAACATAATGGCAAGTTGGCAAGGGATTACTGTTAATCGGTTTTCCATATTAACCCTTATGAGTCTATTCCTTGTCTGTGTTGCCAGGTTGACTGCGATGAGCATAAAAGCGTTTGTACCAAATTTGGAGTTTTTGATTAGCCTACCATCCAATGGTTTCCTAAGGGATCTTTGGAACCCAAAAAGTAATTGTCGTTTTTGTTCTATTATTTTCTCTATGGATAAGACTTGAAACACACTCAACAAAGAAGTAGCCAAACTTAAGAATGTAAGTCTCTTTAATCCTTTTCAATGTTAATTGTTAATATAAAAAGCTTGTCCTTAATTAGCACAATGAAGTTGGTATATTGGATATAAGGTCATTGATCCTGGTCAACAAGAGTACGCTTGATTAAAATCAAGGACATCACAATTATGAATCCGAAGAATTCGCCTTAAAAGACAAGGCTCCCCTGTGAGGTAAAAAGTTATATATACCAGCATATTTTGATCTTAATATTTAGGTTGCTTCGACATCTTCATTATTTTTATTATGTTTTTTTTTATTGTTTGAACGTTATTTTTATTGCCATAATGCCATGTACGATTTATTGCGACTGAGGTTGGATATATAGTCTCATTATCAGTAGAGAAGTTGAATGACTTACAATTTATAATTTGCATTCTAAACAACCAATGAGTTTTTCGTCTTACAGTTCTTGGACTTATGGCAGAAAGAACAAACAGATGCTCGCCATTGATGACGGGCTTAAAATAAGGTAAAACATGAACGCTGGAAATTATTATGGCTATGCTTTTTTGTAAAAAGTCAATTGATAATCTTTAATACAGTTTGCCCGCGATGTCACAATGTATTGTGCAGTTTGACGATGTACTCAATCTCCCACTTTATGTATCACTCTATTTTCTTAATGTATAATAGTTATTTTACTTGCATCTTAATATTATATAAAACTACATATTAATGCAGCAGTGCTTATGTACGCAACACAGACGGCTTATGCTGCCCACCTCAGTAGATCCATAATTGCAACACACTTCTAAAGTTTTTATTATTTTGTAGGCTCATACGTGGTTTAAAGGGATTGATTAGGACAAAATATATCAAATGGAAGCCGCATTCATTCCAGAAGTTAAAGATGAATTGGATACTCAAAATTTTGAGAAGTTTGATGAGGTATTTTATTATTGTTTGTTTTCATCTAATTAGTTTGCGGGCATGGCATTTAGCTTACAGGACTTGGTCATTTTTACAATATTTCAGTCTGAACACCAAAGCAAGAGTTCTATCGGGACCTTGGAGAAGGGTAAACTATCTGTCCTAACCACATACAATTATGTTTTTTCACATTCAATATTGTTAATTAAGATAAACCCATCTTTATTTTGATGTGTGCTTCATTTTATTCCTTTTAGTGTTACTCAGCATGTTTGAGAGTGCTTTTTTATGTGTATTTTGGCTTTCATTTAATTTTTCTCATTTCCTTCACCTTGCGTATCTTTTTGAGGGTTCTCTTTATGCTAACTTCTGGTGTTAATCTACAGATGCTTTCGTCCAAGGATATTAACTTTGTTGGCTACACATACAAGAACTTTGAGATTGTTAATGATTATCAAGTCCCTGGAATTAGTATGTTTCTTATGTCTCTCATGCACACTTATATTTGAACTATTTTGTAAATTGAAGTTTGGTTCTTAAAGGCCATCATTATAATTAAAAAAAAAAAAAGTGTTGTGGCAATTATGGCCTATTCGCTAATGAACATGTTAATTTGGTCATATTATATTTGTAACGGGTCAAACTCGTATAGTTATTTTGTTTTCTAACATGGTTAATTGTATGTATGGCCTATTTTTTTCAGAGCTATTCTGTAAGGATTTTTTTGCTTGGACTATTTTTGTGCTTGTGTGTGTGTGAAGCCCTAACATTATAAGGATGTTGCTTATATGATGATGTCATTAGTGGGTTAAATCGCGAAACCAGACTATTAAGTTTTCACCATAGAAGCGTGCTTCTACAATCTTCCAGTTAACTTGACTAAACTAACTATTATTAATCGTATTGTGTATTAAGATCAATCGTTTCTTTTGTTTCAGAGGCATCATGTGCTTGGAGTGATATCGCAACTTAAAGCTATATCAACATAAGCCAAACACCCACAAATAAGTATACACTCCAATTCTTATTTTAATATACAACACTGGTATGACTACAAAAGGTATAGGTTTGTTATGCCATACTTTATGTATATAGGTTTGTCAAACACTCTCATCAAGGTGAGTTCAGTTCATCACCAACTTGCCAAGT